>VXCM01000408.1:141191-312535 GCA_014773175.1 Lucifuga dentata
GAGAGAGAGAGAGAGAGAGAGAGAGAGAGAGAGAGAGAGAGAGAGAGAGAGAACGTGTGTCTGTGTGTGTTTTTATGAATGAAGTGAGTCACTGCGCCGATGTGTCATAGGCCCGACGTCTTTATAAAGGAAGTTTTAAACAAGCCTAAACACTTCACTGCGCGCAAAAATTGGACTTAGCACACTCGCATCCCTCTCTCTGCATTTCTGTTCCCTCTCTCTATCCAAACTGTCGAAGTGTCTCTCTGCCTTCATAAAGACGACAGGGGCTGATCTCAAACTTTACTAAACTCAGAAAACTTTGGAGATATTGATTTCTTTTCTTTCTCTTTCTCTCTGTCAGTGCTTCAGTCATCACTCTGCTTTCTCATTCATTCACTCTCTTGTCCTGACAACTTTCCTCCTCACCACTCTGACTGAAGAAGAAACCGGAGCACGTGACCCATTCCGGAGTTCAATTTATTTATTAATTTCCTCTATTTATTTATTTATCTACGTTTGTTTGTTTGTTTTCTGGTTTACCTGTTTCTTGGATCCAAACCAATATGAAATGTAAGTGACTGTATGAGTTATTTTATTGATATTATTTATTTTTTACATTATTTATGTACTAACTTTTGTATATTATATGTATGTAACTTTTTTTGTGATATCAGGTATGAAATTAATACTATGTAGACTAAAGCAAGAATGTACAGTCTAAACAATTTGACTGATGTTTGTCTTACTATGGACACATTTTATTGTTGATCCTTTTCCTGGTAAATTTAAAAAAGGACAGAGAGCTCAGATGCTCCTGCAGGGTTTTTGACTGTGATTCTTGTGGTTCACCTGTAATTATCAAGCATTCATCATTTCAACACCACTTGTGGTTCTCTTTTAATACTTAGTCTACCTTGTATTTGAACTTGAAAGGAAGAGAATGAATGAGCTTACTGTTACAGGGTTGACTTGGCTTGGTCTATATAATTTATACCACCAACTCATGTTCCTATCCAGTTGCAGGTGTGACAATCAGCAGCATTCATTGAGTTGCTTATGGTAAAGGAATGGTGATATTCAGTGTCAAAGCCCAGCTTTTAATGATTTAATGAGTTGCATTCAGCTTGTGAAAACATGACTCTGACACTGAAGTTGTAGGATTCTTCTGCCAAGTCTGGAACTATTGTTTATGTTATGGTGCAATATCTTCCCCTAGAGTTGACAGCCATGGCCTGAGGTCATTAACATCATGGCGAGATGACAGCGCCTTTCCACTAATTGCTTCCGTTTTTTTTCCTCCTCCTTGCAGTGCTGCTGGACTCCTCCTCATCACTCCTTTTGTTGCTGCTATTGGCTCAGCTGCCTGTATTTACGTCTGGCTCACCAGTCCCACACAGGAGGCCAAGTGACATGGATAAACTGTCCAATCAGACCAAAAACCTAATGAAGCTCACTCAAGAACTGCTGGTAAGTGGAGAATGTCATCATGATAATTACCAATGTTGGCTATTGATTGGCTGCTAATCTAATGAGGCTGTGTCCTGTGCTAATTGAATTGAAAGTGTATAGGGTGGAAATGGATGCTGGTCATTTCACCAGAGCCTGCCTTAATTGAAGTTTCTTTACTTAGATTTTGGTGTCAATGTTACCTTTCAGCTGAGGTAACCTTACACTTCAAACAGCAAGATGTGCTGTTGTGGAAACACTGTTTGGCTGAACTACAGCAGCTTTGCTCAGAACCTTAGTCAGATTTAAGCTGCTTTCATTGATGACAGACTGGCTGGAATCCATCATGCTTAGATCAGGGCTGCAAAAGCCTCAAGGGAGATTTGACTGTGATCTCACATTTAATCTGGACACAGAAGGGAAGGTGGGTCTGGCTCAGCAGCTGCCTGCTCTGGTCACCTGACCTGATTGGTGGCTGTACCAGTAGCATTGCTTATCAAAAGGAATTACAGAGACTGAGACTGCTTACGAATAATTACCCATTTACTACAGCAATGCTCTGGCTGGGGGGCAAGGAGATAGAGCAACAAAAGGGGTTGAAGAGTCAGGATACTATCTTCCATCAAAGTGATTTTAGAATTACACATCAGCACTGTACCTGGACTCAACTAAAAGCAAGGGGTCAAGCATCATATCTGTGAAATGACTGCAAGGTGTATTGCATGCCTGTTTACATATAAACATTATTATACTCAGTGGCAAGACTGAGAAAATGTGGATGGGGTTGATTCCATTTCTGGCCAAGAGTGTTATTTTGCTGACTGTGAAGAGGAAAGGGAAATCAGATTTGAGAACTTTGGCCAATGTTTGTTTCCAGGTGGTGATTGTGTATCACACCGTGTTTTAACAGGTGAAAAGAAAGCAGGAACAGGATCTTTGGTTACACTTGACTGATGTAGATTCTATTTTTGCATTATGCAAATCTTAAAACTCTTTTGTTTAGGGGATAAAATCAAAAATAGCCACATACTCTCTCTAGTCTTGCTCTATAGATAGCCTAACGTTCAGCAGGTGTGTGTGTGTGTGTGTGTGTGTGTGTGCTTCAATACAATGATACAGTTATCGGTGAAGCAATGTTCTAACCTGGATCCCAGACAAGAAGATGTAACACCATAGGACAGTAGCAGTTGTTCAGCAATGTATAACATTTATTTTAACTTTTTTCTTCTTATGTGAAATTTCACTAAACAGAGGTCAAGGTTAGGAAAGATAAATAGAATGGGAATTCATGGAAAGTCCCTGCAAGAAAGCAATAAAAGTAGTGTGTGTGTTAAAAAAAAAAAAAAGAAAAGAAAAATGTGTGTGCCCATGTGTGTGCCAATGAGTCTAAATAAGTTTGCTGGCATATATGTGCGAACATTTGTGAGTCAGACTGTGGTGCATGTGCTTGTTTGTGTTTGTTTGCATATAGTGAGCACGTAAATATGTGCATATGTGTAAATGTACGTGTGTGTGTGTGTAATTATTTGTGTGGCTGTGTGTAGGTGCATTGAGGCTTCTGTAAATAGTTGTGGTTTTGTATGTGCTGTGTTTAGTGTTTGGTTTTTGGTCGCCACAGCAAAGTGACTTGATAAAAATCAAAAAGATTTATCACATTCCAGTATTTGCATTCAGGAAGAAAAAAGATAGATGTAATTTCTGACAGGTGAGGTCATGATCTGCAATGGAGAGCAAGAAAAGGAGGATAAGAGGTTGAATTAAAGGCTGAGAAAGATGGAGGAAAAACCACAAGAGATAAAGAGATCACAGAGAGAAGTGGATGACAAGCCAGTGGTGTATGTGTATGCATGCACATGTGCACGTGATGTGGCATGTGCCAGTGCACCTGGTATGAGAGAGAGAGAGAGAGAGNGAGAGAGAGAGAGAGAGAGAGAGAGAGAGAGGGAGAGAAAGGGGAAGGAGGAAGCCAGGGACAGAAGACGACAAAAGCAGTGAAGTCAAAACATTGGCCCACAAACATTAGGGAGCTCTTATGACAGGCTGATGGAGAGACACAAGAGACAATGCAGCACATTCATTACTAAACACATCAACACAAACAACTGGAAGCAAAAAGCCCAACAAGGAAAAGGCTGCACAACAGGTTAAGGAAGCATTAAGCACACATAACCTGTTTACACAAAACATTTCTGAGCACTAATCATCCAAATGTTGTTATGTTCCTCTGCTGATTGGAAATGACGCATGCTACATCAGTCATGACCGTTTACTCTCATTCATCACTAAATCAGTTGCATCTTTAATACTAAATTGCGCTGCTGAGGAGTACTAAGGCCCATATGAGTTAGAGTTCTGTAAATTTGCAATCAGGTTGTTTATCCCCCTCTGGTGACCGTGATAAGCACTACATCTGCACTGTGAACTTGGTTTACAGCACAACTACAGCTGGGCAGTGGCACTGCGTCATTCCGTCTTTTTATAGCTGTGACCCTGGAGTTTCCCTACAGTCCTGTGTTGTCTGTCCCACTTAGAGTTTTCTTAGTCACTGCATATGTTGTTATCCTCTCTCCCTGTAGAAAACATCCTGTGGGTTCAGGCCATTTGTTCTTATTGTTGACATTTGGGGAGGCTGAATGTGGGTGAACTCACACTGACCTGATCAGCCACACCACTTTCAGTGAAAATGACTGTCTCTAAGCACAGAAAACAGTCATCCAATTGAGGTGCTAGAACTAGACTAATACTTTCCTTTAACTGCCGTGACTTGTCTTGGGATGAGCAAAATTGTGCTGATGCAAATTACTGATGGCCTGCTCTGTGTCTTGTTTTCTCTTTCAGAGGGAGCATGCTTTTGATTCAGACGTGGAGCCCCACAGGTTCAGGTCTCTGCCAGAAATGAGCAACAGATCAGCCAATGACCTCAACAACCTTGAGGTAATACAGTGATAAATTATTTCTGTGTCAGTGTGGTTGTGGGTGTGTATGTAGAGGAAGAGGACTGGTCTGTTTGTAATCCGCGCAGTTACATCTTGCCACACCCAGGCTAAGTCTGTAAAATATGTCTGTGTCTTTTCCAGCTGAAGCCCACTCTCTCTCAGCTGCACGCTGACCTGAAGCTGTATGAGCACCACTTTGAGTGGCTGAACAAGGTCTCAAAGAAGCACCATCACCCTGCACTCCCCAAACTGGTAGAGATGATTAGAGAAATGAAATTTCTCATCACCCTACTACACCGTCAGGTAATTAAAACTGAGTTTCCTTACTTGAGAACAAGTTGCCTAAAGTATGTTCTTACATTGCTCCCTGTGAATGTTGCTGTGAGAATGATGTGACATTTTCCACAGCAGCCTGCTATTGTTTTTAAAGGTAGCTTAGAATGGTTTAATAATTCTTCTAAACTGTCTGTCTTCTCATCAACAGATGCTGAGAGTTGAAGCACCAAGACTGACTCCTGCAACCCCCTCCCTTCCCCCTCACCTCCCCTATCAATTTGATGTCCTGCAGTCCTCCCATGAGCTTCTCCAACACTTCAAGCTCTTCTGTGATTGGGCATATAGAGCATTCATCACTCTGAAGTCCAAAATTTCTACAGTACAATGATAATTCATTAACTGTAGTATATAAGGCTGCAGAGCCAGTAAGAATGCACTGCGTCCCTACTCTGCCAAAGGGGATTCAGGACCATATCAATGTGCACTGTAGTCAATGGCATCTCTTATTAAGAGGCCCAAACATCAACCAATGAATTATGTGTTGAGGAATGTGTCTTACCATCAGAGCCAATGACGATGCTCAATACTGCAGCTACTCACAGCTGTCAAGATTCCCCTTAAGGCAAACTGCCAGTCTATCTAAATACTATGATGCCATTATTCCCCAACTCTCCTAAAGGCCTTGTTCATGTTATTTATATATTTATTTATTTATTGAATGTTAGTAATTTATTTAATGTTATTTATTTAAAGTTGTAATGTGTCACTCTCATCTTTATTTGTGTATTAACATGAATTTATTTGCCCACATCTTTGTACTCTTTTCCTTTGCTGTGTCTCACTGATCCTCAAGAAAACACACACACACAATAGCTCTTTTGTGAACATGTAGTTCTAATGCTGATCCTTGTTTAAAAGATACTGAGATTATCTGGATTATTTTGTGCAAAAATTCTTCCAGTAGATGTAGCATACTGTACAGCCAAGGTTTTTACTATCTCTCTATTACAATGATCTATAACAATATGTTTTAGAAAATGTTGATCATGGAATCTGAAAATGTGCCATCCGTTAATGTTTCAATTAATTGCCTATGAAATAAATTGCATTTATCTTTAAATGTCAGGATGATAGCTGCACAGAACAGTGGGAATAGTTTCCTTTATACCACAGGCTAAGATTCTATTTTGACTGCCTGTTTCTCCCTTTTTGCATGAGGATGCATATTTAACGTTGTGGTAAAATTGTATGAATGTGCCCTGTTGCTGAGCACTGATAGACCTGATTAGATTCTTTGCACAAACTTGTTAGGATTAGCCTCTTGTATGAGTGAGATGGCTGATTTTGAACCTGTGCTTTGGGGTTGAAAAGTTTTTTTTCATTCACTTAAACACCCCAAGCCTTAAAATACTATGTATTGTGACACTATAGTTCTGTACAGGTGTACATAAATGTATGAGAATGCAAGTGTACATAAATGTACAAGAATGTAAATTGTTGTATACAATGCTTTTGTGTATTATGTTGTTTTCTACAATATACTGTAGAATACTTTACCAATTTCATCACTATAATTTTGTCATTTCTATTCTAGTATTTGTTACAGTATTGTATTACTATTTATTTAAGTCCTTGTTGGAGCTATTTATTTTGTGCTCAGTGGAGCAAGTCTCCTATCTTTTATACTTTTATACTGTTTTTATTCTTATTAACTAGTATATCATTACATTTAAATTATTGTTTTGCCATCAAAATGCCTTTTCCACACACTGATTGGCCTCAATGTGAAATATGTGCCTTGGCGAAATAAACACTAAAGAATGTGCACTACGAGTCTGAGTATATTTTAAAAAACAAACAAACAAACAAAAAAAAAAACTTTTATGAATACTCCTGGCATCAGCTGAACGCAGGCACACATCAATACTACATTACCCAGAAGTCCGCGCGGCAGTCAGACAAATATTAAAAGTAGATAAAGCTTCAAATATATTTTTAAGAGTTTTGATGATGTATACATCACTAATAGGCTCTCTTTATCAACATTGGAATTTAATAAAGCGTTAAAGTAAGCTTTACAAAGGGAAACCTGTCTGTCGAAGCTCCTAACCAATGGCAGTAATGCATCTTTTGTCCAAAACAGCCAATCGCCGTCGGTGTTCTTAGAAGGCGGATCGGGTGGAGAACTGCTGTTAGTTTGCGCTGTGTTTATTGTTAAGGTTGTGTGGATTAGCACTGCAGAACCTAGTTCCTGTTCATAATATCAACAGTAAAGCATTAGCATGACTTAAACCTGCACGGTGAGTACTGCTGTGGCCTGTATTCATGCACAGCATTATCGAGCAAATAAATTAAGCTATTCAGCACTGACGAAAGGAAGATTAGCTTTAATTGCAGGCCAGTAACAGTTTTTGTTTAGATTGTAACGCCGACCATTTTTGTGTATGTGTTATCAGTTGGCGAGTTAAATTATGATGGATTTGTAAAGTCCTTTAATGAGTAACTTAGCTAAAGCGTGTCTAGCTGTATTTCCAGTTTGCACCGCACTGCGGGGACTAATAGAAATGGAGTGACGGCCAAGGGAGACTCAGCAGGGCGGGGGAGGCAGACAGGAGAGAAGGAGGCGAGGGGTGCAATTTAAAGGGGACTTCCTTACCAGGAGTTGCCGAGTTATAATGCGTTATTTATTTACAACTGAATGTATTTCAGAGTTGTTCTGAGCTCCACGGGAGGATAGCTGGTGTGCACAGGAAAGTAAGTTTTCAAAGCCACAGAGGAGCCACAGGAGGAGAGAAATGATGCTGCACGAAAATTGATCCACGCTCCCTTCAAAGGAATTCTCCAACCCCGATCTGCCACCAGCTTCCTCTGGTAATGGCTAACTCAGTGGCCACTTTAATGGTCCAAACAGATCTCTTACCACCTCAGTCCACCTCCTCCCTCTCTCCTTTTCCACCTCTTCTGGGCTCAGGGGAGGATGGCGAGGATGAGGGAGAAAGGGGGGCTCTGGTGGAAAGAGACAAGGGGGGTGTGGAGGGCGGAGAGGAGGTGGTTCTGGAGATGGTGTCATCATCAGTGTCAGGCCCAGCCCAGCAGCCTGAGCAGGCGGATCATCCTTTTCAGTGTCTGGACTGTGGCAAGAGCTTCAGGTGGTCATCCAGGCTGACCCACCACCAGCGAAGCCACAACAACGAAAGGCCCTACCGCTGNCTTCAGGTGGTCATCCAGGCTGACCCACCACCAGCGAAGCCACAACAACGAAAGGCCCTACCGCTGCAACCTCTGTCCCAAAGCCTTCAAGGGCTCTTCTGCTCTACTTTACCATCAAAGGTACTGAGAATATTTTTAATTAAAAAAAAAATGCCTCTTTATTATCACTATATCTAAATACTTAAATGTGTACTTTAAATTACAATTTAAAATCCATAAGCCAAACCTTTAGTAATAATAGCAATTGGAGCTACTGAGCTAATATATTAAAAGAGAATGAACTAAAATATATTGATGCTGTGATTATTTGTCCCATCAATGATGATTGTACAAAATAGTTACTAAATAGCTGCTATTTATAGGTCTCACTCAGGGGAGAAGCCTTATAAGTGTCAGGACTGTGGCAAAGCCTTCAAACGTTCATCTCTTCTCCAGGTGATATGTCAGAGTAATTTTATTAACAAGACCTTTGTTTGAAAATAAATTTTTATATTTAAAAGATTTTCACTTCTCTGTCTCTATCTCTGTCTATTCCCAGGTCCATCAGAGTGTCCACACAGGTGTGCGTACCTTCCTGTGCCCCTACTGCCCCCTGACTTTCAAATGGAGTTCGCATTACCAGTATCACCTGCGCCAGCACACCGGAGAGTGCCCGTACCCCTGTGATAGCTGCCCCAAGGCCTTTAAGAACTCCAGCAGCCTGCGGCGACACAAGAATGTCCATCTTGGTCTCAAGCCTTACACCTGCTCAGTGTGTAACAAGTCTTTCACTCAGTCTACCAATCTGAGGCAGCACATGAGGATACATACAGGTGAGAGGCCCTACGTCTGCAGTGAGTGTGGACGTAGCTTCACACATTCATCAAACCTGGCCCTGCACAGGAACTCTCATTCCAACTTTACCACAGGAGGGAAAGAGGGAAAGAGGGGAGATGAGACACGTAATGAAAATGAGATAGTGGAGGTAGTGGTAGGGACAGAAGAAGTGACATCATCCATGTTGACAGACATGGTGGGATTCGTGAGCCAGGAAGGAACAGATGCAGTGGGAGTAGGGATGGAGGAAGTGTTCCTGTCAACCACCTCATCTAGCCAGAATCCGGGCCTTCTCCCCCAGCTTACCCTCACTCCCTCTGGGGGAGACATATGTACATCCAGGGCCATTGGGACAGAGGTTCACCTGAGCACCGACACTGGGGCCAGTGTGCTACTGTACAGCTGTGGCAGCTGCAGCCACACCTTTGGCACACGAACTGAACTGGAGGAGCATCAGGCTATCCACATGGCTCCAGAAGAACATGGGGCCAGTGAGGAGGCTGGGCCTGGGACAGGGATGGAGGTTGCGGATGGGCTAGTGGGAGCTGGTCACCTACTCGCTGACTTTGAGGAAGTGGTGGAGACTACAACAGCGGCTGAGAATGGACACACTGCAGAGGTGCTACTTGGCCTGACAGAAGGAGCAGATGGAGGAAATGCAGTAAGTGATAACATCGGCCAGACCAATAAGATAAGAGAAGGTGGTCACCCTTCATTTAACATTTACTAAGAAAAAAATGTGAAGTGTACTTTAATCTCATTTTAATTCATCTAAACCTAATCCTTTCTAGGCTATGGACTGCAAGGGTAATAACATATAATAAGATTTATCATTGTATGTATTTTTGATATGAATTACTTCCTGTGGTTTGTCTGCAGAATGTGGGCACCACCCAGGCCCAGTTTGACCTGCTGCAGAGCTTCACTGAGGTGACTCAGAACTCTGAGACTGCTCAGCCAGAGGCCAGGAATACATGGGCAGGGCTGGCATGTGGCTACTGTAATAAGACTTTCAAGACCAGTGGAGGCCTCAACAGACATGTCTCATTGGTGTGTACAACCATTTTGATTGTTGTTATACAAATTACAGCACTATATATTTAACACTAAGAGTACCATTTTGATTTAGCATGTCATGGGGGAAATGTGGTATCTGTAACATGAGAATGTTGGAATTATGATATCAATAAAATGATCTGTTCATCCAGTGTTCCTCTTTTGTTTGTCCAGATGCATTCTCTGTCATCACAGTCTCGTTCTCAGTTCAGCTGCTCCGCATGCGACCGCTCCTTCCCCCTTCTCTCTTCGCTGCTCACCCACCAGCACTCCCACACACCTGAGCAGCGCCTCCTGGCTGAGGCAGAGGCTGAGATAGTGTGTCCCCCATCACTGTCCCTGTCTCTTCCTCTGCCCTCCTCCCCCAGCCAGGCTGACAAGCAGCAGGAAGGCCAGAGGGAGATCCGTGTCGATATCATTTCTGTCAGTGAGGAGCAAGAGGAACAGCTGACCAAACCAACCAAGGCTCCCAAAAAGACAGGGACAAGCAAGAGTGTCTCTGCTGGAGGTAGGGGCAATTTCATAGCAGAATGGACACAAGGATTTTTTTTTTTTTTTTTTTTTTTTTGGACATTTGACTGTACAAATGTCGGTTTGAAACAGGTGGTCAGCTCAAGAAAGTTGCCAAAGAAAAGCTCCTGCTGCACTGATAATTCCTTATCAAACATCAAATATGTTGCCCCGACAAATCTGTACTAACCAGAGAACTAGTTATTGATCTTTCTTGTGTTTCATTTCATGTGTATTCTGTCTGGTGTTGTAACACAGCCAACAAACAAAGTTTCATACTTTTTCTCACAGAGAGGCCATACCGCTGCTTAGAGTGTGGAAAAGCTTTCAAAGGTTCTTCGGGGCTGAAATACCACATGAGGGATCATACAGGAGAAAGACCCTACCGCTGCACTGAGTGTGGAAAGAGCTTCAAGAGGTCCTCACTGCTCTCTATCCATCAGAGAGTAAGGCTGACTCTCAAGTTGAAAGCAATTTCTGTTTAAGTTCCCAAATGAGAGATCACATTATGGGAAGTGCATTTTGTAACTAAATCACTGGAGCGCTTTACATTCTCTGGTTTGTTGTCTAGGGTGCGCAGCCCTGTGACTAAATGCAATCTACAGTCGGCGGCTCTTTTTTGTGAATAGACAACAATTACACAACACTTCAGTTGTAACGATCCTTTTGATTGCAGTGATCACACATTTCTATGTTTATTTTGGTCGTTGCTGCTCTAAGTTCCATTTAGGTCATCAGAAGAAATAGATAAATAGGATTTATTGGTTCAGCTTGAGATAATTCTTTATGAGTTTCACGTAATAAATAACACATTTAAAATTATTTGTATAATGTACAGTATAATGTGTTGAATGTAGAAATCAACCACAGAGTAAGAGCTCAGCTATCCTAAGTATTGTCGATTTGGCTGTATTAATGTGAATATAAAATGAGAATCTTGACAGGACAGCTGACATTACATTCCTACAATGTTTTATTGCTGTAGATTGTACACACTTTCACACTTTATGAGAGGTGGGAAATAAAATAAATAGAAACATAACACTCAGATTAAAGCATTATGCTTTATTATTATTATTATTATTATTATTATTATTATTATTATTTAGTATTATTATTATTTGGTATTATTATTTAGTTTTATGCTTTAAGCCAGTATTTAATAAATTAATAACACTTTCAGTTTATATATAATAGTATATATAGTATATATTTTGATACAATACTAAACATTAGGTTGTTTTCCCCCTGAAATGCACATATAGTTGCCAAGAAATGAACTCCTTATGTGCTATTTATTTACCTTTTCTTGAAAACACACTCATTTTTAGTGTGTGTGTGTGTGTGTGTGGGGTGGGGGGGGGGGGGNGGGGGGGGGGGGGGTTTACAGCCCCCCACACTAAAAATGTGGATGGCTTCAAGATTAAGGTAAGTCCCTAACGGTTGAAGCGTTTGTCATAAATGTATACATTTTTAAGTCCATTCTTGTCAGAAGTAGATCACAATTGTTAATCAGTTACATTCCTTGTTTTTATTTCACTTAACACCTCACAGGTACACACAGGTGTACGGGCATTCCAATGCCCTCACTGCCCTCTGACCTTCAAGTGGAGCTCTCATTACCAGTACCACTTACGGCAGCACACAGGCGAGAGACCATACGTATGTAAAGAGTGTGGAAAGTCCTTCAAGAACACCAGCTGCCTGCGTAGACACAGTCAGATGCACTCTGGACTGCGGCCACATATATGCTCCGTCTGCTCCAAGTCCTTCTCTCAGACATCAAACCTCAAACAGGTCAGTGCAGCTTGTAGAGAAAGTTACCCATTACAGTTATTAACCCAAATACATTCTATGCTCACCATATCAAACTGATCTTTCAATTTAAATCAAAGTCTCTGTTTTGTGTTTCTTTTTCTCTACATCTTGTGTATTCTTTTTTTCCACGAGCAGCATGAACGCACCCATTCCGGCGAGAGACCCTTCCAGTGCACCCACTGCAATAAAAGCTTCACACACTCCTCCAACCTCCAGCTTCACCTTCGCACACACTCCTCACGCAAGGACTTCAGATGCCCATACTGCTCTAAGGAGTTTGTCATGCACTCCTACCTGCAGAGGCATATCCGAACCCATGGCAGTGGCGTTCCTCTGCCCTGTACTGGTGGTAGAGATAAAGATGGTGTGGCTGTGAAAGCCAGTGTTGGGGGAGTAACAACCACTACAACCCTGCTGAACCCCATCACCCTGGAGGCCTTAGGAAACAGCGGCAGTCTGATTGTGTCCCAACCAGCACTAAATATTCCCCCTAACACCTCCCAGAACTACTTTATGATTCAAACAGCCAGCGGCCTGCAGCTCATTCCTCTGTCATCCCCTGGACTTGCCCCTCCTCCCCCGCCACCTCCTCCACCACCACCTCCCTCCCAATCCCAAAACTTCTTCCTTCTGCAGTGTCCCTCCACTAATGGCAGCCAGTCAAGCTTGATTCTTGTTCCCACAACAACCAACCCTCCACCAGCCCCAGAGTCCCAAACTCTCCCATTGCTGCACACTGTCCCAGCTCTCCAGCCTGTTTTAAACCCCACCCATAGCCATATCACCCACTTTCCAACCATCTCACAGCAGCAACAGCAGACCAGGATCATTATCACCAACAACCATAACAATGCAAACACTGGTGCCACACAAACACACACCTTCTCAGCCAGCTCTCTTCTGACCAAGCCCATATTAGGGAAAAGCACACGGACAGCAAGAGGCAGACGGGGACGCAAACCAAAAGCTAATCTTCAGAAAGCTGCAACAGCTCTTGCCAGCCAAACTGGAGCTGGAGCTGCATCAGCGACAAACTGCAATGTTACAAGTGTCACACAGACTATTACTGCTGCTAGCACTTCCACAGAATCGTCATCATCATCCTCAACATTGACATCATCATCAACATCTGTATCCACACTTTCCCAGTCTCCCTTATCAACATGTTGCACAACTGTGCCAACTTCATCCTCCAGCCCTTTTGCCACCACAGTTAATACCTCAGGACCCCCATCAACAGTTACCATGGCTACAAAAGCCAATACCACAGTATCAGTAACAACAGCATCAGTTTCCACTTCAGCTATTGCAACTCCAGAGGGGAATACTCACACCACTCTGGGAGAAGTGAGGATGGCGACCATGACAAGGAAACAGTTTGTGTTATGTTTTGATAACGAAGGAGGGGCAAAGGAGGGTTTGAAAATCGAGGAGAACGGAGAGTCCTACGTGTTACAGTTTGAAGGAGATGCAGCAGGAGAAGCAGTAAACAGTGAAATGGTTGGAGATGGAAAATCACTTGTGTTGCAGTTCAAGACAGATGGGCAGGGTGATGGAGAAAAGGGTGGAGATAAGACAGGTGTGATGTCACTCCTGCATGACTGGGGAGAAGAAAAGGAGGGAGAGAGACAGACAAGAGAGGAGAGTCAGGGAGAGTCCTTTGTGCTTCACTTCCACACTGAGGCACAGGAAAGCAGCCCATCTAGCGCTAGCTTCACCCAAGGGCAAGAAAACAGCCTGGAGCTTTCTTGCACATCTACCCAAGGATTGATGCCTCTTGATGGGCAGGAGGTTGTGTTTGAGCTGGGGAGTGAGACAAAGATAGAGCAGGAAACGGGGGAGGGTATGCAGATGATAGCCCTGATTGAAGGAGAAGGTGAAATGATAGGAGACGGGGCAGGGTGCAATGCTGCAAGCAATAAGGTTAGCGAGAGTGGAGGAGCCATGGAAGGTATCTTTCAGCTAGAAGGAGGAGAGGGAATTGTCATAATTGAAGTTAGTACAAGTAGCCTAAGAGAGGGAAGGATGCATGGAGGAGGGGAGGCAGATGCATCACAGGGGAGACAGGTGAAAGTATCAAGTGACAAGAGTGTAGAAGAGACAAAAGTAATGACTGTAACGGAGAACAACTCTACAGAGAATACTGAAGTGCAGAAATCAACTGACGACACATAAGAAATGGACCTATACCTAAGCTGAAGAGATGCAGTTCCCAGATTAACTGAAATCATGATTATTAGAGAGAGCGAGAGAGAGTGTGCCTCATTATTTGTGTGCTCAGTGTGTTAGCACTTTAGTCAATTTGAGGCCTCCTTGGGAGAGAGGACATAGTTAGATGAGTACTGTGTTGTAATGCTGCCATGGTGCCACATAGTAAAAATGTTATACATTCATAAAGGCTGTACATGGACCTTGGAATATTCCTAAACATATTAGTTTAAATGATACTGGTAGTTTGTTTATGGAATAAATTCAGTTTTTGTGAATAAATGTTGTAAATTGCCCACTTTCGTCACAAATAATGATATTAATTATTAATAAAGCTGTCGATACCTTGTATTATTTGCGTTTCTTTGCTTCCTTTATTCATTGCAGGTTGTTTTTTTCTCCCCTGATGCCTAAAACACATCAAGCAGGTCATTAAAGAACGGTGGTTACGTTGATCTTGCATTCACGTACCTTTTGCGTAACATGCGAGCGTTCGCATGTTACGTACGTACGTATACGTACGTCAATGGCGTAGATAGGTTCATCCTTAATGCTTAGCGAAGACGAGACGGAGTACAAATGTGTTCAGAATCCCACCTTCCCGCTAGCGACGTTATAGTCGTTCAATCCAACGAGAAAGGGAACGGACTAACAAATTGCAAAATATCCCTTTTCTTTCTTGTCTTCCAGCATAATTTGAAGGTGTGCTGGATAAGGTAAGCGGGTTTAAATAGGAGCTTTTTGTGTAAGGACTCACGCAGCACTTCCTAATAACCATATAAGGATCTGAACAAGTCAGCTTCTGCATCTTTAATACTGTCATCACACGTGTAGGAGAAATACCGAATAATGTTAATAGCTACGCTACAAATCCTCTGTAATCCCCATTTGTCTTTGTTTCGACTCGGTGTGGATCTGATGTTATTTTGTATCTAACTTTTCACATTGCATAAAATGAGCCGTGCAAATATTCTGATTCATTTCATGCTGCCCTACAGAGACCTGCTAGTTTGAAACAGGTCATTATTGGCATGATTTTGCATTAAAAATATCCTATCGTCGCGTTTCATTTTGAGCTGTTTCACCATTAAAATATAACCTGTTCCCTAAAGGTAACTTCCTTTGAATATGTTTTGTAGGATCCCTGTGCACACAGTGTGGATGTCTAAGTGTCAGACTGTGTAGAAAAGGTGGTGCAGCAGGCCTGCTGTAAGATCAAAAAGCCTAGACATGGTGAGGCTGGAGCTGGATCAGGTGGTGATGAGGAGGATGAAGGAGGATGACATTGAGATGGTCAAAGCCCTCATCAAGGTTTGTATAATGCAGCCAGACATTCATCAGTGTTTGTGTGTTTTTCTGACTTGCATCAATATCTTCGTAGGAGGGCTGCGAAGGCACCGAGAACCGTCTCATCCTCCACATCCTCACTCGTCCACTCTGCCTCTTCATCCTGGCTATTCTGTCCTCAATTCTCCGCTGCCTTGTCCACTCCTTCATCCTGGCCCTTGCTCTTCCTGTCTTCCTGCTAATTGTCTTTCTCAAGGTCACCATACCACGGGCTACAGGGGTTCTGGGTAGCAGCCGCCCCTACTGGGACTATGTTGGCAGCAGCTATAGGGGTACACAGGAAGAGATGCTACAGAATCCCTACTGCAGGATCAGTGGCAATAAACCAGTGATAAAAAAGGTTTGTGTACAGGTTTGCTGGAGTTTGTTAGACATTTTCCTTCTTTTCATTACAGTGCTGAAAACCAAATTCTGGTGATCAAACATTACAGTTGTATAATATATTGCTCTTTCCTTTATTCAGGCAAGACACAAAATTGGACAAAAAGACAAAGAGAAGGAGATATCGACAGAGAAGATTAGCACAGAGAGGGAACAGGCAGCAGGGCAGGTCTGGGTGGCAGACCGTGAAGGGGAGATCGTGGGCTGTGTGTCCCGGGAGAGCGAGAAACGAGCTGGTATCAGCAGGATCTGCAGGTTGGTGATAGGTTGCTGGTACCGCAGGGAAGGTCTGGGTCGGCTACTCGTCCAGAGCCTGGAACAGAGAGAGAGCGAGTCTGGGGTATGCAGAGTGTACGCACATGTCCCCTACCCCTCCAAGGTAGGGGAAGTCTTCTTCAGGAAGTTGGGCTATCAACAGCTAGGGGAGGAAAATGATGGAGAGGATGAAGAGTTGAAGCTGGAGACTCCAGAGAGAGGCTTCATGGGCTATCCCCTCACTAAAGTGTTTTACAAAGACCTGTAACAGAGTGAAGCTTGACTGGTGGAGGAGTGAATGGGGTAAAGAGTGACTATAGGTAAAAGTGAGATAATATACATGCAAACTGTCAATCTCTACTGAAGGTAACAATGTCACATTATGTTCAAACATTTTAATTTATTTGAATCTTTGTTATTTATGCCAGTATTTATTTACTGTACATGCTGCTGTGCTCCTTGTTAGAATAGTAAAGCACTTTGTTTATTATGCTATGATTTAAAGCAACATCAGCAAAGTTTGATAAAACACAAGGTTAAGTGTAATTACTTTATAATAACTCATCAGGATGCCTCAGACATCTGCTTCCCTTAATTTGTAATTAAATATTTTGTGTAAATGTGTTTCTAAAACTAAATGTTTGTGTGGTTCTTTAAACAAAAATTTCAACACGTGTGTATGTGTGCCTGCATTTGTTTGTATGTGTGCAACTATACAGATGTGTAGGAGGATTTACAGTATAGGAAGTATATGTGGTTTATGTGAATCTGCAGAATTCGTCTGCTTTTATCTTTCTGCGCTTCATAACTCACTGTTTGCCTTCACTCACAGTGTGTTCATGATTCTGCAAAATCAGCATTCCCTCCCTTCTCCTTACGCTTTCTTTCATCTTGATTTTTCTTTTAAAATTTTAAAAGTTGGCAGGGCAAGCACTGACTGCATTGCAAATTTTGTACTCCAAATTTTGTATTAATTAAGGTCATTAATGGTAGTATATATATATGCAATTAATAAAATCTTTTACTGCTGAAACAGGAAATTCATTGATGAATGACACAATGACAGCTATATGATTAACTGCTGAAGTTAGCAAGGAAAACATCTGCTGTTTACAGCCTCCCCATGTGTGTGGATAGATGTCAATACATCATATAATTGTAAACTGAGTCTGGAGTTTGAACTGTTGTATGGTCGAAATCATCAATCAGCTAAATTAATCAGTAGATGAAAATAATTGTTAGTAAAATCCATAAAATGTTTGATTAGAAATAACTTATAAAAAGCCTGTTGACTTAATGTACCTGGATACTGGACATTGTTGAAAACGGTAACTTGCATTGCAAATTTTGTTACTGCACATCAAATATATGTAGAAGTAGATTGACAGAGGAACGTGTGTGGTTTCAGGTGAATGACACTACGTGACTAAGCACTGGCTCTTGTCTGAGGCTAACCTTAATATGGTTTGCAGCCCTCGCTCTTGCATTGTGAACCTCTGCTAACCTCAGACACTGTCACTACACCGGTGATGTGCTACAGTTACCACAGGATGTTTGTACAGTGGTAATTTATGTGAGAATGAGGCATATCTCACCTGATGTGAAAACAAAGACTATTTCAGTACAAACTCTTAATCACAAACACTATCGCTGTAGTGGAAAATCACTTTCTTTTTATTTAATTAAAAAGTATGCACACCCATAAACATGACAAAACATGTTACATGCATGAGTAAGTGTGTGGGCAGGTCATTTAAACCTTGTAAAAGCAGTATTTTTATTTGTGACACTGCCTGGTCATTGTCAGGTTGTTTGTACATGACTGGCAAAGAGCAGACACCTGTTAGCTGTGCTTCTGCCCGCCTGATTTGTAGCTATTATTGTTGTCAGGAAACAGATGTGAGTTCACGCCACTGGAAAGAAAGCCTGTTTGTGACTGTGGTCATGTGCGACTGCACGGTATGGCTGTGTGCACACGCACGCATGTGCAGGGTGTGGGCGGGTGGGTTTCGGAAAGTATGACTTGGCATTTCCTACAACCGGTTTCTGCCCCTGACTATGGGTTAAATGCACGGCCGTGTCTGGCCATACTATACTACTCCACCACACTCTCACAAACACACTGAGTGCACGAGACAGGATGGTAGTGCATGTGAGCATTCATGTGTGACTGAGATGACCTTGGTCAACTGTGGTCAAACCAAGAGAACTGGGTGGGAAGTGGTTACATATAGTTTGGCATCTAATCAACCTCTTGAAGTCAAAAAGGCACATACACACAAGATGAAATGTGCACAGATTCAGGTTTAGTGCACTGTCAGAGTAATGCAATATGATGTGAGGTTATACAGAGTGCAGACACACAGATGAATCATTTCAAATTTGGGGGCACCACACAATCATAGGATAAATTAGATAAATTAGTTCCAGATGATGTATAACATATAGAGTGTGTTAATGACATACGCATACAGATGGCTAACACACACACACACACACACACACACACGAACTCCAAAAACAGCCACCATGGGAAACGGTGAATTCCCCAAACCACAGAGTGCATGAGAGGGTGAGGGGAGGCATGGGAAAGCAGGATGCATGCTTGCTGTGCTGCTGGTTGAGCAGACAGGAGCTAAAACAGACAGAGCAAAGAAAAGAAGAGAGCAAAATAATTCACATCCTGATTTGGCAAGGATAGACGACAAAATGTGATGGTTCAAAGGCTGGTGAGTGAGATTTATCCACACACTGTGGTCTGTCAGCTGGTCAGCCAGCTCCCAGCTAGACAAAGTTTGGGAAAACCCAGATCGGAGGCTGAGGTAGGTGTCAGGGCTTCCAATTTCTGGGAACACCCATGGCTCCACCAAATCTAGGATCCTGGGTGGGTGGAGGGGTGGGAATGGGGTTGACTAGCTAGGTGGAAAGGTTGAGTAGCAGGAGTCAGTGGTTATCCCGTAATGCATTAAGGTGAAAAGGTAACTAGAAGTTTTTATTTACTGGTCTGGAAAAAGCAAAGTGGAGGGATCAGGAATCAGTGAATGGGTGAGCCTTAAGTGTTTGGAAAGTTCCATCCAATTGGCTCAGTTTACTGACATATATGATAAAGTCCAAAAGTTACAAATCACGTCAAACACTCTTGATTCATGTGTGGGCAGGCAGATTATTTTATAAAATCTGCATGTAATATTGCCCCAATAAAATTTCATTATTGCTTTATATCCAAAGAATAGTTTTATTTAAATCATTATATGCAATAAAGTCATTTTTCAGCACACATAAAAACCTTGCCTCACTTAAAGGAAAATTATTTTGTAAATAAATAGTTAATTAATAGCTTTAACTGCTTTGCAGTATAAAACAATCCATCCATCTCATCTGCATCACGCCCATAACCAAACCTATTTTTTAAAAATCTTTCTATCCAACCAGAGGCTGTCTCTCATATACACAGGCTGTTTATGTTTAGAGGTATATGTTCTCAGTTCCTTCCCCAACCCCCCAACACACATATACACACTTTCGCTCTCTCTCATTTACATCCATTTATTACTCACGCCTGCTGATTGACTCTGAGCGAAAATCATCTTTCGAAATGATTACAAAACTAGACAGGTGAGCAAAACGGATGCATTCTATTTATATGCAACTTTACATTCGACAAATATTATAGACAGACTTTAATATGTGCACACCGTTTAATGGGAAAATATCCAGATATTTTTGTAAATTATATAAAGCTAATAAAACATAATGATTAATGAGTTTCTATTTCAATAACCGTGACATTATATCACTTCTGAGCACTATGGTTTCAGTATGAATGAATGATGAACAATTTCCCTGGTTTCGTTAAAAGTTATGAAACTGAGAGTGATGAAAAGGAGTGAGTGAGTTGGCTTTTTTCTGACTGTCCATCACTCATGTTGGGTTAACCACAGGTTTTACATGAGTTTATTGTGCATTCAGGTTAGATCTTAGATTCATACTGCGGCACTGGAATTGTACATGTTAAATTTTTCTACAATGGTTTTTCGTGAGCTCTTTGACAGAGCTGGTTTTAAACCTTTGACAGGACACAAAACACTGGTATAAAACTACAAATCTCTCTGGTGAATACTCCTGGGAGGATCAATCTACCATATTCTAGTTTACAACATTGCAATGCAACACTTTAGAGAATGGATCAAGAAATGACTGACTGATGAATTCAAGATCCATAGAGTTTTGAAACAAAATCTTATGAATCCTCTTTATTTCAGTTGTACTTTGTCTGCCGTATTGGGCTCTGTTCTATCTGTGCAACAGTATACAATAGCAACTTGTCTCCATTTGTCTCAGTGTGCTTTTGCAGAGGAAAAAGTTCATCTACCATTACAAGAACATGCGCTGGGCTAAGGGTCGACACGAGACATACCTCTGCTTTGTAGTGAAGAGGCGAGTGGGGCCAGATTCTTTGTCCTTTGACTTTGGACACCTCCGCAATCGCAATGGCTGCCATGTAGAGGTGAGTCACATGGGTGAGGATGGAGAGATATGAGAGGAGACCTTATTAAAGAAGCTGGGGGAAATACTGAATATATATTGGATGAATGAGGATGAGTAGCTTCTTCTTATTTACACTCTCTAGCTACTGTTCCTACGCTACCTGGGAGCCTTGTGTCCCGGGCTGTGGGGATATGAAGGTTCTGGACAAAGGAGGCTCAGTTACTCCATCACCTGGTTCTGCTCCTGGTCGCCCTGTGCCAACTGCTCCCAGAGACTAGCCCAGTTCCTCAGCCAGACGCCCAACATTCGTCTCAGGATCTTCGTCTCTCGCCTCTACTTCTGTGATATGGAGAACAGCCGTGAGAGAGAGGGCCTGAGGCTGCTGAAAAAAACTGGGGTGCACCTCACAGTCATGAGTTACAAAGGTGAAAAAATTCAGTGTGTGTGTGTGTGTGTGGGTNTTTTTTTTTTTTTTTGTCTTACAATCACTGGGTGGAGGTTATGTTTTATCGTCACATTATATCTGCTTACTAACAATGATGATCTTGTCCTTTTTCTTTAGACTTCTTCTATTGCTGGCAAACCTTCGTGGCTCATAGAGAAAGCAGCTTCAAGGCCTGGGACGAGCTGCACCAAAACTCTGTTCGTCTGGCCAGGAAACTCAACCGCATCCTCCAGGTACACCTCTGATCTACTTTTTTCTTCAAGCAAAGAGGATATGATAATAATAATGAAATATGATAACTTCTTTCTTTCTTTCTTTCTCTCTCTCTCAGCCTTGCGAGGCAGAAGATTTAAGAGATGCATTTAAACTTCTTGGGTTGTGAAGACACCACTGTGACCTCCTCTGATATTGGCATTATAGAGAAAAACGTGTTGATACTGGACCATCACTACAGCTGCTGAACTGAGCTTTTTTTTCTTTTTTTTTTTAAAAGTATTTTAGTATTTTTAANCACTACAGCTGCTGAACTGAGCTTTTTTTTCTTTTTTTTTTTAAAAGTATTTTAGTATTTTTAAGGATTAAAAATTGTGATGGTGGAGCTTGTAGCTTGCTTTTTTTCTGTAGCATTATGGTTCTATGAATTAAAATAATATACCATTCTTACCCTGTCCCTTGTGTTATTTGCATTGTATTGCATTAAAAAAATGAAATGGAATGGAAAAATTGAATTTTTATGGGACATAAAAAATGTGATGCTTTTCAAAGTATATTCAAAATCAGCAATTTATAGTAATTCCTTTATGTTGAAAACCGGATATAATCTACTCTGTTGCTTTCCTTTGACTTGATTAAATTTAAGGATTTGTGAAATGCTGTCATTGTTTCTGCAAATTCTCTGTTAGCAATTAGTCTGTAGGTCCTTTTTTTAATCTCACACGTGCTTATTTATCATCAAAAGGAAAATACAACTGCTCGTTCAATGTGATTTCCGTAAGTTTCAAACTAAGTGTGCAATGTATTTTTAGGAACGGTTAACTTCACGGTGAAAATTGCAAGGTGGTTACTTTGTGCGCAAATACATCGTCTATTACGGTCACGTCCCCGGTAACGCCACACGGACACTGTCACCACCACCACCGCCACCGGTATACACCAACCGATTTCACGTCAAGATGGCGAACGAGGGTCAGATCGAGTACGAGTCGATCCTCTGTGTCAAACCTGAAGTCAATGTTTACCGGATCCCACCGAGAGCATCCAATCGGGCAATCAGGTGAGGGAAAACGGCCTGCTAGCACGCTATCGGTGATTCCGTGACAGTCCCATCCATAGTAACACGGCGCATATGTGTGCTGGCTGTTCGTGTCCCGTATTTATCCAAAAGGTCAAAATAAATAACGGTTTTCTAGTCCACTGCACAAAGGCTGCGTGGGATTGGTTACATCTGTTTGCTTTCATCCAATGGCATCAGAGGAGAAATAATGCTTATTGATTCAAATTCAATTTGATTTCATAATGATGATACCAGAAATAAATACTTTGCTATGCTCCGTAAGGATTTATTTATTTTTTTTTAATTTCTGCTTGTTTGACCTTTAGAGACTTTAGGGAGGATAGGGTCCGTTTTCAGGACAGCGTCCCTACAGGAGAGCTGGGACCACTGAGTTGAAAGATAGCATCTCCTGCCCCAAGATAAAGCCAAGATTTAAGTTTGATGGGTTTAAGAGAGTTGAAATAGAGATATTGCTGATTAAACCAAACAATAGCAAAGGCCAGAGTCTCATGAGACACATGATTGGTTACTCAGTGACCGTATGTGTAGTGAAGAGTGATGATGTCATATTCAAGCCTTAGGTCATGTGTCTGAGTCACGGTTGGGTCACATATAAAATAGCCATCTGTAGAGAGTTTTACACTGCATCTGAGTAAGGTAAATAAATAATAACACACACACACACATATTCAATTATGCTCTCAGCAGTTCACCTACAGTACATCATACTCATCTCTCATTGGCCCTGTGTATGTATATGTTCACCTCAGGGCTGCTGATTGGAAGCTGGATGCTCCCGACTGGACGGGGCGCATGCGTGTGACAGCTCGAGGCAAAGTGGCCTATGTGAAATTGGAAGACAAAATCTCTGGTAAGAACAAAGCAGACAGGACAGAGTCATTGTTTAGTGGCACTGCTGTGTTATAAATCATCCCTCCCTAGTCTTCATTTCGCCATCCCACTCTCTTTTGCTCATCTATTCCAAGGTGACCCAGAGCTGGGTCACCTTGCTGTTGTAGTTTGTTTTAAAGCAAACAGCCTGCTTATTTTGTCCTGTCTCTATCTTTGCAGCTCAGATTTGATATGATATGACGTGTAAATGTTTCATCCTGATAGAAACAGCTACTGGATAATGGAAGCCCTGTAAGCAAACAGCTCATGAACATATTTCTATTTTCCTGATCTGCAGGGGAGCTGTTTGCCCAGGCACCAGTGGAGGAGTACCCTGGCATTGCTGTGGAAACAGTCAGCGACTCAAGCCGTTACTTTGTGCTCCGCATCCAGGATGACAATGGTGGGTGAAATGTTTGCTGCCAAGCCATTAAATTTTCCTTTAATGAGGATGTAAGTAAGGGAATAACAGTTGAACAGACTGCTCATTGACACGGAATTGCACATTTTTAAAGCAAATCTGACAGTGTACTGGTTATTTTGAGAATCACTCAGGGTTTAGTATATTTTGGTTTATACCATCATGTAAACACCACTAAACCACCGACTAAGCTCTCACCACTGAGTGTTATTATCTGCCTTTTCTCATAGGCCGCAGTGCATTCATAGGCGTTGGGTTTGGAGACCGAGGCGATGCCTTTGACTTCAATGTTGCATTGCAGGACCACTTCAAGTATGCAGCTGTTCCATAGTGTTATGAAACAGATTCCTTCAGTAGTCATTAAATTGATTTTAGTTTATTTAACTTATATTTTATTTTGTCTTAACTGCATCTCTTTCTGACTTTCTTCCACCCTCGTCTTCTCCAGGTGGGTCAAACAGGACAATGAATTCAGTAAGCAGGCGCAGGCTCCAGACGCCACTCCAAAACTGGACCTGGGCTTTAAAGAAGGACAGACCATTACTCTCAATATTGGGGTAACCTCATTGTTTCCTGTTAAAGCTGGATCGCACCACCAAGGATTAAACTAATCATTTATTACATTAGTTCTAATTTGGTTGCACCAGTTGGGTTTAGATTCCATTTAACAAATATAGGAATTATTTGTGTTATCCATGATTAGCAGTGATGCTATATGGAACTGGGAGAAAATGTATCTGTATTTTAACATGAGGCTAACCTGTGCTTACTGAAAATATACTGAGTTTTCTTGCATTTGAATTGTTTGCCATGAAAAACAATCAACAATTCATCCCTTTTGTAGCTAAGACTACAAGTTACAGCATTATTTGAATAGCAAAGATCCTCTTAGTTTGGTGTTGGAGCCAATAGTACTTTCAGTTGTTCTTATGATGTCAACTGGCTCTTTTGAAAAGTGAAAAATTAACATTTAGCAAGAAATAAATCCCAATGGACAATTAACTAATTAATCCTTGATTGGGGTTAAAAATAACTCAAGGAATTTAGTACAACCTAGATAGATTTCAGAATAAACCAAGATTAAGTACAGTATTTAATTGATTAAGATGATTTCCAGGTTTAAATGCACAACAAGGTTAGCAGTTAAAACAAAATGTAAAATGCCTTCTACAAAAATATATATACATCCACACACACTTAGTTGTTGTTTTTGTTTTCTGTACATTTTCCAGCAATCAAAGAAGAGGGATAAGCCTCGTCCACAGAATACAAGTGGCTTTGGTCTCCTTCCCCCTCCACCTGGAGGCAAGCTAGCTCCACCCCCCTCATCCAGATCCACCAATCAGAACACACAGCCATCTGCAGGAGGAAGTCAGACTGGTAGGTAATAATAACAGGGCACAACAGCCAGAGAGGGATATGCTTAAGTATCTCTCATATTTTGTTTTCTTGTGGCAATCTATACATAACAAGCTTTGTTTTCCTGCAGTTACAACATAATTATAATATGATCACAAGAAAATGATTTTCATTTGTTTTAAGGAAATAAGATTTTCAGACTCACCTGTACAGCAAATGATATGTAAAGATGGAGTCTATTAGTTGAAAATAATTTATGATAGTGGTGGTTGATTATTACTTTTTTTTTAACAAGAGGATTATGTTTCTTTCTTTTATTTTTTTTTTAAACAACCAGGTTGTTTGCTAGACTTGGACTCCAGCAACTCGAACTCTGTGGCTCCATCCAACCCCAGCACCACCGCCAGCTCTGACCTGTGGGGAGATTTTGACTCTGTATCCCCAAAGTGAGGGGAGATTCATTTAGTCTTTCTCTGTCTTACTGCTCTATAAATTTATGCAGCATTTTTTACAACTTTTTTTTCCCCCATTATGGGGTCCAGTATCTCTCCCTGCTGAGCAGGGTTAGCCCCCAATACCAGTTTGTTTCAGTTTAGCTTAGCTCCTCATGTTAGCTTGAACCACAGTCCAGACTCAAAGTAAAGGATTTAAATTTGTAGGCCACCAGCTCCACTAACTTTCCAACTAAATTTTTATTTTCTGTCTCAATTCTACCTTCGCCCTCTTTCCTCATACTTCACTGGTTTGATTCCTAATTACTATCCCAGATTATCCATCAAAGAAATATGATCAAGAGACACAATCAAAGATAATTTGATGATGAAACACACTATAACAAACTATAATAATGAATGAAATTTATGTATAGAGAATATTTATTTTAAATATATATATATATATATATATTGTTGGCAGTTTGCAATTTGGAATTATTGTCACTGGTGTCACTTGTATGTGTAGCTTATTTTTCTCCAAGTCTCTAGCTGGAGACTGACTGTATGCACTGATTAATAAGCTAGTCTGTCTTTCTAGTAAGTAATGGGTAAAATCTACATTTTAAGGCAGGGATTGTTCTAATATTAGACTTGCTATGACTTGTGACTTATTATAGTGAAGTTTACCACCACATATTCTACTTGACAGGAACCTGTCAGGCTGGAGCCACCTCATTTAATTTCTGCACTGTCTAGCACTCTCTAGTGGGCTCTTATGGCTCTACATCATCATTTTCTAAATGAGGAGACAACTTGCACTTCAGCTGTTGACCACATATTTCAGCAGGAGTGGGTCCCTGTCATTGGGTGCATTATTTCAACTGGTGGACCTTGTAAATCAGAACGAGTGACATTTGAGAGGGCGTTAGTACAGGAAAGAGGCATAAAGTGCTTTTACCTTCGCCTCAAGGGGAAATAGGGATGTTTAGTCCATGTTATGTCATCTCTACTCAGCACGGCTGTTAAAACTGTGACTGGTTGCATCATTCAGGTCATGACCTCTCTCCTGCTCAATGAATAGGCCCGCGTTTCTGCTCTGTCCTGCCAGTCTGGAGGGAATTCATGTCCTTAATTCTTCATGAGAAGGTGAGCAGGTCCTAGACCTTAACTACAGCATGTTGTGCAGTACAAACAAGTTTTAACTGTGAACTCCTAATCCTTGTTAAGATATAAATGTAGGTACTGTAATGCAGACAATGCAATGTGGGACCGAGTTAGTCCATGTTAGATACAGTGTTTTGTTGTGATGTTGTCGTGTGGGAAGCCATGTTAAACTGATGTCACTGTTGTGACGTGCAGTGACATGAGGTGTGATGACGGATGTTAACTGGATCACACAGAGTCTGTGAGCATGTAAGCCCTAACTGTGTGTCAGTGTACATTTACTATTCAAATAATATGCATTCTTCCCAAATGTTTCTTGTTATTTAAAGTGTATATGTGTATGGAAATGGATATGCAGTGAAAAAAAGATATCTCCTAATCACCAAAACTTGTTTGTTTGTTTTTTGTCTTTAATTATCAAAGTGAGAAAAAAAAAAAAGAATTCCCGAGACTAACAAAAACAAATAAAAAAAAGTGTCCAACTCATGCACAATTTAATTATATTTTATTGCATACAATGGCACACATAGTATTGTCAATGAGTAGCTTACAATCCACAGCAGAGTGGGTTTTTCTTTTTACAATGACATGACTCATCAGTGCCCATTACTACAGTACACTTAATGGCTCATAAACCATGGAAGACATGATCTGTGTCCAACAATACACAGATGAAATGAGCACACCATCAATATTCACAGACAATTAAAAGACTATTACATAAACAGATAGACTCAGCACAGAGAGAGAAGGGAATAGACCACCACGTGTTGAGCAGTGGATTTATAGTGTTATGGGCTGTTTTTATGACAACGCCTCTGGGTTATGTCTCTAAGGGTCTCCGACTTTACAGGTAGCCACAATGCAACCCTAGGCCCATCAGTCCTTGTTTGTCCAGGTTTTGGTGTTGCTACGGGGATTGCGGCAGTGTTTCTTATACGTTGACCGCTCAAGGCGCTTAGGCCATCCAGACAACTCTCTGCACAGTTCAGCTGTAAAAGAAAGACCAGTTTTTTTTCTGTGAAAACTATATAGTTGCTAGCATTATGGTGCTTGCAATATTATGCATGTAGATTGTTACCTTTCAGATACTCATCCTGTTCACAAACCGTCCTCACACAGATCTCATTATTGATCACATAGACACGAGGAAGGCTGGTCAGACACAAAATAAAACATTAATATACTGCACCAACAACCAACATTAATATACTGCACCTCTTATAGTATAGAATAAGAGCTGTGGTGACAGTGACCTGGAGTGACACAGTGCGCTAATAATTAGAACACTGCATAATGAAAAGGCTACAGGATTGATCTCTGCAATGGCTCATGTGTGTTCAAGTAACAGTCACACACACACACACACATATATATGTGTGTATATGTGTGTGTGTGTGTGTATGGAAAAGTGGTTAATTTAGTAGTGTCAAACTGAGAAGAAGTACTTCTGTAGAAAGGTTGCAGGTCACCTGTAGAGACAAAGAGAGCCTATACATCTCTTCATGGGCCGGTAAACCGAGTACATCCTGGTGCATGGATACATCTCCTCCCTACAGTCTGCAGAGACAGAAAATACATGGCATATTGAAATAATATCACATACAATGACAACACACAGTGCACCACAACTTACAAAAGGGTGAGCATTTGCAAAGAGTATATGGGGACTCCTGAGGAGAAGTTTAGATCTGCAGTGACTCACTGGATGGCAGGATGGTGGTAGCAGGTGTCTCATCATGGTCTATGGACAAGAAAGCAAAACATTAGATTGGGAAAACATGTTGCCTGTGACCCACTATAATGACTCACAGACTGACAGATGTCATGCAACATAACGTGTCTTGATCTGAAGTGTGACTTATGAGAAGCTTTACCAGTCTGCTGGTCTTGGGCTACAGCTGTGAGAGCTGTGGAACAGAAACCACATGAGGGGAGTGTTTCACATCATAAAAACAAACACACGAGGACTCAACCGTAATTAAACAGGATGATTGTGTGTTCTGTTTGGCAGAGTTACCGTGGAAACTGCAGAGGAACAAGACCACTGGAAGGCTGCCCATTCCTCAAACTTGTAAGAGCTAAGCTTTACGAGCTGGAGGAAACCAAAGAGGAAAACAGTTTGGGTAATTTCACAGAGTGGAACTGTTCAATATCCTCACTCATGAATTTTGTCCTGTTTATGTTTCCTTTAATTCCCCTGCATATGAAAGCTCCCAACATTCCAGGTCACTGTAATTTTTTCCTCAGTGCTTTGAGCCTGCCAACAACATGGAAGTGTAAAATAGTCCTCTGCTTTGATAACACTAGTTGTCATCATTACAGACAAATTTACCAGTTTAAGATTTTAAAATTTACCACTTTACAGATTCATACAATGTTTTTCCCACTATGTCAGAGGTGTTGATTCAATGGGATTCTTTTTGAGGCTGTAGTATGTGGTTGTGTTGTATTCTGCCTCCCTCATGAATATAAATGGGGCTGAAGCAAACACCTTTGAATGTAATGCAGTCCAGCGTAACACCACCACTAACTAAAGACTCAAAATGTTACTATAGATTGGATTATATTAGATCAGATTGCATTTGATCAGCGCCAGCTTTTGATATATCTATCTATCTATATATATATATATATTTATGTATACCAAGTATCAGGTTTGAGTAAACCAAAACTTCTAAACGCCATATCACTAACAATCCACCAATTCTCTGCAGACATTCCCAGAATCATCTGGTGTACCACCAGGGGGCTCTTCAAGTACCACTGGTGTGACACATGCCACAGCTTGAGAACCATTGCATCTGTGTAGGTGTACCTAATAAACTGGTAAGTGTTCATGTGGAATATAATTAGAATGAACAGAATGTTTAAAATGTTTCTCCATCTCTAAAGATTTGGTCTTTCTCCTCTCCCTCACTGCTGCTCTCTCCCTTTCTCCTTGCTTCTCCTCTCTCCCGCCCTGCATCATTCCTCTCCTGATGTGTCAGTGTAACTTTGGAGTCCAAGACATGAATTCTCTCTAAAGAATGTGTTTTCTATGCCACTCCACCCCTCCTCTATTATAGTCACACATTCTTTTCCACTTTTCCTTTCATAGAACATATTATGCTTTCCAAATGTTTATCCATCAATGGCCACTCTGAGCATGGTCGTTTTCTCAAGAGTTGTGATATGTCTTTTCTGTTGTGTTTGCCCCAGAGTCATACATTTGCAATTATTGAATTTAATCATTATTTTTGCTCTGTTTTAGCTTGATGTGTTTGTTTATGAGTGACATGTTTTCCATTTCTTAGATTCACTCAACTCTGCATGCAATCACAGATCACACAACCTTACAGCTTAAACTCTGAAGTAAATGTCATCGGCTAAACATTCACTCTTACCCTTCATATTTAGAACTAATCACCCATTCATCCATTAATATTTGGATCAGTAGATGTCCTTCTATGTATTTTCTACCAAATATGCTAAAATCAAAGTGTAATAGAAGCATAATATCTTATACTCACAACTTTTGCTGTTGTCCAGAACTGCTTTAGTTTTATGAAACTTTTGTCGTTTCTTCTTTCCCCTCCTTCCTCTTCCTTCTCCTTCTCCCTCCCTCTCCTCCTCCCCCTGTCCTCACCATCATCATTTTCTTGCTATTCATTATTTTCTGCCCCAATCTGGTAAAAATTTAGACTGCAACTACAATCTTTCATGTGAAGAGTTTATTCTTTGGTTCATACAGACAGTGTTTATGGTCATATATTACGCAAACTCCTAAGCAAACATTTTATTAGGCAGATAAAAAGTCCCAATGCCTTATGTGTTGGTGATTTAGTGTCTCATCACAACACTAAGTAAGGCATCTACCATCATCATCCACTCAGATCTGGGCAGTCATTCTCTGTTAAATAAACAAAATTAGTACCAGTATGCTGTAAATACTTAAGGAAAACATACAAACTCAACTCCAGCCAGCCTGATCAGATTTGAACCCCAGAATTTAGGACTTCACTGACAGTATGTTTTTCTCATATGAGAGGATCAGAGACGCAGACTTTATTCAAACAGCAAATCTGTTTTGATAAAATTGCTCTTTCTTAAGCTTTAAAGAAATTCTCCACAATTTATATTTTCTCTAGTATGTGATTTGTGCTGTTTTATTTTTTTACTGCAAAAAGTGAAATGTGCGTTGAAAGGATACGGACTCTAATAATGTCCCTAAAATTTGAGAATTGTAATACTTGATGTAACCAGCAGGTGGAGCAGTGCACATATGAAACTCTGGATCTAGGTCTTGGCAGATAATCTAATAACACAAAGGCACGTTAGACTAGTCAGTTTTACGTTTCACAAGAAATTAAACTAATTTTATGCATAAGAGTATAGTTAACCCTACCCAAACTCTTTTGATGACAACTGATAAAAAAAATAATAATAATCCAGAGCTTTGAGAAAAAGAACAGTTTTAGAGGTCACAGATTGCAGTTTGATGTATATCAACATAAATTCTGAATTAATTCTAGATGGCAAAAGATTCCTGATGGATTCAACAGAGCTCAGCAGCTTAAAGCAGTGTCTCTGGATCTTAAATTAGCTGGACCACACTGTTTAACTGTTTTATGGCCACAGGAAAAAATAATTTATTTGCTTAATTCGCACAGATTTTAGGGTTTGTATACACACAACCATAAGGAAGTAGTTGAAACACCAGTGAAAGAGGATTAAATGGTTTCTGCCACTTCTGTGATTTCAACCAACACTTAAAGAGAATGCTCTCATTAAAATATATGGAAAACAAGATCAAAATTGTGTTGTCAAAGAGTGCCTTTTCATGGGATGTACTTGCATTGCTTACCCATATTAAAAAATAGCTACAAGACATTGATTACAAGATAGTTTTGATCTATGATAAGTTATTTGAACACTATCATATCAAGTGTGTCATTCTTTGGAAAGACTCAAAATCAGAGGAATATATATTTTCTCCTATAAATTGACAATTGATGTGATAATGAAAAGTTTAATCAGCATTAGTGACAGAAGTGTGCCTGGAACTCAATTTAGCTTTGTTTCATGTCAATGATACACATGAATAAAGGGAGTTTACCAAAAGAATCTACTTAAATTCATCTTGTTGACAGTTTAACATTTACTAAGTTATCATCTGTAAAGCGTAGCTCGTTAATTACTAGTTTTTTAAGATGCCCTTTGCATATTGTAAATTATTATCTGTATGCAGTACATCAAAGAGCGGTGTAAAGACAAAAGTGAGTATCAAGGCCATAATTCATGACCCTTTGCCTCACAGGCTCTTTGTGTTGAAAAGAAGATTTTTATAGAAGCCTTTATAGCTGCGTAGGGATGGAAACCTGATGCTGCACTGGCTTCCATGGACTCGGTTAATATAAATATTACCACACATACCCCTGAAGTCACAGACAACAAAACTCTCACTGGCTCTCGCCCTGTGCTAGGACAAGTCATTTCAGGCGGGAGACACTCATCATCCCCATGACATATTAAGGCTACAGGGACTTTGAGGATTCACACTGGCGGGGTGGCCCTAACAAGGTCGGTGGGGTGAGGCCGATGATAGCTTGAATGATGGAGGCAGTATAAGCAAAACTGAGGCGCAGAGGAGCCAAGAGGGATATTCAGTCACTTTGCCCATGCTGCTTTAGTGTGATAGGAAGAAGAGGAGGGAAGTCAAGCTGAGGGGACAGAGATGAAGAAAGAGAAGAAAGAAGTAAGAGAGTCAGGTGGTGAGGGAGCCAGAAAGCAAGGCAGAATGGATAACGAAAACATGCCAGATAGTAAACACATGATAATCTCTCGACTTGTTTATTAGTTGGAAGGTGTTGCACAAGGCAGCTCTGCAATTCATACTCTACTGCCAACCTCCTTTTCACCACAGCACACTCCTCCTTCTGTTTCGGCCTCCCCAGTCTCTGCATTTCAACCAGCTGATAAATTTTTACTGCGTTGTTATGTTTTGAAACCACACTTATTCAGTCACACACACACACACATCATGAAATAGATCTAGTGACTTGTGGCTTGTCAGTGCTCCTAACTATGTAAACAAGATCATTTGAGGCCCTCTAAGTGAATCTTTCTGATAGACCTGTTTAAGCAATTAAACTTACTAAACCTTATTAGCAAGGGTGGTCACAGCGAGGGGATGGAGAGAAAGTGGGAGGGTGTAGGAGAAATTTTAGGCCATGATGACACTGTGGTTTGCTTCACTGTAGGGGGGATTCATTTCAGGTATTTGGCGATACAAACTGCTTATTTGCTCCACTCTGGTCATTAATCTGTCTCTGATGTCTGTACCTGCATCATGTCTCTCCATCTATCTATCTAATATGTGACATTTCACTAGATATCTGTCTTTATACCATTACATATAACTTTATTTACCATCCGGTTGTCTCCATATCCTCTATCTGAAAAACAAAAATGTTCAGTAATTTGAGAATGAAACAAGGTAACTATGATGTAAGAAGGAAAATCAGAAGATGTTTTATGGAAAGTGAATGGAGACAAGCATGCAGACAAGTCCTGTCACCTGTTGCTTATCTTCACCATCTTATCAGTGAAGTTACTCAACTTAGACTCTGTCTTGATGACATTACAAATTTAAGCCCAGGTGTTTGGTTTCTGGAATAGAAAACAAACAAACATTTAAACGGCTCGAAGTAGTACTGTACTGTACTTTAATACAGTAAAAGTGTTCTTTTCTGTCTGCTTGCACTTTATCTGTACTTCATCTGATCCTTAAACTCTTTGCACGTGCCAAAATGCACAACCCCACTTTATGGAACTTTATGGAATTGTGAACTCTTTGCACAGACTTTTACGCTTACTTTAGTACAGTAAACATGTTCTTTTGTACTATTCTCTGACTATTCTCTTTGTCTTGTTACTGCATTCTTGTCTATGTGTACTATGCTAAATGTAGCACCAGGAGGTCCTGGAGAAAGAGCATTTCATCCCGCCTGTGTACTTGTATATGGATGGTTTGACAATAAAGCTCTGATTGATTGATTGNTCATCCCGCCTGTGTACTTGTATATGGATGGTTTGACAATAAAGCTCTGATTGATTGATTGATTGATTGAAGTACACAAAATAAGTGTGTTTTAAAGAAAACATGCCTTTCAAGCCCGCCGGCGGGTTTTGGGGTCCAGAGGGTTAATATGTACAGAAGTCTACTTGTCTTCCTGTGTAACTGTCCTTGTTTCTCCTCGTTGCATCATCACTGCTTTCTGTCCTCATGGACTACAAGCAGATTTACACCTCAATCAGCATCTTTGTACTGGCACTATATTGTCTCTGTGGCCGGCAGCATGTGTTTCCATTTGTCAGGCTATGGCCTTCCATTAACTCCCCACCCAACTGTCACATGAGACTTGTCCCTCTGTTTCCTGGAAAACAGTGCATCCCAAACGTCAGGAGATATCAAGCACAAGCCCCTCCAAAGGGGATAAGAGGTGTTAAGTGGCTTAATGTATACATTCCCGGGGACGCAGAGTACTAGAGGGGGCTCAGTGCTTGACTCATGTAAGCACTGAGCTGAGAAGAGAGAGGTCCAGAATGGGAGAGAGGGGGACGGAAAGGGAGAGCGAGACTGGGTGGACAATGTAGACATGACCAAAGAGGCAGGAAAGATGAAAGGAAAATAAGATATAAGACGAATGAGGGGGAGAAACACAAGGGAGGAGGAATCAGAGGAGGGATTGAGATGGAAAGAGGAAGGAGAGAGTTAATGGGAAAGGTGGGTCACAGTGTTCCATCAGATTGTGCTGTTACAGGCCTGTGGGCGCCAAGGCAGCCTGACTTTTGCATTTGGAGGCTGTGGGGGGCAGATAGTCAGAGGGAGGTGATGATGTGCATGCTGTGCAAATAGATGGGCCTGAGGTCTATTTATAAGTCCATCTGGAGTGGCCCTTAGCAGGGGTTAGCACAGGTCCCACTGACATACACACACCCTCACTGCATATTAGCAGCTTTCTTCCACCAGAGAGCCACTCCAATTTGATATTGTGCACACTTCAATGTAATAGTTAGGAGAGTGAATTTATTGTGCTGTTGTGTGTTTTTGTAGTTACTGATTACTGTAGAACTGAGCTCAAATCTGTGTGTGTGTAGCAAAGTTACTGAGGTCTTAATCTATTTTACACTTAAAATGGTCACAAGTCCTTTGTGCTTGGCAAGACAGACAGATGTTAACATCATAGCATGATTAAGTAGTGACAAAAGAGCCTGAAATGTGGCCATTAGCAATACCACAGCACTCTTTAGGGGGCGGTGTAGTTGGAATGTAGGTGATTCTTCATCTACTAATTGTTCTTTGTGACAGATACAGGATACTGTATCCACAAACAGTATGGAGGTCAACCTGTTGTATGTGGATTTCATGTGAGGTTTGTTATACTGTCAGCAAGTATAGTAACATTTTAGTCTATACAGTGAGTAAAAAAAATGTTTATCTTGTCTCTTCTCTTACTGCAGGTAACATGCTTTGGTTTGCGTCAGGCAGACAGGAAGATCATGTTGATATCACTATCAGGTTGTACTGTTCACTCCAGTTTTAGCCTCTTGTGTTCTGAAGCACCTGTTACTTCACTCCGTCCAAAAAGTCATTGCTTTCCTCCATTAGTGTCCACAGCCAGCCCACGCTCTTATTCTTCAACAATGATGTTATTAGCACTTTATAAGGACACATACTTGAAGGGTTCATAAGCTGTCAGTTAATGGGTTGTAAATCTTTTATTAACACCTTTATCAAAATATTGTATTAATAAAAAGAACCTTCAGGTTGCCAGGTTGGAGGATTGTTTTTTCTCGAGGAAGGCTTTGGAACCCAGGGCCAATAACTTTACATTGATGAATATTGTTAGGTGAAAAGGATTTTTTTTTTTTTAAATATATATTACAATAAAATATTACTTATAAATGTTGATACATCATCAATAAATGGTCATAGGATTAAGAAACCTCTTGTGGAACATTACTTTTTATACTTTTGTTGCTTTTTGTAGTGCTAAGTTATGGCTCATTTATATACACAAAAACAAAACTGGAAAAAAGTAAAATTATTTTATTAGTTTTGGTTTATTTAGAGACTTTATTTTATTTAGACTACACTGTTTTTACAGATTATATAGGCATTATAGTACAGCTATATCACACATTAAGTTTTTCTTCTACTATTTACACTCTCTTTATTAATACATACACACAACAGAGAAGACCCCCCCCCCACACACACACACACACACATACGCACACTGCAGTTTATACAGAAATATAATTCCAACTTTAACTATTTACAAAAAATATATAGCACCTTATAGTATATACCTGTGCAATTTAAATCTAGAATTAAGAATTTTATAAAGACAATGCTTATCTCTCCCCCCTTCCTTCCCTCAGCAGCTCTTCTTCTACCCCTCCTCCCTCCCTTATTTTTCTGGCCTCCTTCTCTGCCTCTTCTGCTTTCCTCTGCTCCTCTCTCTCTGTCTCCATCAGCCATGGCCCTCCTAGGTAACTCAGGATCTCCTCAGGGCTTCCACGCTGCTTTGGCTGAGGATGGAGGAGCTCTTTGAAAAGAGTCATCACCAGTAGGCTGAGTCCCTCAAACTGTGAGGGAGGCGAGTTAGCCCATTGGTTCTCCTTTGTGATTGTGAAACTGTAATTTTCCTCCTCCCCACTGCATTTGCCATCCCTGATCCTCTCCTCCTTTTCAGCCTCACAGTCAAACCACTCTTTATATCTGCGGTAGCCACGGTCATCACGTGTAGTCTCCTGCCAGGGAAAGCAACCGGTTAATAGGCAGTAGACGAGTATGCCAAGGGCCCAGCTATCAATACAGGGCTCCACTGTTATCCAAAGGTCCTCCACCTCCTCTTCATTGCCATCATTAAGCCTCCTCATCCTCTCTTTTTCAATCTCCTTGGCTGGCTCCACCTCAGGAGTACAAAAAGGAGATTCATACCAGACAGCACGTACACAAGTGCCAATGGCACGAGCGAGGCCAAAGTCACCCAGTTTAACCCAACGACAGGAACTGTCACACAGGAAAATATTCTCAGGTTTGATATCACGGTGGACAAAACCCAGGGAGTGGAGGTACGAGACAGCACCACTCAGTTGGGACATCACCCTCTGGATACACTCCTCATCCAGCCCTTCCTAAAATGGAGAAACAGAGTGTTGCATCGCTGTCAGAAACATACTTTGTATAATGCACATGCAGTGCATCATGTCACATTAGATTAGAGATGAGAGAGGTTGAATCTCTTTGAAACACAATCAACGTCACTGTTGCTAAGACAAACAAAATTGTGTTTTATCAGCACATGAATATCTGCTTCTCCTCTGATTTAGTTTCCGGGGCTCGAGTACATGTGGTTGCTGACGCTTTTTGAAATCCCTGCTCTAAATCACACACGCCACCTTCAAACAATGACAACAGGGTGGCCTGTATTCTTATCACTATTCTTTAACTGTGCTGGCAATGGCACAAACACAGGGGAGAGACCCTGGAAACCAGTGTCTTAACTTTTTTCTGACAGAAATGAGAGCTCAGTAGGTACTTTTCCTTTAAAATTATTTTGAGAAAATTGATATTGCAGAAAAATCCTCATGGATACCATAGTAATGTATGTTATTCAAATACTTCTGTCATAAAGGTATCAAATTATTATTCATCTCCAAATTAACATGATTTTGTAAGCAAACAAAACAGGATGAGCACATTAAATATGGCATTAAATATATCCTTACAGCAGCACTTTAAAAACCAACATCTTCATATATCATTCAAACTAACCTCTGACACGATTACATTGTAGAGGTCACCATATAGACCCGCCTGCTGAGCAAAGACATAGTATGATGTTGTTGAAAAGAAGATGCCAAGGGCCCGTGTCAGAGAAGGATGAGTGCAGTAAGAGAGGGAGAGGTTGTATTCACGAAGGAAAGAGGTGAGGGAGGTAGACCCACGAGGGAAGAACTTCAGAGCCATAGGAGTTCCTGGAATGAAGCATGATATGCATTGAATAAAAATATAAAATGTTTAAATGGCTCAAATTTTGTTTAAAAAAAAAAAACATTGATGGAACACAAGAGGTTCCCATCACTGACATTTTGAATAAATATAACTGCCCCTTGGCATGGCTGTATTACATTAGCTGCAGTAACTGTATCCAAAGAATGGAGCAAAGCACTTCATTACAGAAACAGAAGCGTGAAAGGTTAAGTGAACAGTATTGAAACATGGATCTACCCTTGTAAGCATTACTGCAACACTGATCCCACATAACGTGTAGTTTCTACATGAGAGAAACTTGAGACTGTGATAAATGTACTGTAGTGGAGAAATGTGATTTCACAGCTCAGCTTGAGTGGTATTAAGAGTTCAAACACATTTACAAAATTCTTGATCATACTAATATTGATTCAGCTGAGATGAAATCAATCCAAACTGCCATAATCTTTACTCTTAAAGTTTCACCAACCTCTCTTTCTGTGCACAGCCAGCATGACTTTTCCATAGGAACCTTCTCCCAGTAGCTTGACCACCTGGAAATGGTTGGAGACCTTCAGGCTGGTCATGGACTGGGCGGATAGGAAACATAGCTCATCAAGTTCCGCTGCAGCCTGTGCACATGTACAAAGACACACATGTAAGGATGTACAATTACACAAATCCATATGAACTGTATAACTGTGGTATATGAAGATTGATGTAGTAATGTAAATCAACGACAGCAGAAATTGATAGCACATACTTGACTGGCATGTGTTAATGCTGATGATGGATGACTTCACGAAGTCTGAATCTGAGGTGACACATGCTGATATGTTACCTGAACCTGGTACATGATTCATTGCATAATGAGAATCTTACAACTTTGAAGCTCATATATCTTGTTAGTTACAGCAAAGTGTTCAACAACATTCTTGCATAGTAAAAAGGGAATTTCTGTGTTTCTACCAATTCATTAATTTTCTTTGCATGCTATCAACATTAGAGGCAATTATATCACTGGTCTCAGCATGCTTTGAGCAGAAAGCTGGGAAACATATGATCACTATTCTTAGTCAACCAACACTTTCTGCTTATTTTGCACAATTGTTGATGCAATTGCACAAACATGAAATATTAACATGATATCCTATCTGGGCGATCAAAACATTTGGTGCTGTCATTCAGTTTCCTCTGTTGCATGAAGCCGCATCCATGATGACATCCTTTAAAGTACATCCCCACCACATACCCCAGCAAATTAGGAAGGGTGTGAACACAGTTACAACATTCAGCTTAACATAAAAGATAAAGGGATCATACCAGGATAGCATATTTTTCATTTTGACCTTTCACACCCACACTTGTGTAACTGAGCTTAATTGGCAACCTATTTTAATTTAAATTAAATTACATTTGTTCCATTTCTGCACACCACTGTAACATTTTGTTGGTTAGTTAACCATCAGAGATTTCTTAATGATTTTCATTACAATAACCAGTCGTATTATCTTAAACCAAACTAGAGAAATAGTTTGATGTTGTCATAAGCAAACAAATGCGATGTGGTACATTTAGGAGATCATCAAAGTTGTGGTTTTCAGTGTTCTAGTATGTGGACAATTTGATGTACATCCAAAAAGTAAGACTTGCAGGTTTTAGTGTGTGGTGATAAGCACAGATAGAATGACTGGCTGTATTGACCAATTGACTGATTCTTTCTATAAGTGTACCAGTAATCCCTTGTTCTATCTAAATGGTTACCATCTGGGACATTGGGAAAGCACTCAGGTTAACGAAATACCTGCATTACATTGCATTTCTGAGACATTGTCAAAATGCAGGAAAAGTAAAACTACAGATTTGATGTTCTGCAGGCAACCTTACACTTCAAACACCTTTGTACTACTTATTATGTAGGTTGTGCACATTGATATACATGGCCAGATGGGAAAACAGAAAGATGCTGTCTATTTATATGAAAATATACATTTTTAGAAAAAACTACAACTCAAAGTGACCATATTTGAATTAAAAACTCAGTTTGGTTTCATTGACTTTACCACATTATTACATACTTAGTTTGCTCTTCATTCAATCAGAGCACATCCTTGTAAGTTGAGGTGATTATTAAATAATCTGATTTATTAGTCAGTAGATGTTGGCGTAGCAGCAAGTGGTCTCTAATTTATTTAGAGTTCTGCAGGAGCTAACACTATTAACAAATTCAAGGAAATAAGTAAACATGCTAAAAATCTAATCAAGCTCTCAAGCTGAAAAATCCTCTCAACTTTAGCAGCCTCAGCAGAAGTTTACAATATAAAGCCAACAAGACATATGCACCATGTGTGCGCTTCCTGTCATCACATCATGCAACTGCAGAATACATTTGATATGTCAAACTGTGTGTTGCAGCAGAAGAATGGGCTTGTTATTGCATTTCTTTGTGTTTTGTTTGCATGATTTGTTTGTGGTTAAAGCCTTAGCCTGTGAGTATAAAAGTTTGATGTTGGATTTATACTGGCAGGAATAAAGTTACTTACTGTCATTTTAACAGTTTCCCCGTTCAGTTGGTTGATCTCAGTTCACTTTGCCTTGGCTCTCTGCAGCATCTAAAGAAAGACTTTGACTTCTTGCAACCTGCTGTCACTGTAAATCACTGCTGTTCTATGCCAGTGGTCGGCTGTATGCTCTTGATTAGACCGATAATTAACTCTGAATGAAAGCCGATGTCGCTCCGTGGTTCCATGCAGCAGCACAGCAGTTTTATAGTGACTGATCGATGTTTACTGGACTCCTGGACAGTGACCATGTGCTTCTCCCCAGGAGACCCACACTGCACTCTCCTGCTCTCTTTTCCTACTCTTGTGCCAACTCTCTCTGTTTCTCGCCCTGTTATGCTGGCAACTACATGTGAACCAGCTTTAAGGTATTTCAAACACCCCTCCACACCCTACCCCCTCCACCCATCCCCCCTACACAGCAGTGTTAATATACCAATGTTTCCAACCACTCAGTCAGTCTGACCATGTTAACCCATGGCTCTCCTATGCCTCCCCTCTCTTCAGCTGTCAATCAATTTCTGTGCTCTATAATCTCTCCAAATGCCTCTCTCTCTCTCTCTCTCTCTCTCTCTCTCTCTCTCTCTCACCCTCTCAGTCAGTCTGAGTCAGTGAACTCTCTCCACTCTGTAGCATGCCTCATCTAATCAACAGGCATGTTGGAATAGTTGGAACAGGCCAACAAGCTGTGTTTGTAATTCCTGAATTTATTAGGGTTTTGCAGGGTACAGTTCATGCCATTTATGGGCCTTTTTTTATTGTCCACTATCACTCTTTTCTTCCTAAATATCTCTCTCTTCCTGATAATATCTGCAGGAGACAAAATAACATTGTAAAGCCATTTCACATCATATCAGGTCACTTCTTGACTCTAGATCAGCGGTTCTCAAACTTTTTGAACCAACTTAGAAAACCAGAACATCTAAGTACCACCTCACCAAAAGCTACAAACTCTCAACCCACATAGAGTGAAAGCACATAGTGTGCACAAAGGATAAGATGGGTTATTTTCAACAAAGTCTCACTCTTAAAAGTGAATGATCATTTTACTGAAACGCTATTACTTAATTAAACCAATTTTATTTTTTAAATACTTTATCACAGTAACAGAGTTTCCATAGAGTTCAATTTTTTTGATTTTCTGCAGAAATTTCCAGAGTCATCTCATGTGCTATCAGAGGTTTCTTCAAGTATCACTTGTGATATATGCACCACAGTTTAAAAATCACTGCTTTAGACTTTGGACTTTCTTTGGGATTTACATCTGTTACCTTTTCATCATCATCAAATAACTATTTTTTATTAACTTTCCCCCATCTTGCAACTCCACTTACAATATCCTCTTGTAATAAAAACTGTCCTATTTGATTTCTTTCCAACTGTATCTTATGCTATATCCTCACAGACTGACATATAACATATCTAACAGCTGAAGCCTTGCCTTGCAAAACACTTTCATTCAGTGTGCCGTGCAATCTGGCAATCTGCGTGTTGGCCCTGTTTTCCGCTTAGTGCCAGCTGTAGCTCAGGCCTCTTCTCATGATCTCAACACCTTCCTTCTCTTTCTCTCCACGCAGATAAATTTCCCCTGTTACTACATACTACAGGATTATTGCCACTGGCCTGATGGTGTGTTATGTAACACAAACATCGGCTGCTATCACAACGGACAGCTCCTCTCAGGTTACCACCACTGCTTGTGTTGTGGTATGCCAACATGCTTCCATGTTTGTACTTGCACCATAGGGTCCTTTGGCCCCTGCTGTGGCAACCCGCTCTTCTACTACACTACCTAAATACAACCATCATCACTTTTCACTGCGCTGCTGCCAAGAGTACATTGATTCATTCATAACTACTAAATGTAATGACACAGAGATGCATAGCCTAGATAATTTACATACAAATGCACCAAATGAATGTTCATATACATTCTACAAATGCAGATTCAAGCATGCAGACACACACAAGCACACATTTGTACATACTCAAATGAGCACACACCATTGCTGACAGGTACTGGGAAGTTACATAATGTACTTCCTTTCCTATTTAGTTTCACTATTTTGGTTCTGATTTGTTTAAGTAATATTACTTACACAAGAGATCCTATTTAAGTACTAAATAAATATAAAATGTTGAATACTAGAAAGACATACAAACATGTGATATGGAATCAGTGCTAAGGCAGTAGTGGCCAGCAAACATTATGTAATTGAAAGAAAATTCTGAGATATATTTCTTGTGTGTGTGTGTGTGTGTGTGTGTGTGTGTGTGTGTGTGTGTTCTTTTAAAAAGAAGCATGAGAAATATTTACATTTATGTGTACACTTCATACTTTCTAATCATAAACCCTTTCTTGGTACATGTTGTGAGAGTGGATCAATGAGGAACTAAAACAGATTTCAAAAGATAATAAAATATTTCACAACTGCAGCAGTTTCAAACTTAGGAAGTATTTGTCAGAGATTCATGGTATCAGTGTGTTTTAGTATGTGGATATGAATATTCGCCTACAAACTATTACTTCAAGGCAAATACTTGACATATGTGACATACAAGAACTGACTGCATCCAGTACATAAACTCTGAATGTCTGTGTAGATACTCTCTCATTCTCATGGATCTTATGAGAATACTGGCATGGGATGTATCACAAAGAGTTACATTTCTAAATGAAAGACAATTGTGACCAAAAAAAGTTGTGGTGGGTGATGTTTTAATGAAATTAATACATTGAAAGTGGACAGAAAGGAGCAGAAACAGCATCACATGGCTCAGATTTTATTGTCAGACAAAGACTGTTTTATAAGGTGTACTTACCCAATTGTTTTGAATGTAGCTATAGATATAGATGTAGAGAAAGATATAGATAATCTTGGTACCAATTCGTCTAACTTCCAGAGACTAATAATAGAAATTAAGAAAATAATAAAAAATAATACATTTAATTTACCCTCAGCTTTAAACATTTTATTTAATGCAAGACTGCATGAGAACCACTGATTATTTGTTTTTGCTTTACTGTAAATATGCCAAAAGCAACAATATTAACTTTTCAATTTTATTTTCAACAAAAAATCCAATTTAGAAAACTTTCTTGATTTTTTTTTTTTTTTTTTNTTTTTTTTTTTTTTTTTGTTTGTTTGTTTGTTTTATTTTTTCTGACTATTCCATCGTAGTTTTAATTCCCTCTGAAATTGGCACTTTGGATGAAGTGATTTACTTAAAATCAATTCCATGGTTTGATTCTTTTTTAAACAAAGTCAGTCCACAGTGGAGCAACCTGTCAAAATAGCCTTTATGCTTGTTTTAATCGCCTGCATTATATGTGTGTTTGTGTTTGTGTCTGTGTATCTTCAAATGATTAAATATCCAAAGCAACGCTGCAGACTGTATAACAACTAAATATTTGCTTAAGTAATGCTCGAATACTTTCTACAGCCCCCTCCTCCCTGGGGAGAGGGCAAAGAGATGGAGGATAAAAGGGGAACTTGTAACACACATGCATGCCAGCTGTTACTCTGCTGTTCTGATCTACAGGGCTTACCATGTATTATTTCTGGCTGCACAGATAAGCGAACGACAAGAAAGCTGTTCTACTCACTTGATACTAGAGCTGATTCAAGACTGCCTCTTTGTGGTGGATTTGTGCTACAGCAATCATTTTAAGGTTCTAACACAGCAACTGGCATGCAATACATTACATTAGTGAACAATGACTTTACATTGTAGACTGCAGTTTCTTTATCAATAATTAAAAAAAAAAATGTTTGGTTTGAATTGACATGCTTAAAATGACACATAACATTGAGGACGACAGATTAGGACTCATCTCACATGTCTGCAATTCCTTATTTTTCTACTTACTCTCTCACCAATTTGACACACTTTTGTATGCTGGAGGGATTTTATCTCAGTTTCATAGGAGTCCTTTTCGTGGTCATTGTCCCCAAAAAATAAATAAATAAATAAATAAATAAATAAATAAATCTCCACAGATGATATCATCATCTGAGAATGACACCTGGGTAAAGACTTTTTTTCATATTTGGGAAGAGGTGAAAGACATATCAGGTGAGTAGGGTAGGTGCTGAACTAATGCAAAAAATCTGCTGAACTGCTTAATTTATTAATAATGTATCTCACTTTTTGTTGCACACTATATTTTTTCAACTGTAACATGGATCCACACACATCTGATCATATTGATTACTGATTATGTTTTGTTGGGTAAATACCTTTCAAGGGAACGTGGTATTGTCTTTTAATAAGTTTATTAGTCATTTTGTTAAGTATCTAAGAGTTTGAAGAAGAACTGAAAGACCCCAAAACTGGAAAAATCCCTTTTATCATTGTGATTTGTGTGTATTTTTGAATTTTGTACTCTTTTATAGAGAAATAATGCAAAAATAATCTGAGTCTCAGTATGGGTTTTCATCCACAGGAGTTTGACAAATGCACAAATTCATACTTGAATAAACAGTATAAATGTAAATTTAGATAGCCGTTCACAAATATGTAACCAGGAAACCATACATTTTTGATTCTTACCTTTTAATACTTTAAGCTTATTATTTTGTCAAGTTACAATTTATTATGATGCCTTCCAGGTTAATCGTTTGTGTACTGATTCTTGATATGTTTCCTTTCTTGTTTTGTAAATTGTTGTCATTAATTAAAACAGCTAATGAGTCTTCCACTACCGTCCCAGCTAAACAAAGTTACAGGGGGTGCGGTCTTTCCTGTAGCCGAGAACGGAAGCGGAAATTCGGCCATCTCCTCGTACATTCAAGCTAAAACAGGGTCAGTACACATTAGACTTGGATCTCCTGTACTGTGTTGTCTACGAATTTAAAATACTTGGTCTTGTAATCTGATAGTGGACAGTCCTCAGTGTCCTATAGCAGGACCTGTACCTGTGAAGGCGTGTACATCTGGTAATCGTGTTGCCAGTTGCGAATTAGCAGCAGCTAACTAGCTAACTTTGCTAGCTAGCTAATCTCTGTCATTTTAACCACATCAAGAGAGCAGAGAGTGATTGTTTCTATCGCTCAGACTGGCAGGTAAACATCATGTTCGTTTATATTCATTGCTATGGCATTAACATCAATATGTGTTTGACGTTATTTTCTTTTCTTTATTTTATTTACTTAGCCAGCTAGGCTAACTGGTTAGCTACACCCAACTGTTCCTCTGCTTTTCTCTACTTTGACTACATCTTACCTCAGCCCTGGAGGTAAATGCTGGCTAGATTAGTTTAAATAACGTCATATTAGAATATAAGAGGTGTTTGTTCAGTGGCTGGCCAATGTGAACTAGCACTAGCAGATGTCAGCTAGGGTTAGCTAGTTTGCTGGCTAGCATTGTGAGTTGCTCGCCACCCTGTTTCTCATGGACAGACTGTGACAGAGTTTTTGCTGTTGTTACTCTGGTTGTACACTGATGTGGTTAGCAATGCACTATGGAGTAACGTTATCTTTTACTCCACGTTGTACCCATTAAAGTTAAAACTGTTGATTTGCTGATTAGCTAGCACAGCGTTACTCGACTGTTTGCTAACGTGAGTTAACTTTGTACGTCTGACAGGCAAAACTGCTCTATTAACGTTATCTGTCTGCAGGCTAGCTGGGTGGGGGTCTCTGATTCACGGCTGCGTAACGGTAACTGGCCACTCATAGATAATGGGATAAATTATGGTTTCATTTCTACTTGTGGAAATCCGCCTACATGGTGTATGATTTGTTTAAAACAGTTTATTAAGAGTCAGCCTTTAGCGTGACCTTAGCTTAGTGCTATGTCTTATTTAATGTGGTCAGATAGCAGGGCGAATTAGCCGCAAACTAAACATTTAGTCTATGAAACAGGCTTATGCTGCTGTTTGCCTGATGCTTAAGTAGTTGATGGGACAAGTTATAGCACTTTTTCTTAAAATGAAATTAATGGAAATTTCTGACATGGTCGTCCCCCTTCATTCACTGCTGGCGTGTTAGGCACCTGTCTGTTAACAATGGAATGTATAGTGTTTATTTAAATATTATTATTATGGCTGCATCTAACAATTCTTTTCATTATCAGTTAATCTGTCAGTTATTTTTCTCAACCAATCATTGTATTGATAAGATGTCAAACATGGTTACAAATGCATGTCACAAGTTTTCAGAGTCCAAATCGTCTTCAAATTTCTTATTTTTTAAATTTTCATTAACAGCAGTTAAAAAGCAACTTGTCAGTTTTACTCTATGAATGACTAAAAGAAATAATTAAGCAAAGTTGTTTCGATTTGATTGTTCAACTGGCTAATGAATTATGTAATGAATTAATAGATTGTTTTTCCACAAGTACTTGTGCTACACTCCGAGATGTGTAAGAGCAGCAGGATTTCAAGAAAGTTAATTAAACAAAAATGTGATAAAGTTTGCAGGATTATAGAGACATTTGTGATAAGGAGTAGTAGTATGAGGAACAAGACGTGCTTGTCTCTTATCAAGCATGAGATGGCGTGTCTGAACTTTGGTACAAACCTTTAGTCATCTCTGAACTTGCTTTGCAGTGGTTTGCAACATGCCTCATTTTTGTTTGACCTACAGTTTTTTTTTTTTTTTTTTTTTTTTTTACACACACCCATATTATCTGTGACAAGATGATTTAGGAGCATAATAAGGCACTTCTGAGTCTTTAGCATATTTGTTATGTTGTTACCAAAGTTGTTTTCAAACCTGAACACATGTTCATATTCAGTTACACATTTTCTCTCATCTTTATACTGTTGTGAATACACTGACAAATTTAAATTCTGATTATTGAAAACAACAAAGCCAGGCACAGTTTACTTCCAACCTGAAACCCAGGTTAGATTTGACTCTTGTACTACTTGTGCTACTAGTAGTCCCAGTATTTACTCCAAAGCAACCTGAATTTTGCAAAAGTTTGGTTAAACAACATGCTGGGTTCACAGTGTTATACCAGGATGATTTATCGTACACTTCCTTAAGATATTTTTGGTTTCATATTTGTGTTGGTGAACTATTAAATCAAGAGCTGATGATTGTATAGGATGTGATACTTGGTCACTCTTAAGTTCCTGGAACAGTCTTTAGATAATGTGTGATTAGGGTTGGGCAACATGAACAAAAGTCCACATCATAATGGCTTTACATAATAACCTTGTTAACAATTAATTTATGATAAATAGAACGTTCGGAGATATTTTTAATATTTTTAACCACCGTCATAGGTCCCTGTCACCTACATTATGTGATCTGCTGGCAGGTTTTGTTGAAAATATGCTGAAGCATCAGCATTTGCATAGTATTATCATGATCCATGTTTCTTTGTTTTAAATGAAGTTATAAAACAAAGGCAAGATGAGGCTGAAGCACAGAGCTGGTTGTTATAGTTTCTTTCAGACGGCAGCCTGGAAAGCACTGAGGGACACTGTATAAGCAAAGCATATGAGCAAAATTAAGTCAAGGTTGGTATCAGTACATTTTCAGTGTATTGTGCAGGCAATCACTTACAAACAGTACTTAGTTGGGATTCAGTGTGGCCATGTAATCATTCTCCACACACAGTCACACCACCAGCAGCCTGTACTGTCTGTTCCAAACGCAATGGAGTCATAATCTTGATGTCAAATTCAGACCCTGCCCTCTGCATGGCTCAACACAAACCATCCTATGTTGCATCAGGCAATGTGCTCCACTTGTCAGTCATCAAGTTTTCATAACATGTTTACTGTCGTATCTTCTTTGGAGCTGAAAGGAGCAAAGCCATGTTTGGTCTCCTCTGCTACTTTAGCCCACCTGCTTCACGCTTTCACAGTTGTACATTCTGAGTTGCTCTTGCATAGCATTGTACTGAGTTGTTTTTTTCTTTACTTTTGGCTCACCTGTTCAAAACAAAGTCTTGCCATTGTCCTCTGACCTTTTATTGAAAAGACAATCAGATTACTGCTGGCAGTGTGGTGCAAAAACACACTGTAATACCTGAAAATGCTGGGAATTTCAGAGATACACATTGTGTCACAAGGCTATCTCACAAAATTCACTGATGGTTGATTGTGTCATTAAATTAGGTGTTATTCTGCAACTGTGGCATATTTCTCACCTCATATTTATCCACAAATTGATTTGTGGGGATAGTTTAGGTGAAAGGTGATGTTTGCAGTCCAGTGTATTTGCAGTTTGAAAGTCACAACCAAAGATCAGTTCAGCCCATGATGCATTCTTCCAGTTAGATAAGGAAAAGCTCATGTTGATGTCTGAGTGAAGGAGAGAGTAATCAAATTTGTATGGAATAAAGTTTTACATTGGAGTCATGTAAATTATAAGGGATGCTATTACCTAAAACTTATTCCTTTATTCTGTTCCTTAAGGATTCATGTAATGAGGCAAGCACAGGAATTCATGGAAGAATAACACTTCAGCAACTTTTCAGAAATTGAAAATCATATTTACTGCTGTTCCTATACGATCTAAACATGTTCACCTTGTAAAAGTCAAATGTGGAACTAACCTGAATGTTTTTTCAACAAGAAAGTAAATGTTGGCTCATAAATGAAGCACATGTTTGAGATGGTCTGGGAATATTCTGTTAATACTTCCTGCTCATTCTTAAAAAAAAAAAAAAAAAAAAATAGTCATTTTTTGTGGCACTTTTGACCCTGATATGGTGTATCTTTTTATTAACCAGCAGCGATAAAATATTCTGATTTTGTTGCTGAATATCTCCTTTGTCCTCCTTCTTATCTGTGTGAATGTTTACTAACAATTCAGAAATAATCTTTTGTGAATTTGTATTAATTATTAATGTTAATCGTCGTAATGTAATTCCACAGTTTTCATCTCCCTGTGCCCATGGTTTTGGGACCTGATGTTGCCACGGGAAGAAACAGACAAGTTGAGGGACACAGCACTCCGTGAATGAGTGGCACGCAAGATAGACACACCAAAAGACGCCAAGAGGAGAGGCCATTATTCTGTATTATTCTTGTGTAACAGGTGTGGATGACACTGTCTTTCTCCCTCTGTTTATATACTAACAGTCACATGACTGAAGATTGATGTCTGATATAGCTGCCATCTTTCACACACTGATTTTTCTGTTCAAGGTCTTCCACTCTTTTTCTTTAAGACACTTGTACCAATCTGATCTGGTCTTCTTTTCATGTTTCCTCTTCATTAAACCTCTTTATGCCTTTCTTCATGCCTTAATCAAATGTCATTGATTATGTTGTATTAACTATATTTTACAACCCTTCTTTTCATTTGATGTTAAGATTGCAACAGAACTCGACGGCCAGACAGTTGCCATGTCGACCTCATCGCTACGGCGACAAGTAAAGAACATCGTCCACAACTATTCGGAAGCTGAAATCAAGGTTGTGTGTCACTCTTCATATCTGGCTTTTTTTTTTTTCCTCCTCCCCTCACTTTTCCACTCATGTCCCCCATATGTGCATAAGAGTGGCGACTCTGTCTCTATAGCATAGATGACACCCTGTAGTTTCTGATTATCACTGAAGTCGCCTCCTTCATCTTTCCCCGCTTTACATGAGTCACACTAATCTCATTATTCGTTCATTATCCTGTGTCCTGATTGAGTTTTACACTGGCCCTCTGATGAAAGCACAGCAGTTCTGATATTAGGTTGTTTAAAAGTAATGGCCCAATTTAGATGAGTAATAGATGGGTAATTTGGAAAATTTTGTTGTTGTCCAGGTTAGAGAGGCGACGTCCAACGATCCATGGGGCCCCAGCAGCTCTCTGATGTCAGAGATAGCAGATCTGACCTACAATGTTGTGGCCTTCTCTGAAATCATGAGCATGGTTTGGAAGCGCCTCAATGACCATGGAAAGAACTGGAGACACGTATACAAGGTTTGCATGTATGCTTGCTTGTCTGTGTGGCTGAGACAGTAATTGATATGGCAACATATTCTTTTTATACATTATCCATACACTGTACTAATATAATGGTTCAATACTAGAGTGAATTCTTTAACGATGTTACACAATAAATGATTTACATAGATTGAAACTTTATGATTTCTTTTGAGAAGAATATTGTGATCATGTCACGAGTTATCCTGATTGTTGCTGCTGTTCTGCTTGTGCATGTTTTTATGTAAATACATTTGGAAGCTGATAATGGGATTCATTTGAACTTGTTAGCTGCTTTACGATTTCACTTTCGTCACTTAAGTATCTATACTTTTTTTTACACTAGGTCAGTGATTGTGATTTTTTTTTTTTTTTTTANTTTTTTTTTTTTTTTTTTAATTTGCATCAGGCTATGACCCTCATGGAGTACCTGATCAAGACGGGTTCAGAGCGAGTCGCACAACAGTGCAGAGAGAACATATATGCAGTCCAGACCCTCAAGGATTTTCAGTACATAGACAGGGATGGCAAGGACCAGGTATACAAACACAGCCATGTCCACAAAGCCATACACATACCAGAATTAAAGAATTGAGTAAGGTCCACCTTTGTGGAATGCAAGCACACATTGTCAAACATGCCATGTTTCATTCAAGGACATTTTACAAAGGGCTTCTGACCTCTTGTGCAAATATACGACAGGGAAAAGCCAGCTGTAAAAATGTTATCGGCCTGTAATTGAAATTGTGGTTGGCTTAATCTAACAGTTGTATAAAAATGATAATAATACAGAAATCTTAGGGGTCTTTATTTAATATGAAATATTAAAACCATTCACCAATTTGTAGCAAGTAATAAATAGAATATAATTACTAATAATAGTCCACTGATGGTTTGTGCATGAGTGCCTGCCTGCCTGAACTTGTGTTTTTCCAGGGGGTGAATGTACGAGAAAAGGCCAAACAGCTGGTGACACTGCTGAAAGATGAAGAAAGATTACGAGAGGAGAGGATCCACGCCCTCAAAACCAAAGAGAAAATGGCACAGACATCCAGTGGTGAGATGGCTGCTTCAGTCATTGTTCAGAATGATCTAACATTTGAAACAATGAGGGGCTTTGACCAGCATGAACGGCCCGTGTTTCAAAACAGCTGATAACCTTTTAACAAACCCTTTTGTGAGCTGAGAGTACCTGCACAACTCCACAAATGATTTCATTTGGACCTATGCATATTTGCTTCTGTCCCAGCCTCCTCAGCCCCCTCAGCACCCAGCCTGGGTGGCAGTGTGTCACTGGGCTCGCACTCTGGAGGGGCAGACCCTGAGCAGGCCTGGCCACAGAGCTCTGGAGAGGAGGATCTGCAGCTCCAGCTGGCTTTGGCCATGAGTAAAGAAGAAGCAGAACAGGTAACAACAGAGCTAGAGCGTCTTGCATAAGGATTAATAGTGATATGAATAGAAATTACATTAGCGTAACCATAGTTAAGTAGTTGTTTGCAGTTTTTATCGACTACAGCACCTGCTTATACGGGGGTTGTTTCAGATATTATTCAATACAATACCCACTCAGCTTTGCTCTCACTATGTAACCCCTGACCTCCCCCAGACTAGCAAGGACCCTCTGGAGGACGCAGAGCTCCACTATGCAATCACACTCAGCAAAGAGATGCAGCAAAAGGTCAGGGGCAGACAGTGTGCCCAGCTGACTGACCAGCCAGTCAACAACTATTTTTCTTTCTGTCAAATGGAATTTTCTCAAACAGAATTAAGTATCAATGAATATCTGCTCCTTTTTTGTCATGTTGTCTTTTCCTCAAGAAACAAGTTTGCATCACAATCCAACAATCATTTTTAAAATTATAGTTTAATTGTCTGTACTTTGTCACACAATTTTTTTTATAAAGGGCTACAACTCGGAGTGTGCACTAGATTTTTCACATAATTATTATATTAAAGCTTGAAAAAGTGAGCCCACAAATAGATCAGATGATTTGTGCATGACAAACTATTATAATTGACTAAACTGAGCACTAAGCATTTTCTAAGCACTGATTGATTCCTTCCTCCCTATAGCTCTCTGTGATGACATGCGTGCATCATCATCGAAAGCCTTAAAATAATACTGTTTTACTCTGTCTCTTGTTTCTGTGCTGTCAAAGCACTACAGGACACAGTGGTTACTGAAGCTTGCTACCAAATGGAGTATATTTAAGGATAATGCCATTGTCATTATTTTTCCTACACCTATTTAGACAAATTTTAGTTGTGTCAAGCATGTATAAGCCTCATGGTTCAATATTCCTTACTGATAGATAATCCATCTTCTTTATAATAAGGTAGAATCAAAGTTGGTGTCAGGTAAGGATGCCCAAACCAGTGTGCAAAAGGAATCTCCAGCTGATTAAATTCTTTTTGTTTTAGCTTATTATGCTCCAGTGACCGACGCATAGTGTTGTGTTCAAGTACAAGAAGCAGATAAAGTCCTGCAGTTTCAATAAATTGTCCACACTTGAAGTAAAATACCCTGCACTGCTTTGGGTGAAAAATGTATATCTATTTCGTTGACATTTTGCAGGTGCACTACACCTTTAAAATGTTGTAATTCATTGAGAATTGCATTTAAAGCTCCATATTTTGTTCATGGCAGGGATGAAGAGAGGCTTTTCACATCCTACTCATGTCTAAACTTGCTTGCCACAACGGTTCCACACACCTCTCAATGGATATTATATAAGACACTATACAAAACACTGAAGGATAGCTCTGCGGGCTATTTCAGGGTGGTTGGGATCTGTAAACACAACGACCCTGTTTAAAGTTGTCTGTAGATACAGATTGATCACCTCACCCTACCCTCCACCCCACTTATTGAGCCCTTAATTTGATCTACTCTCCAAAGTTGAGTGTTTCTGGTTGCTAACATTATCATTTTGTGTGTGGTTTGCAGGAGGAGCGGCTGCGCAGAGGTGATGATCTGAGACTGCAGATGGCCATCGAGGAGAGCAGAAGGGAGAAGGCAAAGCCAGAGGAGGTGTGTGTGTGTGTGCGTGCGCACATTACATGGTACAGGTTGTGCATCTCATATGTGTGTCTTCATATTTCTGTGTGTTCTCCAACAACAAGCACTCTGTTATTTACATGTACACTTGAACTCTGTTGGTAAACAGGAATTTAATTTCACATTAAAAGTTTCTCACAGTAATGGTTTATAGGAAGTAAGACATTATGGGTTTACTAAACAGACACAGTTGTTCCCCTGTTGACTCATTTGTTTTATGGCATCTTATTATTTCATGCCAGCTTATGGGTAATTATGGGTTAAATGGAAAAGCAGGCTACATAGGCAAATGGTAACTGGAGTGCCTCCAAGTTTATAAACCAGGAGAAAACAAAAAAGGCTCAATACCCAGAGAAGTAACCTTATTACAAATTATACACAGTTCCTTATAAAGTATTAGAATCTTCAATTCTACAAAATACTAAGCCTTAAAAGTTATAAAATTGTCTTTAATTTCATTAAGTTTAATATTGGCATATATTTTTTTAATGCACTTTTTGTCAAAATTATCTGAATTCTAAAACATCTTAATCAGTTGTTTTGATATAAAAGCCAAAGCCAACCAAATGCTTAACTCTCTTCTTAGCCTAATATACAGTACTACCTACTTAACTATTGTTGGAAAAGGCCTGTTCTAAATAAACCAAGCTCCCATTATATTTAGCTGTCATGCTGCTTAGTTTTTCAATTTTCTCTTTAAATGCCACCATGTGCATGTGAGAGTGGTATGTGTGTTTGTGTTTTTACATTTCTAACCACAGACAGATGTAGGCTGTAATCCACATTATTCTCCAATGCAGAGTGCTTTAATGGAGCTCAGTGCTGTAGACCCCTGGGGGGCTCCTGCTTCTGCCTCGGTGGGCTCTGCCGGCCCCTCCCCTCCACCAACACTGACTGGCCCCTCTGCCTCGGGTCCATGGGGCACAGCCTCCACAGACCCATGGGGGGCAGCATCACCTACATCTCCTCCGAGCTCTGACCCCTGGGGTGGAAGTGCCCCACCTACAATAGCCCCTCCTCCAGATCCCTGGGGAGAGACATCCAACAGAGTTAACAATGTAGACCCCTGGGGAACCTCAGGTAAGTAGCTACAACACTGCTCAGGTATTGACTGTCTTACTAATCAGGGGCTCATTTCACGAAATTTGCGATATCATCTTGCAAATATCAAATATCTTGCAAATATCATCTTGCCAGATGATATTTGCAACATGTGATCATTTTCTGTCACACATGTGGAGGTGTTTCACGAATAAAATTGCACTGGAGAGGTACAGACTCACATCGCAAAGTGCATCTACATGTGGAAAAAGGAACATCTGGCAATTGAAAATGAATGCTTTGCTTGTGAGAAGCAAAGATCCGAAATTGAAAAAGACAAACTACATTTGATAACAGAATATATTGTGCAAAAGGGCTGTGAGGAATCTGCAAGCCACCCATCTCTATTTCAGTGATCAGGATATTTCCCTACACATGATATAGTTTTTGACATTTTTTACAAGTCCATTATATTGTGTACATGTAAAGCACATTAAACTGTTTATTGACCACGATCGAAATTTGTGGGACTCGCAAATTTATGTGGACTTTGCAAGTGACAATTTTTTGTGAAATGTGCCACTTTTTTTTGCAATCTGCGTGTACAAAAATGCTCGGAAATTGCTTTTGTGAAAAGAGCCCCAGGTAGCTAGGAATGTACAATGATGTGACTGAGCATCAAAAGAGGAGCACATCCTGCTCTGTGGATGAAAAAGAGAAAGGATGTGAAGACCTCTGCTCTCCTTTACGCCACCATTCTATATTGTTTCCTTTCCTGTCTACATAATAGATCTGTTACATTTTTAGTTATGTCACCATGTTGTCATATCTTGTCATCCGCTCTGCTTTCAGTTTTTAATGAGGAAAGCAAGCATGCTGAATCATTCTCCTTCTGTGTCTAAACCAGAGATATTTATCCTCTTGTTTCCACTCAGGACTGACTGTGGCTGCGTCTCAACCCTGAGTTCTTTTCTCTTTTGCCCACTTTCAACGCCTTTTTTTAATGTATGAGATTGCCCCTTCTCATAATGTCTCCTTTGTCTCTGCTAAACAGCAAATATTGAGTAGGTGAGAGTAATATTGGGGACTGGTCACTTTGTCAGTGGCACTGGAGAGGTCAAGAAGAGAAACTCTGCTGTTGATACCAGCCCAGCTTCCTACTCCCTCCTTACTATGTATTGTACTGTAAAGTGTTGTGTTAACCCTCCCCTTGCCTGCGTCTCCTCCCCTCCCCTGTAGCAGTGACCCCTCCCAGTGCTGACCCCTGGGGTCCCCCAGTACCCCCCAGCACTTCTTCCTCGGGGGGGCCAGTAGATCCTTGGGCAGGGGACGGGACTCTCCCTGCCTCTGACCCTATCACCTCCGACATCTGGAGTGGCAGCACCAAACACACAAATGGCACAGGTACACTCACACTTAAAGCCACATGGACACTCACAAACACTGAGGTACATTTACACTTTTATGGGGATTTTCATAGTTTGCACATATAGCCACATATTGTTCATTTGCATGAATACAGAACAGTTGTCTTCATTTCATCCTCTTTCAGTATGTCTGGTATTGCTGTATTATATTGTACTTAATTATATCCAGTATTTTGGTATTAATTGTGTTTTGAATTTGTTTCTTTTCCTTCTTCATTTCCTCACTCTTAGGAGACCCGGAGCGACGAGAGTCCTTAGCAACTGGCTGTGACGGCAGTGGTTCTCCAGTGCCCTTTGACCTTTCATCTCTTGGTTCTTCGCTTACTGTTCGTAAGACTCCTGAATCCTTCCTCGGCCCCAATGCAGCACTGGTGGACCTTGATTCCCTGGTGTCATCTAAACCTAAACCCAAACTGCCTCCACCTCCTTCTATCTCCTCCTCTTCAGCACACAATCCTTTCCTCCAGAACACAGGTAAGTTACAGCTCAGGCTACTGTGTTAACAATGTGTAAAAAGAGAACAGGAGTAACCACCCTGCCAAGGGTCAATATCACTTACATTTTCATATGGTAGCTGCAATTTAATGAAAGGAATGCTGACAGTTGTACAGTATATCGTCTACATAAATGTATACTATATATTTTGCAATGCAACCAGCAATATTCATATTTAAATGTGGATATTATATTTGTAGCTAGCAAACAAAGGTCACGTTAACATTTTAAAAAATCACCTTAAAATCTCTTGTCCATCTAAATTCTATTTGAAAAATCACATCCTTCCACGTGGCTGACGTATTGTAGGAGTGTATTTTTGCTAAATGTCACCTCTGACCTGCAGGCTCATCTCCTGCCCCTGGCATGGCGGTGACTCCAGGCAGTACCATTTCCAGTAGGGGTGTTTCACCAACACCCGCCTCCTCCAACCCTTTTGGTGTGGCCCCAGCTATGACCTCCATCTCACCCCAGCCCTCCTCACTTGGCCTGAGTGGCCTCCGCACCAGTCCTGTGCCTCCCAATCCCATGCTAGGCATGGTGCAGCCTGGAATTGGCATGGGGCCCATGAGTATGGGCATGGGGGCTCCAGGAATGGGCCTGGGTATGATGCAGGCCAGCCCCATGAGCATGCCCTACAGCGGGCTATCGCCCATGGCACCCCCAGCCTCGGGGCTTCTTGGTCCTGGAGCTGCAGCACCTCCTCAACTGATTTTGGGTGGGTCTGTCGGAACAGGAGGAATGATGGGGGCAGGAGGATCAGTGGGAGGTGGAGGAACGACGGGAGCAAGCACCAATCCTTTTCTTCTTTGAGGACGTGCCACCACTACATCACTTTCCTGTTTTCACCTCTCCTCTGTCTTACCTGCTGCCCCTTCATTCATCCTCCTCCAGCACAGTTTGTGTCCCAAAAGAAAAATGTCTACATCTATATATTTAATAAAAAAAACAAAACAAAACAAAAAATTATGGTTTTTCTCATCCTCAGAAAGCCTTACATTTTCATTTCACAATAATTTTCCACATTTAGTTCCTTTCATTTCAGTATGGATTGTTTTTGGATGTGAAATAGAGGTCTATTTATTTAGTTTTAATCCTGTTTTGTTCCATATTGTTCATCATGTTGTGGTTTTTCCAGTCCTGTCTCAGATGAAGGAGAGTGTGAGAGCAGGAGGATCATCAGTAATGTCACTCAACTATAATCAAAAAGTACTGCACTGAGAGAGAGTCGGAGAGAGTGGGGACATAGCCACTAACAAACTGAACAGAAAAACTCTTGTACCTGCCTCTTCCTCTTTTCTCTCTCTAGAATGAAGACAAACACTGAAGTGAAATGAGTGCATGAAGGATGATTTTGTAATGAACTCCAGACTGAGACGTGGACTGAAAAACTTGTATTAACATTTCAGGCACAATATGGTCAAATTGTTCAATTATTTCACTTTTTAATTTAATTTAATGTTAAATATAATTTATTTTTTCCACATTTGGGAACAAATAAACAAGGAAAATCAAACACAGTGATGCCATTTAAATCAAATGCTTATTTTTTTCCCTCTTTGTAGAAAAACTAAAGAGAGCTCTGACATCTGTGGTGTGGAAAGTGATGGAATGTGTCTTGAATGTGCGTGTGTGCAGCACTGTGTGAATGAGAATATGAATGCTCATTTGTGAGTATGCAATAGTGCAAATGCCTGTTTCTATGGATATGTATCAATATCTCTCTCCATTTTCCTGTGTCCGATCTTATTTCAGTGACTCAAAGAAAGATATTACATCCATTAATTTTGTTTTTAAAATTTGTCACTTGTATTAAAACTATGTAATGTTGGGATTTCAGATGAGGTATTATAAGGGTCACACATTTCTCTGCCAATCTCATTTCACACTGTTTTTTGTGTAAATCAGAGTTTATTAGTTTATTTTCCCATCCTGCTTTTATATGAGCTCCCTGGTGAACAGGTCTCCCAGAACACCCCTGTCCTTGCATTTCATCCCTCTTTCCTACGTGGAGGGAGACCTGCCGATGCTTCTTCAAAAAAAAAAAAAAANAAAAAAAAAAAAAAGACGATTATTTCAACGAATGAACGAAAAAAACAGGGACTTGATGACATGCTCCATGCTGTTCTTTTAATTTAGTTTGATGAATTTGTTATTTTATATCAACAAAAAGAAAATGTCTTTTATCGGGTTAAGGTTAACTTTTGTGTGGTGTTGACTGTGAACATTCACATTTGAAAAGTAAAATGGAAAAAAATATCAAAAGAAATTTATGAAATAAAAAAACACAAAGAAGGTGTTTGGCGTGTTTCATGCTTGCTCTTTAGTGCGTCAGATCCAGGCCCCATATAAGTAGTTTATACTGCTGCAGTACACAATAATGTGACAAATTGATATTTTATTTAAAAAATGTTTAAATCTATAATCCAACAGAAAATCACCCTGTCCAATAAACTGCAGAAGAGAAGCAAAAACAAAAGATATTACAGCATACGAATTTAAATACAAGTAAAAATCATAAAATTGCCAACCTCAAAACACAGCATTCAGTCGTGACAAACTTGATCCCAAACTCGCTCAGAGAAGCTTCAAAATTCTGAACAGTGAGGCAGCTTTTGCAAAGAGCTTAGTCGAGATTGGTGTCAAAAGCTGAATCACACTCCACTGAAAAGTTCTCTTCAACATTCTCTGCACAGACAGTGAGGGTCAAACGATCAGAGAATCCCAGTCAAAGTCATCCTGGATCTCCTCACTGTTGCTGTGAAGGCTCTTTAGTGGAGGACGCGGTCTAGATCCCATTGACTGAGGCTGAATCCCAGCTGAAACAGTAAGGGAGACATGGACGTATATTTATGTTAAAGGAAGTGAGACACATTTATTTTTTCTTCAAATAACTTAAGCTTTATGATAATCAGGCTGCATTTGTCATTCCAGAGCCAAACAAGCAAGAAACTTGTGCCATCCACAACCCATATGATGGAAGCATTGCACTATGTTGCTGTAAAAGTTAAAAAAAAAAACAACCCCTGAACACACACACTCCGCAGGTCTTACCAGTTGGGTTAGTAGGCTGTGTTAGTTGGGGCCTTTGCAGGCCTGACCCCTGTGGGTTCATAGCCCTCCGGGGAGGCTGTGCTCCATTAGCACTGGTAACCAGGGGAGAGTAAGGGAGGGGTGAAGGGTGGGTGAGGCTGTCCAGAGTAGGAGGTGGAGTGGAGGTGAATGGTGAGATTTGTAAGGAGGGATGTGCACCAACAGCCATTGGGGAATTATTTCCAGATGTGGAGCCAATTATGCCTTTTTGAGTGAAGAAACGGTTCAGAGAATCACAGAGAGCAGTGAAGATGGCCGGGTCCAGAGCCCAGTCACGAAGCTCAGCCTGACGTATGCTCTGCAGCAGGTCTGGCAACCAAAAATAAGGAAAATGTTTAAGTAGTGACAGATCAAAGCATGAATGGTTTGAGTCCAAAATGCTCTTTGTTTTGTTAAGAAAATAAATTACTGACTAGTAGGTTACTAGTAGGTTTTTCAAAAATACAAATAATACAATTCTCAAAATATGTACCATTGGATAAGCAAAAGTTTCAAAATGGTCAATAACAAAACTCATTAGATGCTGTGTAGTTTTTTTAATGGTTGATAAAATGTTTGTAAAAGTAGATGCTAAAGACAGATATTTCAAACTTTGACTGAGATTTGACATTACAGACCTGGGTGATCTGAGAGGTCTATGTTGGCCCAATCTAGACTGCTGGCAATACGGAAGCTCTCCTTCAGAGAATCTGGGTTATTGAACCAGTCGGCTGGCACCGCTGAAAGGTAGGACATGTAACACTGGACAGTGCTGATCCCAAGTGTTGATAGATTTAATTTGTATGAAGTAGTTTTGGGCTGAAACGATAATGTAATATAACACTCACTGTACTGTGATAGGCGCTCTGCTTCAGGAGGCTGTGCTGTTGGTGCAGGTGCTGGAGACATTGGCAACAGAGTGGGAGTGTGAAGTGGGGCAGTATCATTGCCTGGTACAGCCAGTGGAGCCACATCCGCTGGAAGAAGAAAAATCTTTCATTACAGCAGTCTATGCGTGTACTGTGCACTGTATAGAGTTAATGTCAGCACAACACACACAGTACTTACATTGTGAGCCTCCCCTCTCCTGTATCGTCTTGAAGAGAGACTTGAAGGATGCATACAAGTCTGGCAAGGTCAGCTCATCAAATGTGAAACGTAGTGGAGGGTCAGTGGAGGATTGGGATGAGAAAGCAGGAGGGGCAACAATAGATGAAGGGACACCAGAGGGAACAGAAGAGTGAGAGGGGCCTGACACAGTGGAAACAGGCACAGGCGCTGAGTTAGCAGTGCTAGAGAAAGTGGGAACAGATACAGGCACTGAAGTAGCAGGAATGGGCAGCATGGGACCGGCTACAGAAGATGTGGTGGGAGCAGACACAGATGCAGGAGAAGCTGCGGGGACAGAATAAATAGGTCCAGTTGGATGGGGAGGAGGGAAAGAACCAACTGAAGACAAGGGGGGAGTGGATGGGAGCACAGCTGCAGGAGAGAAGGATGAATGAGGGACAGGGAGACTGGAGACACGGCATGGCATATAAGGTGGCTGCTGCTGTAAAAGGGACAAAAGACAGGAGATTAGGTTGGGCTGCTCTTTGTGGCTGTGGTGAGGAAGGACGGACATGAGACTACCTTGCATGGGGGAGGAGAGAGGGAGAGAGGCTGGGATGATTGGATGACTCCCAGCAGCTGCTCTGTGTGGGATGCTGGTTGTGCTTGTTGAGGAGAAGGTTTTCTCTCTGCTAGTGTCTCTGGTACTTGGAGAACCTAGAATAAGACAATATTGCTATGTGCAGTGGTGGAAAAAGTATTACAATCCCAAAACTCCATTAAAAACCCTACATACCAAAATCTAGTTAAGTAGATAAGTTGTACCAGTAGAATGTACGTAAGTATTTCATGTATAGTCATTCTGTAAATTGGTCCCTTCAGAGTGTTAAAATATGAAAGAGTTCAAGTGTAATCAGGCATTGTTGTAGCTATTCATGGTGGATGGTGGATTAATAATGCTTCATTCTGAGCTTATCAAATGTTTTTCATGTAAAATCTATGCAAATTAACAAGAGAAGGATAATATAGGACAGTAAAAAGTACAAAGTACAATATCTTATTTTAAACTAGCAAATGTAACCCCTTTCATACAGTCTTGCTCTCCTCTTCCTCCTCTGGATAGGGACGTTTAGGCGCCCTCACTTGATGTACCTCTGCTGGTCCATCCATTGTCCAATAGGAACCCTAGAAATACACTGAGTGTTAACCAATCAGTAATTCAAACAAATGTAAAGATATTCTTATATCCTTGATGCTTTATGTCCTATAACAGAAAAATTAAGACATTTTCACCTTGCCAGGGTCACTCTGTGGCCGAGGAACTTTCCTGAAGCATTTATTAAGGGAAAGGTTATGCCGAATGGAGTTCTGTTATGTACACAGACACACACAGAAAAATTACAATAATAATCAAATCAATTAAACATGTTTATACTTTTGTAACATAGGTAATACTAATTTAAGCGGTTCCTGATATTATTTGGCCTTTGAGCCCTTAAAACAAAGCAGTGTCTACTTTTTCTTGTTCCTGGTTGCATACAGTATGTACGTATCTGCTCTCAGATTATTTGATTTAAATAATTATTAGAGTCCTGAAGAGGTGAAACTACAAATTTCACAATAAAGCAATTAAGAGAAAAATATGAAAAATAAACAAAACTTTTTAAAAACAAAAATGCATTTTCTCCTATCTTGTTAATCATCTTGCAACGCTTTTGAAGCTCTGTCCCTCTGGTTGAGAACCAATTCTTTAGTACACAGATAATGTTGTTGGTTACCTTCCACCCACGGCCTGCTCGGCTGTAATAGGGGAAGGTGTTGCTGATCCATGTGTAGATGTCATTCAGACTCAGCTTCCTCTCAGGTGCAGAACCTATCGCCATGGCAATAAGAGTGGCATAGCTGTGAGGGGGCTTCCCTTTGGAGTTCGAGGGAGAGGGATCTGGCACAGAGGCTAAGAAGTCTCCTCTCTCCCTCCCTCTGTCTTTCTTCTTGTTCCTCTCCCCTCCTCCTCCTCCTTTCTCCTTCCCGGACCGCAGGCTGCTGATTCCCAACTGAGGCAGCCAGTCTATGCTGGTGAGACTGGAGTCCAGGTCAGATGACATTCTCTGTGTGGAGTCTATGGGACCACAACACTGACTGGATCAACAGGTCTTACTTTCTATTTACTTTGGACATTATAGAGACACTGACTAAACACTGAGAGAAACCACAGTAGATTCTCCTCTGCCTGCAATGTAATACTGTCAAACATTCCTCTTCCTTCCCAGCCAGCGTCATTTACAAGCTCGTACGATGAGACACAAGACACTTTGAGCTGCACTGGAAACATTCCATTTAGAAGCCATCTCATTAATGAGCCAACATGAGTGAGCCACTTCCACCTACATTTTATAAATTCTAAGGAAGAATCACTTGCTTACCTCTCTAGTCACTCGAGGCCCAAGGCCTTAAACAGTGTTAATATTTGATGCTGTCATCAGTTGTGCACAACTGCTGTGTCAAACTGCTGTCCGTCCTCCTCTTCAGATCTCTCTTGTGTAGGTTGATCCCCATTAGGCCTCATATACTTTTGGTTTGGGAAGTTTGTGTTACTTTGGAGAAATAAACACAAAAACTTATCGGAGTGCTTCCTTTTTCTTTCCCTCCCTCTCCTTCCCCTCCCTTTCTGTCTGTAACAGAATGACGTCAGCCACTCCTCCCCCTTGGTGACATAACTCTTTGCACTCTCATCTGTGAAGAGGCCACACCTCTTCAACTTCTCACAGCATGAAGTAGATGTTTCTTTTTTTCCAGCTTACAAAACTCATCTGCTGCTGATGAGAGACAAAAGCATATAAAAATAACACTACAGACAAACCACTTTTTAACTTTCAAAAGATATTTAAATGCATGTTCTTCGCATCTGATGTTGACAGTCTGACCCATCACGCTCTCACCCTATCACAAAAATCATAAGAAAACAACTCCAATACAACAAGACAAAAACACAGAAGTACAAATTTTAAGTAGCAGCAACACTTTATTGCAGCACTGTAACTGTTGGAAGCAGTAAAATTCTGAACAGTGTTTATGGAACAAAGTAACAGGTGATGGTTTACAAAGCACTGAAGAAGGCAAGGAGGCTAGTGTCCGGGGATGGATTCGCTATAAGCCTCTGGATCTGGCAATAAAGATGACAGAATATGTGTTAGTCACTTGCATTTACTTAGGATGATAGTATTCACTGAAATAAGTTACATTTAATATATTTGCAGATAAGATTACAAGTTTACAACTGAAAATGTATATTTGGTTTACTACCAGTGAGTTACATTAATTTTTAGTATCCCTACAGTATGTTTATTTCTTGTTTTGAGAGACATGGATATTGTGTTTACTCCCCCTGTGACTTGTAAGCTCCTCCAGCTGGCATTGATGCCATTAAATAAACAGCCCTCAAGCTGAAGTGGGCATGCTGGCATCTACTCACAGCACTGTATTCAATAGTCTGAGAACTTGCAAAAAATTCATTTTGAGTGTACTGTAAGGCTGGTACATCGAAACAAACAAGAGAATAAGTCAGCAGTGCAACAGAGAGCAACTGTAGTAAACACCTCCTTGAAGTTGGGATGTTTAGCATCTTGGACCAGCTGCAGCAGAACACCCTCTGTGGTGGTGAGGAAAGCTCCACTCTGCTTCAGTCGAGACAGAGCAAACAAACGGTCTGTCTGACTGCAGACAAAAGCACAAACGTCTTTAGCACCACACAGATCTACAGATTCTAGATGTGCACGGACAGGAACAGAATTGGCAAGTGATAATAATGCTGTTCAATTCAAGTTACGATAAGACACAGATACCATCTGGACGAGACAGCATCAGCCACAATATGAACCTCCATTCCCTTTTCAATCAGGTCAAAGGTTGTGCACTGAGGAAACAACATGAAGCAGAAGTGAGGAAGTGAGATGCTTTTTTACCAAACACATCATTTATTCACACACATTGAGATGCACTCTAAATCATTGTCAATTAAGGCAATTTATCTGTTTTCATCTATCTACACAAATTGCCAAAACAATGGTGTGTTCTGACCGCAATGCATGCATGTGCTTCTATTCCACATAGTATAGCCTGTTTAGGGTTTCCCAGGGACTCCAATTGCTTCTCCACATCCTCTGTTATCATGGTGAAAGAAGTTTTAGTATAGGCTGTCATGTCTCCAGCTCCCAGCTCTGGCACTGTGGGACCCAAGCCCTTAGGATACTGCTCTGTCAAGATGGAAGGGATGGCAAGAATGCGACTGGCCTGTGATGATAATGTGATGAGGATGAGAGATCAGGAAAGATTTAATCAGAAGTTAGAATTGATGTTTAAATTATAACACCTACAAGATTTACCATTTTCTGATTTAGACTAATAATGATATGACTATAAATACAATAGTGAGAATGTTTCCAACCTGGAGCAATCTGGCTGCATTGCTGACGATGTTGGTGAACTGGAAGATGTTGGGTCTGAACTTCTCTTGCATGTCACACAAGAGCAGTACAGTATCTTTGGTGGAGAGCCTGCCGATGGCCGCCACTACAGGAGCAAAGTCAGACAAAAAGACTCTAAGATCCTGTCTTGAAATATTTCACGTTGAATGTTTCACTGTACAATCACTGGTTACAGTGCCGATCAAAGGCTACTAAACATTAAAACAGCACTCAGGCCTCACAACATTACCTGATATGACACTTAATAGGTGCTGATATGTTTGCAATATTGACTGGTCATTTATTGCTGTCCAGACAAAAATTCACAGATAAAGTTAGCCACAGGTATTTGAACATTATTTTGCAGGTGGACTGATGAAACATTAACTTTGACCTGAAGGGTTCTTTTTTTACATAGTCGTATTATGTGCATAGCAAAGAGAAAGTAAGGGAACTTCTCGTCTTGGAATGAAATATTCCCTCCAAGTTGTTGCATTTCGATCAGACAAAGATGTAAACACTGCATGAGGTGACTTAATGAACATCAGAAACTTCACTCACTGCTGTTGTCTGAGTTATCCGATTGCGAGAAGTGCGTGACAGATCAACAAGACTGCAGACACTTCAGCTCGTAGGTTAAGGAATTACTTCCCGGCCATGTAGCGCCCCCTATGTGCACGAAAACCGATGTAATTTACTGCTTATTTTTCTCTCATTTACAGATGAAATAAGAATAAAGCATTTTACATTAAACTTCAGCATTTCGTAAGCAGTACAAATCAATGTCTGAACTGTATATTTGATACATAAAAAAATATATATATATATACCAACCTGGTAAGTAGCTACTAGCTAAACAACTTAGCTTGCGCCTCCAAAAGCTTCCTTTGGTAAGCACCGCCTATACAAAGGCGTATTGACCAATGGAAAGACGAGTCAGGGTGATGGATGTTTGTTTGAGCCAATAGCAGGCGCTGTGTGCAGCGAAACTCCCCGCAAGCACAGCATAAAGTAGCGCTTTATGGTCAGCTAAAGATGTCTGACAATGCAGAGTCACCCACGGAAACGCAAAAAGATGAGTCACAGCCACCACCAGACGACTCGACGACAAACGAAGAGAAGAAGAAAAGTACGAAAACCTAATATATCGAGATTATGTACTCAAATAGAGTAAGAATTGTTGTTTATGACTGTTCCTAATGCTACAGAGGGTAGTTCCGGTTTTATGACGTGTTGGCCAATAGAATCGCTGCATTTTTGTACGTAGCCAATGATAACTCAGGTAAACATACTGTGGTACTACTGATAGGAAGGTTGCTAAGTTTCTCCTAATGCTAATGTTCATGAAAGCAAAGTGTCGTCGCATGCTTTTATAATTTGCATTTTACAGAGTCGCTGCATTGTAGTAATTGAGTTAATGTATGTGACGTAAATGAACTCAATACTACATACGGGTATTCTGTATATAAGCATAATATAACAAAGCTAAGCTAACAGACTCTAGTTAGCTTGCCACTGTCCAGGCGACACCCCAGTTCAGAGCTGTACATCAGTTTGTAGCCTTCTTTTTACATTTTCACTACGTGGGATTTAATAATGAATATCTAGAAAAAAAAAATTAAAATAACACGCCTGTAGGTGCTCATAATACTGGAGTCTGGTCTGAGAAGATAATTCCAGCAAAAATGTCTATACAGTGCTGAATATACGAGGGGGAATCACAAAATGTAAATTGTCTGCTATATTTAAATGACTTAATTAAGTCATGATGAAACAAAGGGGTGACCACTGGACAGCATATTAAAAACAATTAAGTAACAGCCTCTGAGATATAAATAAACTGTCATTACTGTAGTCTAAGAGACCCATAGGCACCTCTTACCTAAAAAATAAAATAAAAATACAGTCTTTTATACCACACCAAATTGTGCAAATGATGTACAGACATTTACATTCTATAGAATTAAGATTTCTTATGCAGAGGTATTCTGAAGAATTCTCTGATTCTTTGAACAGCTTTCTTTCAGTTTCAGCTTTGCATCGAGTAGCCTGGCTGGTAACCTCAGTCTCATTTTGTATCATCTCTGTTTGTATAGTTGATGTGCTGTTGAAGGCAGTGGGAGACACTCCTATAATGAAAACAAAGAAATGGGCAGTGGACAGGGGAAGGACGGTACAGTCCCTTGCTCAGTTCATCTCTCGCTTCCTCAAGCTCGATGCAGGCGAACAACTGGTGAGGGGAAAAAAAATGTATTGCATCATTACTTACCAAAATCTTTCTGGGACAGCAGCTCAGAAAACAAGCGTCTGTTTTTTCAGTTACAGCACATAACTGTATTTGCCTCTTTTTCTCTTATCTTTCAGTTCATCTATGTAAACCAGTCTTTTGCACCCTCACCAGATCAAGAAGTAGGGGTCCTTTTTGATGTAAGTACTTGGGAAAAACTGTTTTAAAGTCATTTATGTAATGACCGCTCATATTATTCAACCTAAAGTAGAAGTCATTTATTTTAAACACAATAAAGCTTGAAATACCACACTGATTTTCATTTTGCTACCCACTTAAAACATGTTTCCGCAGGATATTACTACACACAAAACACAAATTGATTAGCATTTGCTAGAACATTTGTCAACAGTATTTTAGTCCTTTTGTGTCATTCAGTGATTGAAACAAATGTGCAGAGACACACCAGTTAAAGAATATTAATCAGTTACTGATAGGATCTTCACTTCATTTAAGTGTACCTTCTGCCTGAATGTATCTTACCCCAGTTTAGGAGGTAATAATATTAATCTGTATTATACACACAACAAGGCAGGTTTTTAATGATTTTGCTTATGAGGCAGAAATATAGCTGCAAGTAGAAAACAAGGCAGCCAGAAGAGAGGTTATTCACTGGACAATAGAAATTTAAATCCTCCATGTAAACATTTTTTTTTTTTTAAANGAGGTTATTCACTGGACAATAGAAATTTAAATCCTCCATGTAAACATTTTTTTTTTTTTAAATCTGAGAGCTCCAAACCCGCTGAGAGCATCAAATACTCTAATTGTCATTTAGAGTATTTGATCAAATTTGGCATATGCAGCATTAGATAAAGCAATATAATTAATAAGTAATATAATTACTAGATTAGCATAGTCTGTTGTCTGATTTAAAAAAAAAAAAAAAAAAAAAGATTATAATAGCAATGAAAGTTAGCATCATTCCTATGAGCTGAGCCCATGAGAGTGGATAGATGAATGTGACCAGCAGAGGGCGCAATAAGTAAGCATCTCCCTTTGTCTCATGTTAAAGCCTTGGTCACTGTTTAATGTCTTTAACATGTCTTTCCTTCTCTTTTTTTCAGTGTTTTGGCAGTGATGGCAAGCTGGTTCTACATTACTGTAAATCTCAAGCCTGGGGTTAACAGTTTTTAGCTCCATTTCGCACCTTCTCTTTTGTAAAATTTATCATGTGACAATGCACAACGTGCTGTTTGCTTTTTTGCCATTTGCTTTCTTTCAATTTTTATGTACATACATGTTGTAAATAAATTATTGTGACTAAGTTGAGCTGTCTTCTGTGTTTTTAGACATAACATTTGGCACTTGAAAAACACTTAATTTATGAATCAGTTTGATTCTCCCAAATAGTGTAATTATTAAATAACATAAAATACAAATTGGTAATATTAAGGAGCTTTGAGTTGGGCGAAGTTTTAGTGAGGATGAGACAGAGACATCAGAAGGGAAGAGGGGGGGCACTACAGTAACGGCTGGATTTAGAGGGATTACGCAAGTCAGGATGGGCTTGTGACATATTGTCAAAGAAAGAGAAAAAGGAGTGGAGAGTGGAGTCAGTCATGGTCTCCATCCTACTACTAGTCCACAGGATAAAAGGAAGGAGAGCAGTTAGAGAGGTAAGAGTCACTGCTACTGAATTTTTTTTGATGGATGCAGAGAGAAAAGATGAAGAGAGTAGTTTCATGGAAAATTATCTCAAGATAAAACAAATGAGAAAAAACTGAGATTCTTGTAAAGGCTCTAGTAATCACTTGAATTAATGGAAGGAGGAATTTAGGTTTAGAGGACTGGAAAAAGTGGCAACAGAAAGTAGATTCTTGGTACTTCTTACAATATAAAATTATTGCTTCCTATAGTTCTATTGCTTTTGTTATTTAAGACTTATGATTTTTTTATTTTTATTTTTTTGCCAATGACAGTGAATTCAGGCAAAATTATATCTAGCATTTAATAAATTATAAAAACAAAGTTGCAAGCTGCCATTCTCTTCACTGTTTTATTATGATGTGAAGACAGTTATTCCAGAAAAATCTAGACTCAACTTGCATCCAACTTGTTTATGCTTCAGTTAAATTTTACAAAATGAATATTATGTTATCGTTCTAAAAGTGATTATTGTTCTAATAGTGAAACAATGGCTGAAGAGAAAGTAATGTTTAATTTGAAGAGCATCTCATAATGATAATATTGAAAAAAATTAAATAATGAACTTTAATGTGATTGGGATTGGTATGGTGGTCACCTGGCATCACAGAAACGTAAATGATGGGGGGGGGGGGGGGGGGGGNGTGCCTTTATTTTTTATAAGAAGTTTATATCCATGTCAGAAACTGCATATGTGCATATATGCAGGCATCATGCCCATATACATTTTACAGACTTTACTTTCACGGACATTATTGTTAATTGTTCAAATGAGCCAGTTTACTTTAATAGCTGATAATGCTGTTAAAGTGTAATTATGATTTCAGTATAAACTATGATTGACACTATTCAGAACATCTCACAGATTTGACCAATTTCCAATTTTTCCATAATGTTTAAAGCTGTAATCTGCATATTTTTGTTAGTGTTATTCAGAGAATAGAAACCAGCATGCAGACGAAGGACTGCCTTTGTCCTGAGTTTAACCTGTGGTCTGTTGTATTTTAGGAGCTGTGAGGTGACAGGGAGACATCATGTGACAGACAGCAGAGATGGTCAGAGTGGGTTTCACACTAAATACACCTAAAATAAACAGATTAAAAATCAGATTAACAGGGATTATAGCAAAATTTCATTTAAATATGCAGTTTAGCCATAATTTCATCAAAAAAAGTAATACCTTGTTTTGCTCTCCTCCATCTTGTCTACTACTTAGGCTCTGGGAATAGAGTGCATGGTGAGAGGCAGGGTCAAACCTGAGTCTCTTAAACAGGAATCAGGAAAACATAACCTTGGATCACAGGACACAACACATACCTGATTTTACCATAATCCCTCTTACTGAACTAATTTGGACAACTGGAGGTGTTACTTGGCTTCAGCCAGAAGAAGCAGCGACTCCGAGAACATTCATCACAGTTGTTGTCATATGGACATGATTGTGTGCTCCATTCAACCTCAGAACACAATTTCTCTATGTCTATTTTAGACATAGAGTAGTATTTTTAAATGACCTTTTGAAAGTACAGTCACTCCGATCTAATCCATTCTGACCACTGGGTAAAGCTAGAAGGGTTGAGGTCAGGTGATGTATGATCACAGAAGTTACCCCAGAAATCTAATCACAGTGAAACCGTGTGGCCAGTAAATGTCCTTGCATCCCACTCTTCTCTCCCAGTGAAACTATCCTCCATCCAGATTCCTTCTTGTTCCTTTCTTTGCTCCATCTGTCCTTTCACAGACTTAGAACTTATCCTGCACTCATTCTCTTCATCCTCCTCCCTACTGTTTTGTCATCTTTTCTCTGCATCGCTAAATCACATTTATCTTTTCTTTACATTTATTGTAAACCTGCCAGCACATCACCTCCTATCACCATCCCTAACATCTGTCACACTTTCTCTGATCCATCTGTGTCTACCATCATTCCTGCTGTCCTGTTTGTCTGATCTCCAGTACCTGACCTTACTTGCCTCGCTCTCTCAACTCCCCCTCACCCTGAGTGGCCATGCTGGAACAAATGTCTCGTCAGTCTCGCTCCCTGCTTTCCCTGACCTTGATGTCTCTGGCTCTGGCCCTCTCCATCCTGGCTCTCAGCACTTCCTATTGGTGTGAGGGGACACACAAGGTGGTGAAGCCTCTCTGCCTCTCGCCTGTCAAAATGAAGAACTGTGGTCAGAACAACAGTGAGCCTTACACTACAGGTACTGAGATGCCACCCACCCCCATTACACAAACTGATGTCTGTAGATTTTGACACTGAGTCATGTCTGCTGGCTTAGCATAAAAGATCTAATTCAGAGGTGTTGCACCTATTTATTTTTTAAACATTATCTCCTCCCAACTTGAAAGTGTCAATGATGCTGAGGGGATTTTATCCTAGTTTCTTAGATGCCTCTTTCTTTACTGCTCAAAGAAATTGTCCACAGCTGATATGAGGGAAAAAGGGTTCCAGCCAAAGCCTTTAAAGATGTGAAAGTCTGAGGGGGAAAATCAAAGCCATAATCACTGGTAGCAGCTGGCAAACCACATCTCAGCCCATGAGAGCGCCAAAGGATGAAAGAGAAGCGGATGCTTGAAGCAATAATGCTCCTCTAAAAATCTGCACAAACACCACGATGCTTATTGATGCATCATGGACAAAAATCCTTGTGAAATGTTTCCGTTTCCTTGAATTAATATATGTATAATAATGAATCCATGTCCTGAAGAAAAAAAGGAAAGTGAAGTCCTTCTCAGTGTGAGCTAGGTGTACCAAATACTGAGTTTGTATGTATGTGTAGTGTATACATAGTGTTATATAAATTAAAATTATATAGACAGAATTTGAAGACTAATATTTTGGCCTTGAATTTTAAGCCTTACACTTCTTTACCTTTGCTCTGTCCCTGCATTAAAACCAATAACTAGATATAATCTGGCTGGATGAATGGATGGGCTAGGTCCCTGTTTTGATGTTTTAATCTCTTTTTGCCCATAATTTAATCCCACAGTCAGTGAATTAAATGCTTTGATATTAATCTGTGAAGTGTGAAGTTGGCTTCAGGGGCTTTTGATCCATCGAGTAAAGGTTTAGTTTGCAGACTCATGGCATTTATTTTATCAGCAGATATTGTCAGTCCACACTGAGATTAACAGCATTTACTCCATGAAGGAATTCTCTTTGATTGCTTGATGTACTTTGTGAGCTTTGTGTGTCCCTTGAAAATCTACATTTGCCAGTACACACTAGTGAATTTACAAGTATTATTTATGCTGCTGAACCTGATTTACAAATACACGTGGGATGATAAGGCACTGGCTAAAAAGCCTCATGTAATGCATATAGGCATTTTATTTTTGAGTGTATTGGGATTTTGACAAGGAAAACAATCCAGTAAGAAAATAAATTAAACATTAACGTGTGCATACAACATATACTCTGCATGTGTTTTTCAAGCCTTATAATGGTTAATACCATTATAAGGGTGACAATGTTTGAATATTGGCCTTATCCCTTTCTGTTTGGAATTTACAGTATTTCGCAGTTGTTGGCATGGGTTTCTTCCCACATTCTGAAAAAATGCAAATCAGTAGATATAGTAGGAATAAGCAGGTATGAAAAATTAAGATAAATAGGTTAATGTTTTCTCAGTCTACTTTTTTTTTTTTTTTTTTTTTTTTTTTTTTTTTTTTTGCTGTCAAACAGAGAGTCCCACCCAGAGTCCCCTGAACCTCACACTGTCTCCAGCCAGGCAGGAGGAGCTGGCAAAGATCAGACAGAGGCAACAGGCCAACGCAGTTCACTATATCTGGGAGACAGGGGAAGACAAGTACGCTTTTAGGTACTTCCACACTGGCTTCTGGGGAAGCTGTGAGAAAATCAATGATGGTGAGACCAGATACCACATTTCCACCTCATTTATATCTGGTTATAGAAATAATTCAGCTTTTTTGGGAATGAATGTTTTTTTTAAGCTGTTCAAATGTACAAAATAAGTTTTGACAGGAAAAATAATGTTTTCCATCCTCATTTTTTTCACATTTCTGCATTGTGTTGGCAGGTGAGAAGTGTCGTAGCTTTGTAGATTTAACTCCTGAAGAAACACAAGGTAAATTATCAACACCCTTCCTCTGCTTGACACACTGTAGTTAAATGAGTGGTTCTAGAGGCATGTTATAAACACTTTATGTGTGCATGTGTGTGTATACATCTTTTCTTCTCTTGCAACATGTTGCACACGTTGCAGGAGTGCTGTGGCTGTCAGTTATTTCAGAGTTTACTTACATCGGTTTGATGGGGATGGGCTTCTTGCTGATGTTCCTGGAAGTACTTTGCTCCCATAAAGAAATGCACTCATTAAAACTCAACGCCTTTGCAGCTATCTGTACTGTGTTATCAGGTGAGACCTACTGTGTTTTTTGATTTTACACCATATGTCTTTATTCCTCTCAGACCTGGATCAACTCATGCTCTATTGTTTGCTTGGCCATCTGATTTAGTTTATTGGCCTAGTTTATTGGTTTATTTTGGTTGTTTGTTAAATGCCTGTATGTTTATTACATGCCCCATGTAGGTCTTCTTGGGATGGTAGCCCATATGATGTACACCACTGTATTTCAGATGACAGTCATTGTGGGCCCTAAAGACTGGCGGCCTCAATCCTGGGACTATGGCTGGTCTTTTGCGTAGGTGGCTGACAATACAAGACAGCACTCCACTGAAATTATGAATTATCCAAATGTGCAATTTACATGCTATGGTAGCACCAGTACTGTGGGACTCTAGATATCATTGTTTACATCAGTAGCTAATGTCTTTTGCAAACAATATGGTAACAGTGATCTTATAAGTTCACTGCTTGTCACATATCTGTGTCAGACTGTATGATATCAAGTTTGATGCATCGTAGCACTATCACAAGGAGGAACAAAGCTAAAACCAAAGCTAGGTTGCTAAACTAAAGATCAAGTTAAACATCATGTTTAAAACAATTAAGTGCATACTTTGTTTTTCACATAGTATACACTTAACTGTCATCAGTTGGCAAATATTGTTCCTGCTCCTCTAACATTTTGCTGCATTCTAGCTGGGTTTTACTTTGGACAGCATGGAGTTGACTTTGCCAGGGACTCTTGTGTTAGTTAAGGTCATTTTGAAACTTCAGCTGTAGCATCTGCATGATACAAAGACCAAGGAGGAAGGGTAAAACTTTGAATCACCATAGAGGCACACACTAGAATCCATGCACAAGATATTTGCTGAACAGGAGCTCACTTTGGATTTTGCTGGAATGGAACATCAGAAACAATGCCATCTAGTGTCCCATGGGAGTTAATGCTGTGGATATATGGGTCTCTATTTCTCATAACTGTGCTCCTCCTCCTAGTGTTGCCTGGATGTCCTTCAGTTGCTGTATGGTGGCTGCGGTGGTCACACTCAACTCCTACACAAAAACCATCATAGAGCTCAGACGCAGACAGCGTCTGGAGGAAGTTCGAGCTGCAACTCATGCCCCTTCTTACGATGAGGTTGTTTCTGGGTGCAGGCTTTACTCTGTCAGTGGCCTACTGCAGGGTCCAGATGGCATGATTGACATTACGTGGGCCTCGAATGGAAATATGGTTGGAGTGGGAAATGGGGATATACCAACGCTGGTTTTAGTCGGCAGATGTGGACCAGATGGGTGTGAGGACTGTGAAAGAGAGATGGATGAAATGAAGGGGGATATGGACCATGCAGATTCAACCTGTTAAGGGATCAAATACATCCATCAATTAAAAGAGCTGGAAACTGAAGAGCAAAAGATACTGTCATGGTGCAGGATGAGGATCGATATAAGCAGAGATACATGATCCTCTTGTTCTTTTCTTCCACTTGAAGATGAAAGTAACCATAATGTTTCTGTCTTTTCACTGCTTGGACTGAAATTTAGCTTTTTCTTCTATTGATACTTGTTTGGAACAGCTTGCCATGAAAAATATCCACTTTTTATTTATTTATTTATTTGTTTATTTGTTTCAGGGGGCAGCATTCAAGTTGTTTTCTAGTTCAGCTTTAGGATATCTTGTCCTATTGGACAATCAATGCAGCAGTGTCTCTGCATTGATCATTTTTCAATTGTTATTATGAAGTAAATTCAGCAGTTTGCCTGGATGCTTCCATGTCCCTTGTCTTTTTTCAAACTTTTGGCAGATAAAATATTTTGATGCTGATGACACAGCTCCTACACACTTTCTTCCTGCAGATGCAGTGGCAAACCCATAAGACAGACACATAGAGATAGAAAGATTACAGAGATTTTGAAAAGTCTTCTCTCTGGTATTGAACATAAGATTATATATAAACTGGTAATCCTGAGTTGGATGGAAAAAAAGGGAAATAGACTGAAGACAGATGGAAGGCATACAGTATGAAGGGATAGAGGGGGACATAGGGTGAAGTAATTTTGAGTTGGAAACAAACAGAGGCATGCGTGTGTGTGTGTGTGTGTGTGTGTGTGTGTGTATATATATATATATATCACTGCATATGGCACACTGTCAAGTAAGCACTGTACAATAAACTCTTCTCTCTGAATAGCCAGTTTGATCAAGGTCTGTTTATTGACCCTTATACAAAATAATCCTGGATTTACTGTCTGTGATAAACACAATAGAAAACTTAAAACCTGCAGTGCAATTTCATCAATTGAGTTTTTGTCAAACTCCAGCATCATACTCTACAGCATGTTTCTGGGTCAAAGAAGAAATTGTTGTTTTCTGTGACAAATACTGTATAATAAAGTAAGTTGCAAAGAACAGCTTTATGAGAAAATCTTTAATTCAATGTACAATATACAGAGGACAACACTTGAGCTAAATTAATTTCCAGTTCTGTAAAAAATCTCAAGCTAAAACTAGCTAAGAATCAAGAATATTATATTTGATATATTTGATATACCTGCTCTATAATGGATATTTTTTTTCAGTGCCAAAATTGACTTTTGAACAATTTCAAATATACACACTTTACATTTTATTTGGTTATATTCCCCAGCATCACATTAAACTAGTCACTGTAATTACAGTGGGGTTAATATCTTCATTTGGTTGTAAAAATGTTTTAATAAACTATGCCTCCAGTTATCTCAATTTGATGCAAATCCATTGACAAATATTGGAAATATAACAAAAACTTACTTAATAGTTACAGCTGCAACAAGACATAGCATAAAAGAATATTTACACAGGGAGTTGGATGGAGTACATGGGGAGGAGGAGAAAGTGTGTGAGGCTACAGACGGAGGAGGAGGAGGTTTTACAACATGATGAGTCTAAAAAAAGGAGATGAAGGAGTGAAGGAGTGAAACTTTATTGTTTGAGTGGTTCATAATGGATAAGACGCATAGCATTTTCATTTTCAATCACCCCTTTGATGAACTCTCCTTCGGCCAATCGCTCTACAAAAAAAAAAAAAAAAAAAAAAAAAGAAGAAGAAGAGATGTTATAATGGAAAGAATATACAGTGTAATTTAGGAAGTTGAGGCTGAAGGATTGAATCTGTATTTTATCTAAGAAATCAAGTCTTATCCTCTGTGTGGGTGAACGTGTGTGTGTGCACACAGAAGACATGAAGACAGAACACAAGGTTTCAGTGTACTGATAGTATGTCACATTGCATGACACAAGTGATGCTGTAACAGAAGATGTGCCTTGGGTGGATTTATTGTTTGTAGGTTAAGCCAAACAGATGATGCTTCACTGGATCACATGTAAAAATTTAATCTTCCCTAAAGGATGTGGAAACAGGTGCTAAGGGAAGGTTGTAAGGGCTTAAACTTATTCTATATCCCTCTAGTATGAGCACGTGGTGATAAGCAGTGACTTCACATGAACAGGCTGTGAGTGTATAACTTTCCTTACCATTGTCTTTCTTTTCGAAGTAAGACCACAGCTTGTTGGCTCTCTTCTCTGGTGTGTTCTCATCCTCTGGTAGCATGCTCTGCTCCTCCTTGGGTATCAGCTTAAATATGGCCTAAGAGGAGGTTGGATATAATCAGTGATAATACTACATCTCTCATAAATTTCATCTCTCACAAATGATGTATGCAACCTCACAATATTTGCCACTAATGCATGTAAGAGAAGAGGTCTGTGGTCTGTAGGTCAAGTCGGTAAGATCACACTCCCATAAATTCATTATTGTCTTGTATGTAAGTGCTGTTTATCAAGCTACAAAATTATGTCAAGAAAGTAAAGAACCAGTATTTTCCTCTTTATTGTTGCCTTTTTGGCTGGTGATTATTGTATTGATTATTGTAATTAGGATCTAAGCAAGTAATGCACTTTTACCATGCTATCTGATCTGCCTATCATGACTAAAATCATCACAATTTCCATTACATAAACAAGTTACATACCAAGTCCATCAGATCTATTCAAATACTACTCAAATTCAGCAATCCATAGCAGTAACATTCAAGGACTTTGTGCCATTTTCAAAGATAGTTAATCTGCACGAGGCCAATTAGAATCAAGCAGATTGTAAATAAGCAACTGTGCACTTAAGGGTCAGGCTTTTAAGTGTGTGTCCAATTTAGAAAGACACACTTAAGACATCTAGATTAACATGGATTAGTGCCAAACCAAAAGGACCCAGGCCAAACACCAAGATGTCACTAGCTAAGAATCAAGAATATTACTGATATATTTGATATACCTGCTCTATAATGAATTTTTTTTTTCAGTGCCAAAATTGACTTTTGAACAATTTCAAATATACACACTTTACATTTTATTTGGTTATATTCCCCAGCATCACATTAAACTAGTCACTGTAATTACAGTGACATTTTCCTTCCATCTTGCCCTTCTTGTACTTGACAGGCTAGTTCAGGCTGGTAGCTTGTAGATAACCAGTTGGTACTAGTCAATAGTTAAAATAAAACCATAAACTACATCAACCAGTTGCCTATTTATGCAGACCCACAGAACTATATTTTATTTTATCTTCACCCTTCATTTACAAGACCAGGATACCATTCTAATGTCCTGGAGAGGACTAAAATGACATTTAACTCCTGAAGTTTGAACATATCTAAGATCAGTTCACAGGATTATCTCTCTATTAGATTAGATACGATTTTGCCTACCTCTCTACACTGTTCATGCAGAATGGAAAAATGTCCCACTGTCTGAGTTATTTTTTAAACTTCTAGCAAAATGTATTTGAGTAGTGTAGTAAACATGATGCATATTGACTTCAGTCCAGTCGGTCAGGAATTAAATCCCATTAAGATGCCAGCTGGATTCCCGGCTGATCTTAGTAAACCTCTTACAATTCTACCTCATTTGTCTTAAAACAGAAGATAAGAAACTTTACAATTTCAATCAGACGTAGCTTTGATTAAATGAAAATAATCACTGACGATGATTATAACAGAAATAAAAAATGTAAAAAATACAATAATACACATTTTTGAAGTGGCAATTTGATGTATACAAGAAACATGGATTAGTCTCAGGGATGATCAGCATGCCTTCTCTACAATAGAAGACCAGCCTTGATTAAAGAGTGGCACTACCTACATTGTCTGAAGGTTAAACCTGTAATTCCCTACATTAGATTATCAGTAATGTGTGGCTTAATTAGGATGTCCATTCCATGAAAAGGATGGACAATTTCCAACAAATATAATGAATTTTAAAGGGACCGACCAGTTGGACAAAACAAAAGAATAACCCGAAAATGTAATCCAGTTCAATACATTAATACTACAAACTGCAGCCTCAAAATGTGTAATCAGTAGCTTTTAATACTGAAAATTCTGAAAAGTCAGAAAAATGTCAGGCCAGTATTTATTACAAAGGCTGTTGAATTATGTCAGGTGCTTTTATTTTATTCATCCCATGTGGTTCTGATGCCTTTATGACATATACGAACATCTTTAATCCAGCTCACCTGACAGATCTCCGTTACTTCTGTCTTGTTGATATATCCATTCTTATCTACATCAAACAGTGAGAAGGCCCACTCCAGCTTCCTCGTTGTCTTCCCAGTGGATGTCATGTGTAGTGCAATGATGTATTCCTTGAAGTCCAAAGTGCCATCATCATTGGTGTCAAAGGAGCGAAACACATGCCGTGCGTAGCTCTTGGCATCACTGTCTGGGAAGAACCGGGTGTAGATCTGCTCAAACTCTTCAGCAGTTATGCGTCCACTTGGGCACTGCTTCTGAAAGTTTTCAAACCACTGGGAGATTTCGGTTTCAGTGAACTTGGTACTGAGCTTCAGATCCTCCAGGATCTCCTTTGAGATTGCACTACTTGTGGTATTTCCCATGGTCGTTGAGTAATGTGTCTCTCAAATGCTATTCTTTGCCACTTGACTTCTTCTAGGTTTCTTGGTTGTTGTGACACCTTGGTGAGCAAAATATGTATTTACTCACAGGCTTGACCTCTCCTTTTGATGTTAGAGGCCTAATGGAATCCTGCAAGTAAACGGAAAATAAATCATTTATAAAAGCAATATAATGTTCATTAAATGCTAAGATTATTAATATTACTGAGTACATGCCACTCTCAGGATGATCAAGAATACAGAGAAAACTTACCTGTGTCTTGTGTGGGCAAGAGATAGATGGGAATAGATGGGACTGTCTGTCTGGACAGTAAAACATGAGAGATAAAGAGGGCATGGACGACAGGGTTAATTCTGTTAATACGGGACTTAAGGTGGCTGAGTGTTTGACTGGAATGACCTCCTAGGCCCTCATATTCTGTGTTGGTTCAGTGAGACCATAAAGGTCAATATGAAAGAGTGAAGTTCATTCTTATATTAAATAATTTACATTGCTATTCATAGGTAGGTATAGAAATTGGTATTTATTCTACTTTGTCATGAGTATCTGAAGATAAATAATATTACTTAATTATTTCCTAATCCTGTCATAATTCTATCATTCCATCAGACAATTTATACATTTTATAGTTTCTTTGTAGATATGATCTCTTCATCTGAAAAGTATATAAAACTTGCTTTGGTAAACAATATTAGGAGGTCCTGGAAAAGCTCTTCAACATGTGTTACTTTCTAAGTCTAGCTTTAGACCTGTCTGCTATTTCAGTAATGGTCTTTTAGTGGATTTAGCTGACCAGAGACCACTAATTCTGGACTGCCATCTGCACAGGCAGTTTAGCTGTTTTACGTGTTCCTTATCCACCCACTCCTACTTCTAGTCCCAACCTCCTATGCCCCTTCATTGCCACTGTTGGTCTTCCGCTCTCTGTCCATGACCTCCTTCCTGCTGTATGTGAGGGATCATGCTGCCCTCTTTTCCTTGACCCTTCTGTAACTCATCTGGCATTGTTTTGCTAAACTAAACTAAATTGTGTTTCTTGTGTTTCCTTTCTCTTTGTTGTTTGTAGAACTGTCTTATTTGCTTTTTTTTCCCCTTAGCCTGTTTGTCTTATTTCCCCTTTTTCCTCTCCAAACTTTTGTCTTATGCACAAAAGACGTCTACAATCACACGCTGACCCCTTGGTTGCCTTCATTTTTCAGTTGATGTCCTTTTCTGAAGAATGTTTCTTCATTCACTTTCCTTTATGACTTGTAAAGGGTAAAGGAAAGGGAATGAATGTATGTACAGTATGTATGGTCTCTATCCTTACTCTCTACACCCATCACACTTCTGAATGATCACATTCACTTCATGACACATTTACATCACTGGTGTGTTTACTTGGGTCTGTTTTGATTAGACTGGATGTATTTCCCAGAATATCTTACCTGTTCAAACAAACTAGCTTAACATGGAGGTAGTGAGGGGTTTGTCAGAGCTTGTGTCTTAAAATTTGCACAATGGTACAAATATAGAAAGAGCATAAGTAAAGCCTGCTACAATATACATAAATCAACTTTTTTATTATCCCTTACAAGTCCCCTATTTATTGTCTTTTCCTGCAGGATTTTCTTAGCTCTGAAAAAAATAAATATGTTCAGTGAGTCCATCTATTGGATTACTCATGCCCTGCCCTGTTCCACCCAATCCAACACTTAGCCAATTACCAACGTCATAATCATCCTGTAACTGTCATGGCCGTAAGAATTACCCCTTCCTCTTCACAAATAAATCCCTGACAACTGACCTGAATGTCTAGGCTGTGCTTAATGCTGGAGTTGGGGCAAGTGGATTTATGCTCGGTTTTAAAATGTTGACAAGGTGGAGTTTCACATATTTAAGCAAAGTGCATAAACAACCAGAATTACACTCTTGGAGTGTCAGAGTCTTACTACTCTACACTGTTTTATAACACCAAATGTAAGATTTTTTTTTTCATGAGTATTTACATATCAAAATGTAATACACATAAAAAGTACAGTATATCCAAGTCCCTTGCTCCTGAAATATAAATGATGTAAAATCTTTAGAGATTGTCTTCTCTGTACTTGTCTCGGAGCTTGTTTCTTTGTTTGTTTTCTGTATGATCTTTTCATTATATGCTGTCTTATTGTTATAACATGTTGTCCGTTTCCTTATATTCTTTTTTTTTATAACCCTGAAAACCTAGAATTAAAACAAATTTAAAAAAAATTAAAAAATTGGCTGGTCAGCAGCAGCAGCCTATTAAACGACTGTGTTACTGCATCAATCTGTGAAACAGCTTAAAATCTGACATATATTGTACATTCCAAATCCACCCACTCAGAGTCACAGGTAGGTCAGGCCCACTCATTCATGTAGTGCTTGCTACATGATCAGTAGAAATACAAAACATTAGTTTGTAATAATAGTTTTAATGGTCGTTTCTTGATTGGATGTTTAAATTAAAATGTGATTTTTTTTTTCAACAAACAATATTTCCAAGAACATATTTCACAATCACGGTTTAAGATACACTTTTCACAAGTAGTACACCTCAGGTCCCAACGTTTGTAGAAATAAGAGCACTGATAAAGGAATATATTCACTACCAGTGAAAGGAGAATTGGGAAAGCCGGAGGGGAAATGTTTCGCAAAAGAAAACTCCACTCTCAGTCCATACAATGCCTCAGTGAGACACAAACTACATCTTAAAAAGGGAGGGAAAGAGGAAGGGAGTTGTTCCTAGATAAATACCAGTTAATGGCTTATAATGATGCCTAATGACAGACAAGAGCTTCCTACTGAGCACAAGGAATGAGAGGAACAAACAAATGATGACAATAATCTTGACAATTGTGTCCACCATCTTGTGAGGCCTCAAGTTGTGATGCATTTGATAAAGGTAATGACATGTGGGCCCCATGCTCCCATTTCTGTACCCACAGTCCAAAGATAAAGTCAGCAGCACTTTCTGGCTTTCACTGAAATCACTCACATTGCTTGCTGACATACAATGCACTTTACTTTGGAAGAGATTATGTCGATTAATTTGTAGGATCAGTTTATCAAAATCTTATAACAAGCTCCTTTACAACTGAGGTAAGTAAAGTTATACTATTTCACCTCTTGAAATATAATTTATTTTAAGTATAATTTATTTCAAGTTTTGTTATTTTATCAGTATTATTTTCATATTGTCTTATTTCTGCAATTACTTATCCATCCAACTGAACTGCTGGTGTAAACAAGTGTACTGCTCTCTATTCTCTCTCCATTCTGTCACTATTCCTGTTAAATTAAATATTTTAGCTGCATTGTTTTACCATGTCATACTATGTATTTAGAGTTTTGTTGTTCCTGATATATAGGTTATTTGAAGCTGCAGTATATATAATTTGCAGTGAATGATACAATATGTTCATGTCTGAGCTCTAAATCTAGCTGTCCCTGGAATTCAGCCTCTCGTATTTTTATGACTGGAAACTTTTCTTCATTTGAATTTAAAATAAGGTTCTCTGGGTTCAAGCAAGATCTGTTCACTCTAAATAAGTTTCCTGCCGGGTCTGCTATTTAGGTTGAACAAGTTGAGCAAGTTAAGGCTTATGTTTTGCAGTTTGTTGAATAAAACATTAAATCAAGAATTCATCTGGCTATATGTAAAAAAAAACAAAAAACAAAAAACAAAAAAAAAAAACTTCTTAAATGCAGCTGAGTTTAGAAACACTTAACCAAAAGACATTTGGACTGTTTTGCTTGTAATGACTTTTAAAATTTTTATTAGGTTATATTTCCTTAACAAAGATTCAATTTCATATTGTAGGAGTAAGAAAGAAGAAGAAGAAGCTGCAGTGCATTCAAAGACACAACTATCCATTTCACAAGGAACAAAACCAGCCATGACCACAAAGATGGAAAGACTTGATCCTTCCACTTTGTCATCTTCCACCTCTGCTGTGACCTATGACCCTAAATCTGAGACAGTGATATTACCAGATGGAGTTGTCTCAGTTTCAGGCATCACTGTGGTAACCGGGGGTGCTGAGCTGTCCTGTGGATCCTGCATGCTGGTCTTTGCTTTTTGGGGAACTTTTATCGGCTTCAGTTGTGTCGCTGTGGGACTGTGGGACCAGTCTAGCCAGTCTGTGGGAAGACCCTCNTCGGCTTCAGTTGTGTCGCTGTGGGACTGTGGGACCAGTCTAGCCAGTCTGTGGGAAGACCCTCTCGCTTACTAGGGCTGGGGTTGGCGATTCTGGCTCTCAGTTTTGGGTTGGTGGGTTGTGTGACGGGGTTTTACCTGCTGACAAAGAGAAAAAGAGAGATGATTCGAGCAGAAAGGGAGGATGGAAAGGTAGTGCTTCTGGACGAGAGTGCTAGGGTAATCAAAAGAGTCACTGTGTAAAAAGACATGAGACAGAATAAAAGACAAGTAAATTCAAATCTGCACAGAAAACATAATAGTGGATTGTTCTGTAAATAACATATTCATATTTGACAGAGGATTTCCGTCTTTTTGTGTTCTATTACATAATGACTTTACCCTTCTCAACTTTTCCTCTCCACTTTATTTTTCATTCTACAGCCTTTTTGCTTTCCAAGAAAACATAACATTTCCTGCCTTACTCATATCAATAGAGCTGATATAAGTAGTTAATTAATCCATTCGGTAACTGACAGAAAATTAATTGACAGCAATTTTAATATATCATTTAGCAAGTAAAAATGCCAAATGTTTGCTAGTTCCAACCTCCCTATTGTGTGGATTTGCTGCTTTGCCTATTTTATATCACAATATATTGAATATCTTTGGGTTTTGAATCTGTTGTTCAGACAAAATAAGCAAATTTCATGAGCAATTTCATTACTTTGGGACATTTTATAGACACAATGATTAATGAATTAATTGGGAAAAGTATTGATAAAAAGTATTGATAGATTTGTTTTTGCCTAATTGCCAATATTTTATTTCTTTCATATATAACTGTTTGTTCAAACCTATATGACAGCTGTGGCCAGTATTCTTCATATTTGTTTGTATACATTACAAATACAGTGCCCTCCACAACTATGGGCACCCTTAGTAAATAAGAACAAAATGGGCTGTGAAAAAAAAGTCTTTATCCTCTTGATCTTTAATTCAAAATATAACAAAAATATAACCTTTAATTCAAGTAAAATAATTGAAAGGAAAAAGAAATTCTTATAAAATAAATATTTTTTTTGCCTGGAAGAGGATGTATGTCTATATTAACAAAGTGTGGAAGATGAGAAGTGGCCAAAGAATCTCCAAGCATCGCAGCTGGAGAATTGCAGAATTCAGAATTCAGAGTTGGGTGGGTCTTGGGGTCAGAAAGTCTCCAAAAGTACGATCAGATGCCACCAGGCTGATTGAGAAAAATATATTTGTTTCATGATAAGAATTTCTTTGTCCTTTCACTTATTTTATTTTAATTAAGGGTTATATTTTTGTTAATATATTGAGTGGAAGATCAAGAGGATAAACAATAAAGACTTTTTTTTTTCACAGCCCATTTTGTTTTTATTTCCAAGGGTGCCCATATTTTTGGAGGACACTGTATGGGTATTTGTGTGTGCTGAGGGAGAGAGGAAGGAAAAGAAAAAGTGATGAAGAGGGAAGATGTGTGCTTGTCTCCACCTGCTGGAAGAAATATAAACTGTAATTAATCTTCTGTGACATTCTTCCCCAAGTCCATGAATTTGTCATTATCTTGTAAAATAAACAGTGTAATAAATACTGCTAATTCCTTACATGCCAGTTGATTGTCATTATTTAAACATTTATTTCATTTTTGTCCAAATAAAAACTGGAATATTTAAAGCACACTTTTAATGTAGCTTTATGGAGGAAAATGACAGTTCAGGCTTTTTAACCTTTTGACCTGAGAATATTTGCCTTAGGTGTCTCTTTACGCTTTTTAACAAAATTTTAAAACTGCATAACTTTAGCTACACGCTTATACATGCTTATACACTGTGTTTCAGCTAAATACTTACAATACTAACATTTACATAACCCTTATTGTACCTGACAGAATAGAAAGCAGTAGGTATTTGAAGAATTCAGGCAGCATAGGTCAGATCACCTGACAGCTTCAGCAAACTCCTTAGTCACGTGTCTTTAGTCAAGCGTCAGGAAACTGTTTTTTCTTCCTTCCGAAAACAGACCTCGTTTGCCCCGCCTCCTTTCCGCGCTGATTGGTGGTAGCTGACAACAGAACCACTCTGATTGGCCAGACTAAAAACCGTCAGTCTACGTCGAAATCAAATGACACCCCCTCCTTTAAACTAGTTGATGTGTAATTGATATCCTCGCCGAAGTAAAACTGGAATATCACTGGTTTGCTGAATAAAGGCGTCGTTGAAGGAATAAACTGCTAAGGTGAGTTTATTCAATAGTACAGCCGAGCAGTGCAAACTATTCGGTTTCTTTTTTTTTTCGTTATAATAAGTCACAGCTTTGCCAATTTGCTGCCAAGGATCTGTGAAGGTGTCCACTGTCAGTCACGTTACTTATTTATATGTCAAACGCAACTGTGTCATTATCAAATACTTATGCTTTTAGCTAACGAAGGACACTAATTACCGAAAAATATAACCTGTTGCTTTCTTTCAAACTGGTAAGTTTGTATAAATTTACAAACTTCCGCACTTTTGTGTGGCCTTTGTAATTGTTCGTTGGGTTTTCTCTTTATGCTACACATTACATAATTGTTATGCGAAATACATAAACATTTAACATAAGTCAAAGGGTCTGTGGTTGCAGGTATTATAAGAACCACATGTCCTCTTGCTCATTATACATTCCTAAATATGAAATGGTGTATTGTGTCATAAAAGTTGCTCTGTCTTTGAAAATATTTTCATAAGGAACAAATCTATCCAGATAGAGACAGAAGGTGTAACAGAGTATGTTGCCGATATGTTTATAGTTGTCAGTTTGTCGTTAAAAGTTGCAAGAATCCGATCTTTAGCACTTTGACCTTTAATCAAGTCTACACACTTGTGCTGTTGGCATACAAGTTTGTGTCACACACAGAAAACAAATTTTGTATTTGTTTTCATTGTTTTTTTGTTTGTTTGTTTGCTTGTTTGTTCGTTTTTTAATAAATGTTAACATAAATTTGCTGAAAAGTGTTGATTTACCTGTCAATTAATAATTGTTCATATTCAACCTATCAGGGTTGAGTATGTACTGGAAAAAATGATGCTGTGTATTAGTGATAGAAACACACCGCTTCCTGTTTTACAAAGTCATTTTGTCTGGTCTTGAGTCATGAAAGTCTTAATTTCTTAAGTCAAGTGAAAATTATGCTAGTGCAGTGAGATTATTTCAACTTGTTTGTATTTAAAATCAACTTACTTTAGGAATTGTGTCAGTTTCTTCACAAAAGACGGAATATTGCAATACAATAAAAAAAAATTACACTTGATTCTAGGAAATTCTTCCACACTTTATAGTTATGTGATCAATTTTTAATTAAGACCCTGCACTTGTTCTATAAAAGCAAACAGTGCCTTGAAAACAGCATTTCTTGAGGTCTTGTTTGATGTCAGAATTTTCTGAAGCCACAATTTGTTATTTTGTCTCGTTAATCTTTTTTTTTTTTTTTTTTTTTTTGCAGTGAAGGTTTTAGATGACAAATACAATCCAAATTCAATGAAAACTAAAATTGCACAAATGGCTTTAGACCAGATGTTCACATACAGTTAATGAACAAACTGACTTAAAACCACTGAGAATTAAATTATGCTCCTACTAAGAAGACACTTTCCTGTGTGCTACTAAACAAACTGTTAGCCACTGATTATAATAGCAGAAAAACCACATGACCATTCCACCATTTGTGAGCTTCTATTAATTAGGTGGAAAAAAGAACAAAGTATTCAGTGTTCACAAACACTTGAGTTCCATTTGGCATTTCAGATTTGTTGCAGTGTCAATAGGCTTTCCTAATTACTGTTTCAATCTTTATTTTTTCAGGATGGACTCCAAAACGCCTCCTGATATAAGATAAACCTGCAGGACAGAAACAGCATGCTGAGTGACATCTGAGGATGTTAGACAAGCCTGTGTTGGCACAAATGGAACATAATGTACTGGTGGAGAATGGACACCATTGGAGTTAGCAATAATGACAGAAAGCGAGATAAACTAGTTGTGTTAATTGGTCAGGCATGAAGAGGAAGTTATAGTCACGAGAAGTCTGTCAGCTTTGGACTTTCTGAATTGTAAGATCATTTACCTTTGGGGTTAGTTAGGGAAAAGTTTTGACAGTCATCAGACAGAAATAACTGGCCAATGGAATCTAGTGAGAGAGTCCTGTGTGGGGCAGGAGAGCTGGAGTTGGACCCTGAAATTGTAAGTGACGAGGCAGGAAAACTGTATTCAGAACTGCAGGTGAGTCATCTTTTGAGTTTGTTGTCTCTGTGAATGCTTGTCATTACATGGTGTTGAACTTTGACCCGTACACCTGCCATCTCACAGACGGTTATTGAGACCCATGGTGCAGGTGTGGTGGAGTCCCTGGTGCCCATACTGGTGTGGGTCTTGGAAGGGCTGGCCAGCTGCAGAGCCCAGCTAAGAGAGAAGGAAGAAGAGGCAGAGAGAGAGAAAGCTGAGAGAGAAGAGCTGCTGGAGAGATACCAAGCAGAAAAAGCACATAGGAAAGAAAGTCAAGAGGTGGGAAATGGAATTCTGAAAGTGCTGATGTAGTGTGAGTGTTTGACTGCATATTTTTTTAAAGATGTTTTTTTCAAAAGTTGGCATTTGACTCTGAGTGGTGTTATTCATCATTTCTTTCCTTTAGCGGTATCTGGAACTGGATGACCAAATTGAACAGGAAAGGAGAGCCATGAGGGGGAGAGAGATGGAGAGAGAGCGGCGACAGAGAGAGTTAGAGAAGAAAGCTAGAGAACAAGCTGATCAGTGTGAGTATTTGATTATTTATTATTTGACTGTGACTTATGGCATATTAACCACATATTTTACTCTTCTTGATGTTTCTTTTCATCTTTCAGTCTTGCTCCCATTCCAGTTTCACTCATCTTTCTTGTTCATATCATGACTAAATATATTTTAAGTGCCCTGAAGTAGAGCTGTAGTGTGCAAAGTTTTCAGTGATGCTGAATGTAATGCCATCATCAGAGATTGATGCTAACAGCTTAAGTTAAAACTGCTGTGTCCTCTTGCAGTGGTGGCTTTGGAAGAGCAGAAGGCAAATCTGGGTAGAGAGCTGAGCACACTGAAGCATACTCACAACAAGGTCAGATACTTGTGTGTACTCTAAAATATTTCTGCTACTATTTCACTACTCAGCAATCCTTAGACACCCTCTTATAAAATATTTACCTGTGTTTTTGCGGGATTTTCTTTTGGTCATTCTCTTTCTTAAATGTTGTTGTCATTCTCATGTTTAGTTGGCTCTCACATATCGGGAATTGTTGGAAAAGAGGAAGGACTCTGAAAGAGATTCTCCTCTCAGGTCAGTGTCCATCACTTCTCCTTTTTTAATTGTAATGAGCAGAGTTTTTAGTTCTGTTTTTAGTTTTATGTTACTATACTGCTCAGCAGCCTTTTATGAATCATGCACTGACTATTGTCGGCTGAAGCTGGCTTTGTATCTCAGACCATTTCATACAGCTAATCTGACTCTGTACTTTCTTTATAATAATAAGTAGTTGGTTTAAAATTAATCAATCAATCAATATTGGTTCAGTATACAGGCTGCACTTGTAACTGACAGCTAGCATGAGTGAATGACTCAAGCCCTAACCTCTGAACCCAACAACAGCACTGCCTCTGGTTACCTTTACCCTTTAATGATACAATATAGAAGAACTGTAAAAGAGTTAAAAGGCTATTTTACAAATGTCCTGAAAACTTAATTCAAGCTTGATAACTTAATAGCAAATTTGCCCTGTTTCACTGTTGCTAAATGAGACACTTGTGTAAATGACAAGCCTACCAATCAGAAATGATAATTTATAATTTAACATTTGTGCTTATGGTAGAAGAATGGTGTTGAGCTCTCATTTAAAAAAAAAAGGATCAAATGACTTTTATGTAATTTGTTACACTGCACAGGAATCATGTACGATCAAGAAATGCTGAATTCCCCCCCACCCAGGTCTTATCAGAATGCAGTGATAATGATAAGGTAAGCCAATTATCCTTGTCTGCATTTAGAACAAGATCAGTACAAAATTTTGGCAGAGAAAATGCTGTTCTCTTACTGTCTTATGTTTTTTGTTTTTTAAGCAGGTTGTATTGGAGTCACACTCAGGTCCACCCGCTGTAGATGATCTGGTGACCAAGGAAGGAAAAGCAACTGAGATTCCACTAAGGTCCACCACAGATCAGGCCTTTATCAATTACATCATAAGCTCTACTCCTGAGTTGGGACAATTTCATGGCCTTACAGATGCTAGGCCATACTTACATTTAGGATGGGTTGAACCAACCATGATTAACATGGTTGGTGCAGATTTAATTTGATTTAATTTTAAACCCACTTTAAATCTTGGCTTGGTCCCATTTACTGACAGTTGAGGTTGTTTAACTTTAAAAGACTGCTTTTCTTTTTTAGATAAATAACGCAAAGTCAACACGTTTCTCAAAGAAAATTAAGATGAAACTCTTGTCAAGAATATTTTCATCCAAAATTTTTTCTTCTGTACATTTTATGGTGTCTTAAACCACATTCAACAATGATTTAACTCATTAAACAAGGTTTTAGCAAACCATGGTTTGACTTTAAATTTTGCAACACAGCTGGCATTCAATTTAAAGGACCATACTGGTGATCGTGAATGTTTGAGCCAAATATATTCAATTTTCATACACGTAACTTTACTGACAATCATTTCCCACAGCATACTACTCCTTCCAGACCGCCATTGGTTTCAATTCATTCTGGTACGCTATTAAAATCAACTTGTTGATACTTGAAACNAGACCGCCATTGGTTTCAATTCATTCTGGTACGCTATTAAAATCAACTTGTTGATACTTGAAACATCTTGGGATAGGTAATCCATCATCGCAAACAAGATGTGTATTCAGGTTTTTTAAAGTTACCTAATTTTAGCGTTTAAGCGTAATAAAAAGCGCAGAGTGAATGTATGTTTCCACTGGGGAATAAAGTCCCAAAAGAAGACCTGTGTTCTTTGAAAAATTTAATCGACTGTGACTTCATAAGGCTGCATAACTATTAGCAGGTGAAACATCGATTTTTAAGGTGGGTGTATCGCTTGAAAATTTGATTTTGAAAGATTAAGAGAGTTTGCAAAATATTAGGAAAGCTGAAATACGGTTTTATCCTTTGGGAAATGATTGTCAGTAACATAACGTATGAAAATTGANAAGCTGAAATACGGTTTTATCCTTTGGGAAATGATTGTCAGTAACATAACGTATGAAAATTGAGTACGTTAGGCTCAAACATGCAAAATGGCCGATATGGTCCTTTAAGTCTGTTTTAATTACCTACTGTAGCGCCAACTAAACTAGACTACGTTTTAAATTAGTCCTTGTTGGTGAAACCCAGTCTTAGAGCTTTAACTGAGAATGATGTGATGCAAACCAATGTTGTTAAATAATTAAATAAACCCACACTGACTCGAGCACATGTACACATGGAGCACATTGTACTCATCTTTCTCATTTACTGTAATCATCAGCACCCCAGTCAGAACTAACACCGAAGTGCCTCTAAGAGAGGAGTCCAAGACCAGTTTGGATAATGAAATGAGGGAAGTGGAGGAGAAGGATGGTCAGAAGGACTCAAAGATAGAAGTGGAGCATGGAGGAGACATGCAGCAAACAGACGAGGAGGATGTTGAGGAAGATGATAGTATGGAGTGGGAGCTGCGCAACACCGACTCTGTATTCTCCGAACTGTCAGAGCTGAGCCGGGATTATGTGGAGAGTGTAGACCAAGGGCCCAGTGTCAGAGGTAAATAAATACTACGATCAAAATTTATAGATCTTTTTCACAAACATGGTTGATGTTTTTGCTCAGTCTTAACTAGGGCCGTGAACAAGGGTCTTAAAATGCTAACAGTCCCAGGAATTATCTTAGCTTTGGTTAGCTGGTTATCATTTTGTTTCCCACGCTGTAATAGCCTTGCAGTCATCTGGTAATATACAGGGAAAATATGTTAATAACAACATCTGTATTTTGTTATCTATTATATTTAAACACAAAATAAGGGAATGCAGATACTTAGGGTTTCTCAACTGTGCTGGCAATGGTGAGAATCTGTTTATATCCTGCTAATATGAAGTGCATTGTGCAAGTACATCAGTCCAGAAACCTTTATTCCTTGTTTGATGCATTCTGTGATGAGGCATTTCTATTGATGCTCTAAGTGTGTACAGAGGAAGCCTTTTTTCCTTTTTTTTCCCCTGCCTGTTTAGATGGTGCTGACCAGTTTGAGGAGATTCTTTCTCAGTATGAGGAACTGAAAGTCACCCAGTGAGTCCTATATTTATTCTCTGGCCTTGCTATGACTACACAGTGCGATTATTTGAACATGCAGGGAGTTTCCAGACACTCTTGTTTCATTCTTCTTTGCACATTACAAGAGGAGAACTTTAACTGTTTACTCTCTGCCAGACTGATTATCTGTTTACTCATAATTTTATATTCCATATTCTTTGCTCTGTCCTTTTTTATTTATTTATTTCTTTTTTTTCAGTGAGGCAGTGGATGCAGCCCGTAAGGCTTTGATATCTCGGGTAGCAGAGCTCACTGATGACCGTTCAGCTCTTCAGCTGGAAGTAACTTCTCTTCAGGAAACAATCTCCCGATTAGAGAGCCGGATGAAGGAGAAGGAGGAGGAAACTAAGAGGTGCAGAAGATTGTTGTAGATGCTGTTCCTGCTGCATATTAATTCTTTTTGAAATCAATTGTCATATTTATTTGTGTATTATGTATATTGTACTAACATAAGTTGTGTTCATCAACTGCTCATCATAGACTTCGGAAGCAACTGGAAGTGTGCCAGTCTGAGGATCCTGATGTAAGGAGATATTTTTATTTTCATCTACTTTTTCACCAAGATGTAGTGTAAAAATTATACTGCTGTGGCAAAGCTATGTGAAAAATGTAGTGATTAATTAGAGTTAGTGTCGTAAATGATGCATGTTTTCACTCAGGCCTCTCTGCCGACGTCCATGCGCCGCTTCTCTCGTTCTGAAATGGCTCGCGTTGTTATGGAGAAGAACCAGTATAAGGAACGGCTGTTTGAGCTGCAGGAGGCAGTAAGACGTAGTCAGACACTCAGGTAAGTAGTTTGTTTTTTTTTTTCCATTATTGATAGTTGGATAAATTTGAGTAATTATCTGTCCAAACAGGCAGTTTGATTTTTTTTGTTCAGCACAAAAACAATTCTGCATTATATTTTTGACTCTAGTCTCATGAATTTTTCTTTTCTTTTTTACAGGGTGACAAAAGAAGAGAGGCTAACAGAGGACAGAAGGTCAAGTGTTTGGAGAAGGTAAGGGTTCAGAATGGAAATGTTTACATTATATACTCATCTTCATGTCACATACTGGTAAAATTTAGATGTCCTCACAACACACAGCACGTTAGCTGGTGCAGCTTCCTTCCCAAAATCAACAGTGGCATGCCCCTGGGCCACACAACAGCAAAATTGATGGAAAAACATCACTTTAAATAACTTGTATTCCTCATAATTCTTGGACTCAGTGCACCAGCATTTTGTCAATTGAGGTAAAACCATGAATAGATAATTATGCTATGTTATTGCTGCTTTTTGTACATGCTGAAATCATATGTTGCATATTCTGTTTGCATTATTTTAATATTTATTAAAGGTTCAACCGCTTGTTTGGCCTGTCGAAGGAACCATTAATCCGACCTCCTGCTCCATTTTCCCTGCAAAACTCTCCAGCATTCACTCCCTCTCCTCTGGGTTCTCCACAACGACAGGCTGTCAGTCAAAGTCAGGCTGAGTAAGTTGGTGTTTTTTGGCCATGCTGCTCTTACATATGCTCTTCTGTTTTACTTTTAATCATTATTAAATTATTATAAATTGTTCAGTCATGATAAACACCACAAGCTTTCTTTCTAGATCTGCTTCTGCTACTCTATCACCACGTGTCAGGAGGAGGGAGCTCTACAGAGAAATTCGCACCCACGTTTGGGGAGCTCTGGGAAAACGGCAGATACATGGCTGGAGCATACCGCTGGCACATACACAGGTAGTAGAACCACGTACCCAGGTTCACAGGTTCACAGGAATGTGCCTTTCAGAAGTGATGAAGAAGTGTGTTACAAGAAACAATACACTGAACTCTCATGCGTTTATGTTACCATATATCATTTAATTTAATAGAGTTGACCATCCTGTTAATTTAATATCTTTCCTTTTCATTTTAACTTCTATGACCACAGAGAGTTGAACATACCCAGACGTGCACATGTCCACAATCCTAACTTTACCCTGCTGATTAAATGTCACTATTGTAGGAATCCCAGGAACATGTCCCAGAGCCCAAAGATGTGCCTGTTCTAATGCAGCTCAGACTGCTGGATCAAAGAGACTCCACAGCTAAGGTAGATCTTGCTCCTGCACTATATGTACTTCAGTAGAGCCTAGAAAATTCATGAACAAGGCAATCCAGTAGCCTGTGGTGCAATCAGACAGCATCCCTAACTTATATTTTTCTGCAGCTGAATTGTGCTGTTGCAGTCACACCTGAGATCTCAGGCGAGGCCACAGTAAGTCATTGTTATTATTGTTATCCCACCTATGTAGCAACACCGGTCACACCCTAATCACCATGTGCAATGCCATCCAGCCATAATTAACACTAGACAAGTTATTTCATGTCACTCATCTTTCCAAATGCCATATCCATCCTTCTCTGCCAGTGTTCTGTGTGGGTGGTTTCTGGCCCTGCCTCCAGCAGTGATATTACAGTGATTGATCCAGCACGGTCCAACACAGTACTGGATCAGTTCAGCCTCCCTCCCACATCTCCAGCCCTATGCATCTGTGCCGTGCCTCCCCTAGGTCAGTGCTGCAAATATCAGCACTTTGGGCAGCAGCAGCAGCCCACTGTAAAATGTCAGGATACATATGTTATTCCTTACTCCCATACTGACACTTTACTTGGAGCATTGGAAAGTCAAAACAGGCTTCCTCAGACCTTCCTCTGACACAGTCTCCCTGTTCTTGTTATGTCAGGTGTCACTGCAGGAACAGTGTGGATTGGATCGCAGGAAGGAAGGTAGTGTTTGCTGAATAAGCAGCTCCCTTCAATAAATAACACTTTCCAGGATTAAACAACTTGTTCAAAAACAGCCTCTAACAGCCCCTCCTCCCCCTCTTCCTCCTCTGTCTCCCACTGTCACAGTGTGCTGGTACGCTCAGCGTCTGAAGGCAGGAGGCGCTGTTTGCAGTCTGTTTCTCTCTTAGAAGGTGTCCATTCACTCACGTGAGTTCTGCTCCTGTGTCTGTGTGAGATGTGGGTGTGTGTAAAGTATTAGTATTTCCTATCATAGGGCAACAAGGACTTAGTCTTGTTGCTTTCTCAAAAAATGTTCTAAATTGAGCTAGTTTATGTTGACCCAGTCTCCATGTCATAGGTATTCCGAGGGTGAAGTCATAGCTGGTTTAGCTGATGGGACACTAACATTTTTCTTACACACCTCAGGTAATGGCTTTCTATTTTTGCAGTTATATCTGTTGTCTCAGGTACTCTACCACTGCATTTTGTTAAAGTTACAGTATATATTTTTAAGTGCATGCTAAGTGAATGGAAAGTAATGGCTGCTGTGACTGACAGGTGGCTGGGATCTGCAGTCCCCCACAGTGATGCCCCTTGGATCAAATCCTTTACAGCCCATTCGCTGTTGCCTTGCAAAAGGTGGCCGCTTGTGGGTGGGATATTGGAACCGGATCCATGTGGTTGACATCAACAGCAAGAAAATTGTGGTAAGAAAAAGAGGGGAATTCATATCCAGTGCATAATTTAACCTATTCACAATATTTTTGAACTCATCGCCATTTTTCCTCATCTCCCTTTAAAGCAAGTATTCTCAGTCTCTGAGCGCAGTGAGCAGCAGGTACGTTTCCTATGTGCTGCTGGAAGTGGCATTTGGACATCTTGCCGGCTCGACCCAGTCCTCAGGTTGTTTGATTGGTCCACAGGGCGGCCACTACAGGAAGTAGATTTTACCCCTCTGATCACTAAAACACTAGGTACTAAGACCTTTTTTTATTCCAGAATAATTGGACATGAAAATATTTCAGTTACAACATGTTTAGTGTGCCTTTCCCATATAAAGCATATAGTTTAGACTCATACCAGTACTGCCAACCAATGTTTATGATGAGCTGGGCTCTCTAATGTAACAGTTAGTGTTCTGTTCATGGTGTGACTTTGCAATTTATGGTTTTCTCATGGATTAAACAAATTTTATCAACCTGTGGTATTAGTGAATCACTTGTGCTTAAATGCTCAGAGATGTGTATGCTATTGCTGGTATCTGGGAAATTAAGATTGAGTCAGTGACTTACAAAGCTCAGCTAACACGTCTGTCTCTCTCTCTCTCTCTCTCTCTGTAGGCCAAGCCTTTCTGTCACTGTCTCCTCTCCAGATCTCATCTCTCACAATCATCTCTGGCCGTCTGTGGGTGGGCACAGGAAGTGGTGCCATCTTTTCCATCCCATTATCTATAAGTAAGTTTTAATGCTGACTCAGAGTACTTTGATTTTATTTATTTATTTTTTTTTTTGTCAGAAATGCCCTCNTTAATGCTGACTCAGAGTACTTTGATTTTATTTATTTATTTTTTTTTTTGTCAGAAATGCCCTCTATCAATCGTCACTACATTTGCATTGCCATTCACAGCATCAGAAGCCATTTCCATCCCATACTGCTCTGTTTCATCAGTCCAGCTGTGTTATCATGGACATAGACAAGCTGTCAGATTTATTATTGCTGCACCTGGTAAGAATCTTATAGCCATTATATTCAAATGTTAAACATTTTTAATAGGATGTTAGTTTAGAGAGATCCTGCAGAGTGCACTTGCATGCTGTAGTTTTCTCTTAGTGACTGTGTAATCATTTCTCGCTCACAGGATGTTTGTGCACTTCCCCTGGCAGCAGCACCGTTACTACCTCTCAGCTCATCCTCAGTGGAGGAGAGGGCTACATCAATTTCAGAATTGGTGAGTTGAAGGACAAACACAGTTGGATTGTCAAATTATTTAAACCTGTCTGATGTTTTGAATCAATGACATCTGTGTCATTGGTGAGTTTATTAAAAGCCTAACTGATCTGCTGTATCTTTCAGGAGATGATGCAACTGATGGATCAGCTGAATTGTCCCAAACCTCACCTCAGAGGTCTGAACGGAGTCATATGATAATATGGCAGAATCCTATCCCCCCTGTGTCGAGCCCTGCCCTCTGATATTGCTGACCGCCTAGATCTGCCTTTGTGGATTGAGATAAAGATAAACCAGAAAAAGACTCTACATCAAGGGACAGCATTGAAGAGTGTTTAATGGAAGTGAATGAACCAACTTTTCAAGGCAGTAATAAAGTCATCTTCTAAAAGACATAAAATGCAGTTTCATCCTTCCTTATCTCATTCATTTTGCACATTCATTGATATGAATAGAATTTCCAAATGGCAGATGTAGCCTTACTATGTGTGTATTTCTCTTTAACCCCACTGCTGTAGAACTGGTCTTTAAACATTTTATTTTCTGTCCTTTGTACTCAGGATTCTGTAATAGATCATTTGTTACCTTCATGCTCACTGTGGTGTTTCAAGTCAGTGATTTACAGACTCTGATGCATACTCTTGTTACTGTTGTTTGCCATGATGTTTACAGCTAGTTCTCATTCATTCCATCACTGGTGTTTTTCTGTCAAACATCTTTTGATCTTAAAGTTGTCTTAATAGCTGGTTTGTACTGAAGCGGCTGTGTACATATTTTGTCATCGTGAACTGGAAAAGTTCTTCTCTCAGCAAGAATAGAGTCAGATACTTATTATCTTCCGATGTTGCAAAGAGATTGGGGAATTCTTTTAATTGCACCCTCTGCCTTGAGTGTTTCAAATCCACTTTGCACTGGGTAAAATTATAAGTAGCTACATATTTATATATATTACTGCCTGTTTCTTTTAAATGTCTTATTTTCTCTCATCTGAATGAGCAAATAGAGTGCAATGTATTTATTTTCCTAGCCTTTTTTTTTTTTTTTTTTTNTTTTTTTTTTTTTTTTTGCATTTTACTGTTGATGTCAAAATACTCTAAGCATTTTATTTGTTTTGTTTTAAGCTGATTACTGTATCATTTGTAAAATAAGGGAGATATATCTTTACTTTGAATTACTCTATGCAGTATTCATGTCATTCTTACATCATTGTAGCTGCCCTGTACTCTTCTTGCAAAGACAATTAACTATCAGTTGTGACTCATGCTATTGCAGATATTTTCATTAAAAAAAAATCTCTTAAATAGTAACTGCAGTGGCTTTAATTCCCAGTGCTACGGCCATAGTCTAGTGCACAAATACCACATAAAACACTAAGGCTGCAGGTCTTGAAGAAATCCACAACAAAATAAGGTAGACTTATTTCTTTAATTTATAAGCTTAAAATATTCTGATGGCTTACAAGGTTGAATGCAGGATGAATTGCTTTTGTGCCTCAAGTCTATATACAGCAGAGATTGTATAAATTTGACATGCCTTGCTGTGAGAATATGGATACAGTTTGCTCCTAACAACAACGACACTACTTTTGTCCTGCCATTTGACAGCTCTTCATATAACAACAGTAGTCTTCTGTCTTTGTTCAGCCCCTATGTTGGATTGCTGTGTGTCCTTGGGAGCCGAATCCTGCGACTCAGGGACCGAGCAAGGCGATCTACAGCTCCACCCACTGTTCCCAGCTCCTTTCTGGAGGTCAGGCCCTCAATGTTGCCGCTGTACCACATAACCCAGCCTACCATGGACAGCAGCACCAGCAGAGCTCCTGAATACACCAGCAGATCCCCAAAGTCTCTCCCTTGGATCTCCAGTGGAGCAAAGACTCCTAACAGCAGGGATACCACAGCCAGCAGATCCATCAGCACAGCAAACACCAGGGCCAGCTTACAGTGGGACAGGCCGTCATACTTGGGTGCCATGGCTGCACAGAAAAATAGCAGATAGGGTGATACGGAAATGTGGCCTGATGTAAGGCACTTCAGCTTTGTTTGCAAACTATTCTTCTGATGTATATAAAAGACAGAAAAAGAATGTAAACTTATTGGTGCCATTTCCTAAACTGCATTGTGCTGTAACACACACTTTGATACTAATAATAGCAGACTGAAAAGTGTTTATCTACCAATACTAGCTTCTTTGTTTTTTGTTTTACTTTGATCCTCCTCCACTCATTTCTGACTGACAAAACCATTTGGATATGGTGAAACGTTTCAGAATTAAAAACTTAAATCCAGTTGACCTGACTGAATTTTCTACAATTTATCTACCGCCTGGATGACTGAGAATCTTCATCAAAACTTTGATCCTCATCATTTTACAGTCAAAACGGGTGCCACACCTGTGCGCTTCAGGAGACCAATTTTAAATTCAAACATTACAACAGGGTTCACCTTATTACGAATACACTGTGAGGAACTATAACAGAAAGACTTACCGTTCCGCACCCAGTTTTGCAGAGTATTTAAATCCTAAAGGTGTTAAAGCGAAACGTGCCTGTTGAATCCGGATTGTCTCTATCAAGCAGTCAACAGTGAAACCCGACACTTCGTCACCTGTTTTACCTGTCCTGCAAATCCACTCAGCCCCACAGTGAAGTATGTCAAAGCTGTAATCCCCACAATATATCATCTACATATTTTCTTGACACGCAACCTGTATCAATAGTCATTTACCATTGACCATGTTTGTTCAAATTTTCCTTAAAATTTCAAATTTTTTTGTGTAAATTTTCTCCATACAATTGTAATCTTCATAAATGTGTGATATGTGTAGTTTCAACATAAACTTCACAAAGCCTCTGCATGCTTTTTATGCATTTGTTCCCTTCTCAGTAAAATTAATTTTATTGCATCCGGAAATGACGCAAGTGGCTGGTAGAAAAAAAAATAAAAGCTATAATTGTTATTGTTAGCTTGTTAGCTAGCGGATGAATTCGTGAAATGGAGATATGACAGAGTAATAACATCTTATTACATGTGCACGATTACGTTATTACAACCGTGAAGTGGTATGTACCAGTTCTTCCGCAATGTATTTCTAGCACAGAGATCGTAGCAATGTCTGAATTATGCAATTAAACATTGAGGTGTGTAGAAAGGTTGGGACTGTAATTTTATATTGGCTGCTAAATTCTTGCTAACGTAACGCAGCTAACGATTAGCCACCTCAACTCGAGCTGGACACCTAGCCTTACCAAGCTTCCAGTCCTGTTTACACACGATTGTGAGACCGCTATAAACTTATATTTCAGTGAAAATCCTTTGAAACTCACTCATGATGTAGATTTTATCTTGTTGCCTCATTTATTACGGGAGGCATACAGTATATAATAACACTAGCTTTGGTTTGCTAACTGGCTGCCTGCAAAAAATCCCACGTTAATAATGCTTGCTGGATAATTGTTTTGAAAAAGCTGAAGTGTCAAAAAAAAGTTTCCTGTGTATATAACAATGTCTTTTGTTATCTGTAGTTTTGCATGTTCCAATTAATGCTGGTTTTAAGCACACCCCTGTGACGTTTCATTAAAACCGTAAACTAAAACTGCTCACGCCAATTGTCTGGAATATGAGATGGAGGACGGAAACAGGACAGATGCTGCTTCCACATCCAAGAGTCATGCTGGCTCACTCCACTTACAGAGTAAGATTTTTAAAACCTGCAGATAATTCGAAATGTTCTACCATTAGGTTAGGTATGATAATCAAAGTATTTTTTTCCCTGTTCAGCTCCAAAAATTGAGGATGCCTATGAAATTGCCATCCCCTATGAGGAGAGCAACTTTGAGCAGCAAGGGTTTTTCAGCCAAAGTGATCAGAATTTTGATGGTGAGTGTCAGCATTAAATCTTAAAAAACAGAGAGAGAGAGAGAGAGAGAGAGAGAGAGAGAGAGAAAAAAAACACTTTCATTTGTGAGAATGTTTAATCCCTTACACAGATTTTTCCACCTGTCTGACCTGTCTGCCCTCCTCAGAGTCACCCCCACCTGCTGGCCCATCTCCAGTCAACAATTCTTATATGGTAATCACCAACCTGCGGACCCAGCTACAGATATCTCTGGAGAAAAACTCTTGGCTTCAGAAAAGGATAGAGGACCTGGAGGAGGAGAGGGACTTTCTCCGTTGCCAACTGGACCGCTTCATCTTTTCCACAAAGAGCCAAGGACAGGAACAGAGTCAGAGCCAGTACAGTAATGGTGAGGAAGGAGTGTGAGATGATAATCAGGTTTTGAGTCTGGAAAACAAATTCTGAAATCTCTGTGTTTTTATTGCTTTAGGCTATGAATCTAGACGATTCAACTGGAGGGGAAGAAGAGAGGAAGATCGTCCTGCAGGTAAAGCTAAATATTTATACACTTATTGCTAAAGTTCACTTTCTAATCATGCCAACATATATGTCTGGTTAAGTACAGCTGCATCACTGTTTACAAACTCTATTTTACTCATCTTAGATTGCAGATTTACTCGCATTTATTATGGCTGTGTCCTCCTTACAGAGCAACAGAAGACAGACTCACAGCGTTTCCCGTCACGTCAGTTTGTCCAACGAAGGCCTGGTCCATCGTCCATGGTGCCTCCAAAAAACCCTGTCTCCGGCCCAATAACTAATCAGCTGGCCTCTATGAATGCTTTGTTCAACTCTGCGTCACCTCAGGCCCACCTGCCAGGCCACAGTAATCCCAGCCCAACAGCCAGTGGCAGCAGTGGCAACAGCAGCAGTAATACCAGGTCAACCATGAATGAAATGAGTGGACACAGCAACATAGGTCCAGGTATCACAACTCTAATGGCAAAAAACTTTGCGGAGAATAAATGAAAAATAAAGTTTGTTTTTGTGGCTTTTATAGTGCATCATGTTGAGGTCATTGAGTATCTATGATTTATACCTTCAGATTCACTTTCACTCTTGGGAGAATCTGAAGAGTACTTAGAGCAGGACAGCTACCTTGAGGAGGATGATATAATATCAGGGGAGGATGTAATGCCAGACACCATTAACAACAAAAGTCGCCCATTAAAGAGAAGGCGGGTCATCCGAGTCCCCAGAGAGCGGCAGAGAGGTGAGTGAAGAGAAAAAATCCTTGAGCAAAACTTTAAGGTACCCTATGAATTTTTGGTCCACTGTGGCACTGGCTCACCACTCACCATTTGCCATATGATTGCATCTTGTGCTCTCTCCAGCATGTGCATGAGGATGTGCATGAGGGTGAAGTAAAATAGAAGTAAAAACACTTCTGACAGTACATCTAATATGTACTGACAGATTGTAGTGGTACTATATAGGGTAGCAATGTCGCAATAAAGGAAGAGAAGAAGACCACAACGTGATGTAAATAAAGCAGGATTTAAGATATTTACAAAAAGGCTTTGCAAATCATTTATGAAGTATACATGATGTCTGTTGGAGAGAAAAATGCAAAGCATAAACAAAATTGGGTACATTCGATATTTCACTGTCATCATTTAAACACAGACTGCCATAAAACCTCTGTAGACAACTCTTGTTTATTCTTGGTCTTCAGTGAAAGATGCTGCTGGGGTGCTCTTCCGCTACAAGAAGATACTGCTTACATACCAGCACCTGAAAAATATGTCTAAAGCCTTCCAGATCCATGGTGTGGACCGTAACACAGTGGCTTCCACCACACCCATTGCTGAGCTGCTACTAGTAGCCCCAGAGAAGGTGGCAGAAGTGGGCGAGTTTGACCCATCCAAGGAGAAGCTGCTGGACTATGCCCGCCGCTGCTACACTGCCCTGGATGAGGAAACGCTCAGCAGAGTGCAGGCCCTGAAGAAGAATAATCTGCTTCTGCCCATCTCCTACAGGTTCAGACACTGAGTTGGAATTGGAATTCTCTCCACATGACAGTGGGGTGGATGGGTAAGTAAGAAGAGGAGAAACATCTGCATTCTGCTACAGCAGGTCGCTCACCTCTGAGGCACAGTCATGTCCAGAGGCATGTGAACTTCAAATCTGAGCTCCCTGGATGTTTTCATGTAAACTGTCATTGAAGTCCTTGTTTTTCAGACAAACAAATTTTTATGCCTTATTTTGAATATTGGTACAATCTACAAGTACAAGTCGCTCCAAGAGGTCCTTATCCCCATCCCCATAATATTGTGGATGTAGGAATGCCTGCTGCAGCTGGAAATGGACAAAAAAGAGGGTTTTCTTTCCCTCGAAACAAGAAACAACATGTCTGTGTGATTCAGAATCTGGTTACAAATCTGAGAACCAGAATGTATCTTTGCTGTTAAGGCTGAAGGAGATGGCTGTTCCTTGTTACTTAGATGTGGATAAATAATTCAGCCCTTTGGTGTTTCAGCCTTGAGGGTTGCAGAGACAGAATTTTGTTGGCTTTTCTTTTTTGAACATTTAGAACAACTTGAATCCAGGAATTCAGTAATTGATTGTCAGGATCATTTTCATTCCTGGTTTTACTGAATGATTTGTAAATGCAAAGTAATTTGAAACACTTTCTGTGCAATTATAAAACAAAGCTACAAATCTGGTAGCATTCAATCAAAATGTCTGTGTGTATGAAATTATGCTATACTCCATAGATTAGAATAATGCCATATTTTAAGAAATCTTTATAATTTCCTTAATGGTAATCATTCCTTAATTTGTGTTTCTTTGAGGCATTTTTTGACACTTACATCCTCCATTTTTTATTTGTTGCTTGCATTGTTGTTATTTTGTTAATTATATGCAGATGTATCAAATTAAAATGCTGATTTGGTTTCTCTTCTACAAACAGAATTACATTCTGTTATGGCATTTTAGTAGTGTCTTTATGCATTTTTTTTGTGTGACTGCACCAATGTTGGATCACTTTCACTCTGACCACCCATTGAATTGGAATCTGAGTCATTTCCCTTTTCATTTCTCCAGGTTTAAAGGAGGGGAGGACCCTCTTAGAGAGAAGGAACTGATTATGAAAAGTAGTCTTTTACAGTAACATATTTCTGGCAACAACGCCCATTGCGTTGTGTTGAAATCAAGGGCAGCAGCAGAAACATAGGGTGGTATTTTCATGTTTCCCTCAACATGTCTTTGGTAGGAAAATGGGCCCAGCTTTGACAGCAATTCCACTGCACTACTCTGTTGTACTTCTAATGGTTGTACTTACACTTTTTATAATTTATCTGCACTAATATACATATTTATGTATATGCCACTTATTACACTTCTGGTATCGAGGCCCATGTAATGCTTTGTGACAACAATGCCTTTTGTGAAATGCTGTACAGAATATTTACACTACTTATAGCTATACTGGCTGTTTGTAATGTGTTAATTATGTTTAAGTGTGAAAAATTGAGATTAATCGCAATTTTTCAGTGAGAGTTACAGCTTCAAGCTAAAGCAGCCTATTGCGTTGACTTGTACACATTGGAGGATCTATTATTGCTTCTCAGCGCTTCATCACATGTGCATGTGAAACAGGCTCTTTGATGATAAGTTTTTAGTTGAAATTCAGAATTTTCACAGATGTATATTGTATGAAAATGTGTAGTGTTTACTCTATACCGGCATAGTGAATTGGTAAGATCCCTTATCAAAACTGAATAGGTTAAAGTGGAAAAGGTAACGTGGTTTTAATTTCATACCTCATTAACCTACTTTCCTAATAGACAGGTAGACAAATCTGTGGGACTCATGCCATTTTCACGATTTGATACGAGGATTGTTTACTTCAGTTAAGCTAATAAGCAAGAAACTTGGGCAGTGCAACTGCTGAGACCTTTTATAGTTATGGCAAAGTGTAGTGTTTTAAAACAGTAATCCACTTTCTCATTTTTACCTTGTTGAATATTGAACTGACAGAGCATTTTTGAATGATAAAAGTATCTCATGGAAAAATGCTTGTTCATGAACCCTATGCGAACATGTATCATTTCATTGCCTACTAATTTCATCCTTGATCCTTGCAAAATCCATTATCTCCATTCACTGAAATAATGTTGATCATTCACAAACTGTACTGTTAAGACAGAAATGTCAATAAAACATTTTCCTAAAAAAGTTGATTGAATAGTCTCTTCTTAATTTCTTGTACCTTTAAGTTGCAGGTAATGTTCTATTTTGCAAACAACAAGCCATTATATGTAAGTATAACTTAATAATTTACACAGTAGAAGCATTTTATATGATTACAATGGTCATAATCACCATCAAGGCAAGTGGAAATTATTGTCTGGACAATGACACTACAACATGACTGATCATCAAACAGAGCATCAGACTGATGACATAAAATGAGCAATAATTATGCAGACTTATAATAAACGACAAAATACCTCTTGAAATATTATTAGGCTTCTACAAGTTGGTAAAAAGCACTCATTAACCTAAGGCTTTAACATGGATTTTACAACCATCATATCCTTAAGACAGGTTAGGAACAGGATTGTGGTTTAGCTCTGGAAATTATAATAAATTAAATGACTATTGTAGTTTTAACATGAGAACGAATTTTGAATTGATTAAAAGTGTAGGACTTTTTATATGTGAGTTGGGACTTGCCAGTCTTTTTTTCACTCGCCGGATACTAGTTATTTATCAACTTCCGGTGTCACGGAGTATCTGGGAGACGGAGCAAAAAAAAGCGGGCATACCGAAATCTCACTTATTGTTTTTGCTTGCGCGAAACAATCGAAAGGGTTATATATTTGACATATAAAGTCAATCTGCTGCGCCGTGTGGGCCAGTGAATCTCTGGGATTAGTATTTGATTTAGAAAAAAAAGTCTCCTTATTCATTCGGCTTTCGTAGTAGCTAGCTAATAGCTAGGCTAAGGGGCTTCCACACTGTCTGGAGCAGGAGGCCTATTCTTCTGGACTTTGCTACAAGCTAGCCAGCTAATGTTAGCAGGCTAACCCGTGCGAACACGTTGTCTTTATCAATGTTTCTGTTCGTTGCGTTGTAAAAATACCAAGTTACCAAGTGGCAGCGCTAACTGCGCGTGCTGATTAACAAATTTTGGTATTTTTTTGATTGAGTAGCCAGCTACTTAAGCTAGGTGAACAAGGGACTTGTGTGTTTTAAGTGTTTTCATTTTGTTGCTAGCTTGCAAGCTAGCCACCATCAGTTGAACAACGTAGTAGCTGCAAGTCACAGAGATGTCGGACTTTGACGAATTCGAAAGGCAGCTCTCTGAAAATAAGCAAGGTAAATAAAACTAGTTGCAGATCAACAACTAATAATGATGTGATGACTTGCATTGTCGTCACAACGTTAAACATTTAGATGTAGTTTAGACTAAATGGATAGGTCTATTTGCTGGATGATTGCAGTTGTTAGCCAGCATTGATAACCTTTCAGTTGTGGCTTGGGTGTACTTTTGGTGGTCAGCTAACTCGGAACGGCTACTATCAGTTCACGTCAAACTCGTTTCATTTTTTATGAATGGCGTAAGTTACGGTTTTACTACATGACGGTAAATCTAAATCTGGGGCGTTTTTAAAACATGATGTGATTTGTATCAAGGGGTGTAAACTGCCAGTACCAGCTGTCAGCTAAGCTTGATTGTGTTGCTAGCATCAACCCCTTTCGACTATAGGATCCCTGGATATTTCGTACTCATGCGCATTTCGCATATACCCACGACTGCGTCTGTTTTCTTACACCTGACTGGTATCCCACATCACGCTATCTTTTTTTTTTTTTTTTTTTANTTTTTTTTTTTTTTTTTTTAAATCACATATAATGCTTTAGTTTGCTGAGGCAGTGTGTGATGCTAGCCTAATTTTATTCAGCTTTAATTTGAACTGGCCAAACAATACACTGACACATTACTTCCAATGTTGTTGCTTGGTGCCTTTGTAATGTTCATCTAAGTTAAGCTTATTTTTTTAGGAGACATTGAGCTGAAATTTCAGATTATTAAGTTTGTTCAGTGTGTTTTTGTGTTCTTCTAACTAACTATACATCAATTTGATTACATACCTTTGTGTTCATTTGTCCACCTTATTTGTCACTCCATCCCTGCAGCTGAAAGGGATAAAGAGAATCGTCACCACCGCCGCTCCTCCTCTCGCAGCCGAAGCAGAGACAGGAAAAGGAGAAGCAGAGACAGAGATAGACGCAGCAGGGACCGTCGTGGGGACAGTAAGGAGCGCAGACACAGGCGCAGGTTAGTATATTTGTGTGACCACAACTTTGCTGACATGCTACGAAGGCTTCGCTGTCATACTCCTATGTGTCCTTCTCTACTGACCTAGTGCTGCTGAGTTAACTGCTGAGGGAAAACATTAGAGAGGTGTTGCAGTAAAGTAAAAGTAAATGATATGATCGTGTCTGGTTGTTGAGATTTTTGCAACCCTTTAAAATCATTTTCAGCTATTGAAACTAATTAATTTGCCATATGCTTCAGAGCACATGTGCAACATACAAATGTGCAGTGCACATACACTTTTTAGAGTTCAGCATCTACTCTAAAACATCAGCTTCGTACAAAATGTAATAGCTAACTTTAACAAGTTTAAAGTTTGACTGTACTATGTAGCTGTAGATCATCACATTGATAATTTTGTGTAGTTCATGTCATTTAGGTTAATTAATCCAATAAAACATCAAGCAAGAAGGCTTATTACCATCTAACAACTAATAATAATAATTTCCCGCATGGTGTCTCTCGATTTTATATCCACTGCAGTTAAACTTCTGCTTGAAGAATTTTTTCTGCCAAATTCTCTGTATATTCCTTTGGGTGTGGTACCAGTTTCCCTGGCATATGCGATTCTACTTGAATCTAAGCTGTGATGGTCAGTAGTATGTTTGTTAGGTGTTGTTGTGGGAAAATTTTTATATCAGTTGAACATTTCCAACACCACCGACGGTCCACCTTAACAAATCTAATCTGTTGTCTTGCTTATAGAGACCAACCCTTATACAGTCATTATGAACGTGATTTGGAAGTGTTATGATTGCCTTTGGATGTGTTTTTGAAAGGCTGCTTTTCAACAGAATGAAGTGACTCCCACTAGGTAATATAGTAACTATGCATTCAGTACATTCATTCTTAACCAGTCAATTTTCTTAATGTCCATTTTGCATTTTTTTTTTAAATTCTGCTGAAAGCTTCACTTATTGTTTGCTGCAAGTGTGAAGCTGCCATTGATCTTGTCTCACAGGCGTTGCTCCCTGTCTCCCACTGCAATGCTAATACATATGTCTGACTTTTGTTTTTTCTTTTGTCATTGCCGGTTTGAGTGCAGAGCCAGAAGATGTGAAATTTGATATCTTCTCTTATAGCCATTACTTATTCTTATTCATATTGCTTTTTTAAAAAATTTTCCCCAGAAGAATCATTGGATAATAAGTTATACTTTATTACTTCTAGTGGGGAAATTGTTCCGCTGTATTTGACCCAACCTAACTGTTTATGGGGAGTGGGCAGCCATAGTGCAGTGACCAACTCTGAGGCCAACATATCAATGAATGAAGAATCAGGAGGAATGTTTGGTGGTGATGTGAAGTTGTCGTAGATAATAAAGCCTGGTAAAATTTGCTCCGCTAAACTATGGGTAGATGTGATTTGCTAATGTCGTTGACATATTGGTAGATGTCATTGACAAAGAAAGTGGTCATCAGAATTTGAAAGATTTTTATGCCCTTATGTAAGGCATAGTCATGGCCTCTTATTGACATAATGTTTGATGGGGCCTACAGGTCCAGTGTAGAGGTGGTGTAGTTTGTAATGATGTTACTGAATGTCATTATTTATTTGAGGGAAATGTGAAACCCTTCCACTGTCCTTTCAGCTCACCAACCAACTACCCCCAGGAGAACGCTGGAAGGTAATACAGCAAACTAACACAAAGCTGGTCTGTGCATCATTGCAACACAATTGCAATATAATGAACTGCCTTTAATTCTGTTGACTTGTATCCTGTCAGAATGGGGTTTTCTGCCTCTTCTGTTCATTTCTTTCATCATGCTTGCAAGCATTACAATGTTTTATGCAGTTTTTCTTAATAGCTACCAGATTTTGTGGTATTATTTTGGAAGACATGACATTTCATTGGGTCTAGTAGCCAAACACAGCTGATCTAAAAAAGAAAAAAGGGTTTTATTCTGGGTTAAATGTCTTGTGGGATAATGTATGGGATTCAAAATGGATGGATGATCTGTGTGTCATTTCTTTTCATCTAATTTCTGCTGCATGTTGATTGTTCTTTTATTTTACCCTTTCTCTCCTTCAACAGTCGTTCTCCACACCGTGAGAAGAAGAAGAAGGTAAAGAAGTATTGGGATGTGCCACCTCCTGGGTTTGAACACATCACTCCCATGCAGTACAAAGCCATGCAAGGTAACCAAGCTCATTGTTTTTCTCTTTCTTTTCTGATAACATTATAATACACTTCCCAGTTTCAGCGTTGGACTTGAGGAAAAAAAAAAAAAAAAAAAANAAAAAAAAAAAAAAAAATTTAAACTAATACTACTGAGCAGTCATACCTTGTATGCATGTCCAAACTATCAACACCAAGCCATGATTACAGGAAAATTAGCAGTATGTTTGTTAAATATTTCCTGTCTTTGGCTTTTTTTTTTATTTCCTCCAGCTGCGGGCCAGATCCCAGCCACAGCTCTCCTGCCTACTATGACTCCAGATGGCCTGGCTGTTACTCCCACCCCTGTTCCTGTAGTGGGCAGCCAGATGACCAGACAGGCTCGCCGGCTCTATGTGGGCAACATCCCCTTTGGTATCACAGAGGTCAGTGACAGGATATTATTTTACTTTTGAAAACAACTGGTTGTAGTATATGTGTCTGTTTCAGTCTTGTGTAGTTACAAATTTCCACATTTATTATCATAACGAAAACTGATGAAAAGGTTTCTCATTGTGTTCTCTTTCTACTGTGTAGGAGTCCATGATGGACTTTTTCAATGCCCAGATGCGTTTGGGGGGTCTTACTCAGGCCCCTGGAAACCCTGTCCTTGCAGTGCAGATCAACCAAGATAAGAATTTTGCCTTCCTTGAGGTGAGAAGTTGCCTTTTATGAGCTTGTCATCATTGTTGCATGAGCTCTGTTTGAAGAAGTGTTTTTAAAAATGTAACCTCCTGCAATTTTGTTTCTGTGTAGTTCCGTTCAGTGGATGAAACAACTCAGGCTATGGCTTTTGATGGTATCATATTCCAAGGCCAGAGTCTCAAGATTCGTCGTCCCCACGACTACCAACCGCTTCCTGGCATGAGTGAGAACCCTAGTGTCTACGTGCCAGGTAAGCAGACTACCTGTAAATAATGTTTTTATTTTTTACACTATACCTGCTGGTAGCATGATTTTTAAACTGTCATCTGATTCATCACTCTCTATGCTCTTCCATTATGTCTCACTAGTGCTTGTGTCTCACGTAGGTGTGGTGTCCACAGTGGTGCCCGACTCGGCTCACAAGCTTTTCATTGGAGGCTTGCCCAACTATCTGAATGATGACCAGGTCAGTGCTTCCTTCATAAACATCTCTGCCCCTAGACTTGGTTACAGCTTATGTGGTGTAAAGGAGGTCATGCTTCTTTTCGAGAGTCATTAAGTGCCTTAGTGTTAACAAATAGTACTTTCATGGAGGCTCTGTAAAATCAGTACATTATATTGGCTCCTAGTGGATTCAGTTTAATTTTGATTCACTGGGTTGATTTAAAGTAATGTTTGTCTTATAAATGTTATATATTTGTAATCTTTATATTACGGTAAGTCTTAGAAGACTTATTTTCAAACCTTTCAAAAACACATTAACATTCCCATTAATTATGCTCATCAGAACACTGAACATTGATGAACTGATTACACACACCAGGGCTGCCTAGAGTTACTGCAAAGGTTCTACAAATCATTACATTTTAAGTGGCTAACTTTTTTTTTTTTTTTTTTNCTTTTTTTTTTTTTTTTTGTCTGATGTCTCACAGGTAAAGGAGCTCTTGACATCATTTGGTCCTCTGAAGGCTTTCAATTTGGTGAAAGACAGCGCCACTGGCCTATCCAAAGGATACGCTTTCTGTGAATATGTTGATGTGAACCTTAATGACCAGGTATTTGTTGCAGCAGAAACGGACGGAGGTTTTCTGGGTTTTCAGACAAAACATGCTACATTTTATGGATTTAGAGATATTTACAACTTTTAATTCAGCAAAATCTTAATTGGATACTTAGTCACCAATTTGTCAATACATATTTAATTATAAGAAACTCTGAACTGACACTAGTGATGTATTGAGATTTATATTTGCCTGAACTCTGTTAAACACCTCACTATTTCAAACACTACATTGCCAGTTCAACCATTTACAGCAATGCAGTCTTTTGAATGTATGCTTTGAAATATCATTACAGGCCATTGCTGGGTTGAACGGCATGCAGCTGGGAGACAAGAAGCTCCTGGTGCAGAGAGCCAGTGTGGGATCCAAGAACGCCACTCTGGTAAGCATCCAGCAGCTGGACGGGCAACAGCAGGCTGGTGGGAGGCTGATGCGTTTACAGAAGCACAGTTCATATCAATCTAGTGAAGGTGTTGGAAGGGATAAAGACATATTGCTGATCTAATTTAATGTTAAAAAAATTGTATTATGCATCATGGGTGATTAAATCAATTCCACCTTTTTAGCCAAAACTCCAGTATGAGATCTGATAGAGGTGTCTCACAGCCAGTCATTATACTTGGAAATAGTCATTCTTTAAAATTGTGTCATTAATCCCGTCTTTTTCTTTTCTTTGTTCTTTCAGACAAGCATCAACCAAACTCCCGTGACACTGCAGGTGCCGGGTCTGAACAGCTCAGTGACCCAGATGGGTGGCCTGCCCACTGAGGTATTGTGTCTGATGAACATGGTGGCCCCTGAGGAGCTGCTGGATGATGATGAATACGAGGAGATTGTGGAGGATGTGAGGGATGAGTGCAGCAAGTATGGTCAAGTCAAGAGCATTGAGATACCTCGACCTGTGGATGGCCTGGAAATACCTGGGACTGGCAAGGTGGGAACTGTTTAGATCTGTTTCAAAAATCTGAAGATTTCTTTGTCCTGAAGAGGGCGTTACAATCTGTACCATTATGATATGTCATCAGTCATCAGCCTAATAATGTGCTTTTCATCTTTGTGTAGATCTTTGTGGAGTTCACATCGGTGTTTGACTCCCAGAAAGCCATGCAGGGGCTGACAGGAAGAAAGTTTGCCAACAGAGTGGTGGTGACCAAATACTGCGATCCGGATGCGTATCACCGCCGGGACTTCTGGTAGAGGAGGCATGANTTGCTGCCCATTTCCAGATCTGCTCCTTAGGTCAAATGGTAGTGCATCATTTCAGGTAGATCTGCGAGCTAATGATTTGGTAGATGGTTCTGGTGAAATACATTTTATCATGTGAGATCTACGTGAAAGTGTTGCTGTTAAAACTGATTTGAAATTGAAAGTGGTCAAGAATGGGGGTGGGCAGTGAGGAGGTGTTCTGNTCAAAGATTTTTGCGAAATGTGTGTAGTAACAGGTCTGCGGTTGGGGGTCTGCGATTTTTTTTATACTTTGTGAGAAAGGGATGTCAAATTGGGTGGGAACAGGCGCCACACTGAAAGGTTTGTATTTAAATGGAGGTAGTCTGTTTTAAGTACATTAGAAAGGAGTTGCAGTTGGGAACTGCCTGGACTATTCTGATTGAGACAAAGTATGGAAAAAAAAAAACTCGGGANAAGAAGATGAGGGTGTTTTCTTTGACCATCTAATGTAGATATACAGCAGCCGTAACATCCACTTCAGTTTTGCCATTTTCACAGAGAGAGAGAGGGGAGACTGCCTCGTTTTTTTGAAATTCATATATTTTTTCCCCTGTTTGGACTTGAACGTGTCCACATGGTCCTGCAGTTTCATGAGACTACTACCCCCATAGGATGATTGTTAGAGAATCTGTTGTCAAATTGGACTACCTGAATGTCAACTGTTGTTCCAATACTGTGTAGCCTCACTGATTTAAGCTGTAATCTCTCCTTGTATTCAGACTGCAGAATAACATGAACTGCAGAAAAGGACATTTTGAAGTCTTCTTTTTTTTTCTGAAATTGATAATTCCGTCTTTTGTGCACCACTTTTAACAGGTGAGATTATTTTGTCTCAGCAGTTTAGTCTGGAATAATTTCAGAGGATATAAAAAAAAAGATGAGGAGAGGCAAACTGATTGGTATTTAATAGGGATCTGGTCCTTACCAAAAAGCCTTACTGTTTTTTTTTTTTTTTNTTTTTTTTTTTTTTTGTTTTTTTTCATGTCAATTTGCAAAAGAAAAAATTTAGATTTGCCCCTCATTCGATCTTTGATGTCTCTATGTTCATACATGTCACTATCTCTTGATTAGCATTGCATTACCAGTTTATATTTTCCCTTATTTCTCAACAAATTTAGGATGCAAGATTTGTTTGTTTTTTCTGTGCATCACTCTGTGACAAGACCAAATAAACACGTGACTAATTCCTGTGACTCGTGTTGTAATGCAGAGTGAAACCAAAACATTGCAGTTTTCAACAAGTAATAAAATCTGCAAAGACTTCCCATGATAAAGGTTTCAGGCTGTGAACATGTTGTGAATTCAACCGTTTCATATCTAAGTATTCACCTTCTATGATTTTATGTCACTATTTAGGAGATTTTTGCTAACGTTAAGAATCTGCCTGTATATACTTCAAATCAGTTTTATTCATCTCCCTCATCTTCCCATTATTCTCTGAGGACCACATGTCACACTGTACAGGAATGAGAATTGCTTTCATTTGATAAGTTTTAGGTTGCTTCATCCAGCTGAAGAGACGTTACTCCTTTCTGAGACTTTTTCAGTGTCACTCGTTTAATTTCTTCTTTTCTCTCAAAATGTGATTTCTTGAATGAATTTAAAGCTGAATCCACATCTAGTTTATAACAGCAGAAACAGTCTTTCATTTGTCCAGTTTGTTTCCAAATGTTGATTAAAAACTGAATTTACATCATGCATTACTTTTTTGTACTTCTCTTATGCACACTCATGCTGCACTACCGTGTTGAAATCACGTCCAGTGAGTTTCATTCACTTGATAGCAAATTTATCTATCCCTGTAGTTAATCATAATGTCCAAACGATGGTGCTATTTCACAGCCACAAGTTACTCCATTAGATTCTCCCATATAATAGAGGATCGGCTGTAAATACAGTATATTCATGATTAACTCTCGGCAAATTATACCACCTATGTATTAACAGTAACTTGTTTTCCTTAAATGTTGCAGCATTGGTGTTTGCAGTGAAGCGAATTAAAGCGCTATAATTCTGTGCTTTTCCTTTTTGTTTCAGTCAGTCCAGGACTGACTGCGCAATCTTGTTCGATAGCAGTAAGTGCCGTAAAGGCTGTGCCCTCCTGGGACTCATCCAACAGGGAATTCCTATAAAACAGTTAGAAGGAAGCAATGATTCTCTGACATTAAATAATGCCCTGTGTCAGCTCTATATTGGCCAGCTCTGTCTGCATCGCTGCACCCCACTGCACAACAACACCCAGCAGCGGTGCCACTGATGCAACACTGCCCTGTTCCCTGAGGGCACAGATGAAAAAAAAAAAAAAAAANAAAAAAAAAAAAAAAAGAAAAAAAAAAGCAGCTCTCCCGGACTAATGGAACCATATCAGACAGGAGAACGATGTAAAACTAACCCTACTTCCCTCAGAAATCAGGAAATGAAGGCTTGATGTTGTTGGAGTAGCAGCCCTTCTCATGCCTGATGCTGCAGTGTAGATTGTGAACGCATTAGCTCCCTCTAGCGGCGGATGTAAAGCTGGGTTGATGGTCATTGTCATTCTGTGCAGTGCCTCCCCATTGATCTTCATTTATAAAGAGAGAACACTGCAGCACTGGGAGAGGGCAACACTGAAGAATATGGATGGAGGCAGCAGTGTGTTTACACATGCCAGTTTAAATTTGACACGACAAGAGGCTGACAAAACAATGTAAACACCTCATGGAAGAAGATTCAGAATGACAATCACTGGTGAAAACACACTCTTGTTTGGTAAAATGCCATTTGGCAGCATGTGCGGCTATAAAAACAAAAATGCCAACAAGAAAAGAACAGTGGGCATAAGTTGAAACCAAGCAATGAAATATGACAGACTTTATACAGTGTAATAGTAGGTTGACAAATACTGCTAATTGGCATTTAACCTAATATAACCATCATTGTCTCCCACTGTCTCCCATGTTTGTGAAGAACATTTTAATGGAGTGTTTTGCATGAAGTGTTTTTTGTGAGGTTTCCCCATTTCCCCTTGCATGTCTGATAATATCATGTAGAAGTTAATCAGACAAGTATTCGCAGAGTATTACTTTACAACTTCAAAGGGGTGAATGCAGCTGTAATGTGTATGAGGGGGCATGTGTGCACACATGCATGTCTATATTCATGAAAGAGCGTACATGTGCACATTTCAGTGTGTTCAGGCATAAATCAGTAGGCTGCTGACAGAGGGGCTAGAGTAATGTGTGCAAAAGGTTTTTCACATCAGCATATTGTGTATTATTGATGACCTCAGACTGTCACTGGCGATTTTACATCAGTCTTATATAATGAAAGAGTAGATATGGACTACACATTCAGAAGCAATGTCGACAATGGACACACACACACACACACACCCTCACATCTGCACATCTGGCAAACAGCTGCCCTTCTCTTAATAAATAATATTAATAAATACTGGCAAGTGCACACCATGTTGCTTCTCTTTAAGAAAGCCCATCTGCAAACTGCACCAGACACAAGACCAACTCTGCTGCAGTTTAAAAAGGAAGAGGGCTTGACTAGTTTGGCAATGTAAGTGTGTGTGTGTGTGTTTGTCACAGTCTGCTTTGTCCCTTTTCTCTGATTGTCTTTCATTCTGTGTCACTTACTCATTCCCAGTTTGCATCACGGTCTCTTTCGATCTCTCACACTTTTTCTATCATTGCCCCCCCCCCCNCCCCCTTTCCTCCCTCCCTGAGTGTGGCTCACTGCGGGGGCTGGCCTCTCTCTCACTGTGCCACGTATGTAACCTAAACTGTGGAACATCCAGGCAGGGCTGAGCCATGAGAAAAGCTTTCCAAAAGGTTCAGTCTCTAAAGTCTCCATGGACCTTGCTGAGTGAGGAATTGAACAAGACTGCAAACTGTCATTTTGTCTGGAAAACAGCTTCACTTTCAGCCTGGGTGCATGCTGTAGTGTCTCCCTGCCTTTATTTGCCTTTTTCAATCCTCCTTTACTCACCTCTGTGTTTTTCTTCCTTCCTGTCTTACTTTGAGGCGTTGTCTGTCTCTTTCCTTCATTATTTGTCTCTAGATCTCAGTGTCAAATTATCTCTTTCCTATCGTATTGTGTTTCTGTAAAACGCTGGCCTGGCCCTCTCACATAAACACAGGCTCCTCCTTCACCATTACTTAATGTCATTAACAGGTGGCTGTCTAAAATAGACACACACACACACACACACACACACACACACACAAACACACACACACACACACACACNACACACACACACACACACACACACACACACACAAACACACACACACACACACACACATATCCATAGCAAGGCTGACACATATACAGACGTTTTCAATCATGCTGGCAGGGCTGTCGTCATATGAGTAGACCACCCGCAGCACCTTTAGGTCACTGATTTAAGATTTCACACATGCATGGTGCAATATATAGGGTGCTGTTGAGACTTAAACAAGTCTTAACAGACTTGAACACACAAGCGCAGTCTGACTGCACACACATTTAATCATCAAGCCCCCTCCCCTCTTACGCTCACTTTCCATAACTTACGTACCCCTCTCTCTCTCTCTCTCNACACACACACACACACCAACTCCCCCACCAACACTGTCCTACTCTTTTTAAGTTTCGTCTTCCTCAGAACTGAACAACATACACTAAAACAGGTCAGAAATCTTTTTCATTTTGCTCAACTGCATTAGCTAATTCTTGATTCCGCATGTCTCACATGTAGAAGTTGCTGTTAAAATAATGGAAAATTATCACCAGACATTTGCATCATAAAAACTGCCAGTGTGTGCATGCTGCTTACACACTAGTAGCACAATTTTTGTTGTAATATCAACAAATTTTGCATTGATTGCATACAGTTGTGTCTCTAGATCCTCCCTAGATCCTAGTATTTGCATTCTATGTTATCCCTCCTGTAGGGTAGCATGATATACTCTGACACATCTGATCATCCTGTGGTTGTAATGCGATAGAAGTTTCTAATTCTATACTACTAACTTGGCTGTCAACAGCCATAGACTTAATATTTTTCATTACAGTCAATATTGGAGTATCCTAACACACAAATACTCTTCCAAACCATCAATGCATTACATACAACACAATGCCTTTGTTTGGCTCTTCATGTCAGCAGATTGCATACTTTCAATCTTACAGTTGTTAGTTACTATATGGGTTTTTTTCTTGACTGGTTTACTATCGCCTGTTTTGATGACATTTCTAATTTATTTAAAACTCAATACTGTTACAGACGTATAAAGGACTTGCTGTTCAAGGCTCAAGTGGTCTGTTGCCTATATAAAACCTCTGATGCTGTCAGCACAAAGTTCTGAATTAAGTGATCCACCGTGTGTGGCCTGCTGTACTAGTAATGTCTGCTTCCTGGCCAGTCATCTTGCCTCCACTATATGACCTGTTGGGCTGTGCGGCAGAATTAATTACTGCAGCCCTCGCTCTGTCACAGGGTCAGGCCTGAATTATCACCTCTCATACACCCCGCACAGGGTGGCCACACCATTGCACCCCATCACTCACACTGCTTAAGCTGCAGCAAAGACCCCTCACTCACTGTTTGGAATAACAGAAACAACTCTATGCGTCAGGACCTACCTATAGCACGTCAGTAGCAAATACACCCAAATGCACACTGAAAAACACACACATGCACATGCACACTGAAAAACACAAAGCAGATTCATGGTGTTTGTTGGTACATGTAATTTGGGAGAAGAGGTATTTGTGGCAACCCATTATCCCCTCAGATCAAAGGGGATCTGTATCTAAGCCTGAGATAGTGTACCTGTTTGGGGAGGAGCTCTGCTGTCTGCTCCTCTGGGAAAATAGAAGACGGGTGGTCCAGTCTGGCGCTGTGGTGTTATCTCTCACCTTGACCCTGCACCAACTGACTCAAATGCCTCATCCAGCCCAATTGTTTCTTCATCTGAAGCGGAATCTGCCTTTCAGGGAAACGCCATATGGCTTATCTATTGTTGGCTGGGAGCATGTCATGCGGCTTTTAGGAGGGAACTGTAGATGCTGATAAAGCTGTTGGGAATTAAATATTGCACTGGTTATGAAGGGATTTTGCTCTTGTGAAGCATATCCTAGTTGCTCTTTCATCTTTCTGTTTCATCTCTCTTTTTCAGAGGATTGAATGAAAAACAGACACAGCTCTCCTGGTCCTTGGCTTCATCTCTTCACATGTAATTGTTACCTAACTTCAGTGGCTCCATACTTCAGTGTAGTTCTATCCATATATTTTTCTGTCTCTCCCTTTTCTCATTTTCATGTCTCTCACCTGTTCTGCCATCTTTTCATCTATCATCTAGTCCTCCCATTTTTAATCTCAGTGCCCTGTCCATCCCCTTTGGGCCTGGCTGGTTGAGATGAGCATGTGGTCCAACTTCTTCATACAGCAGGATGAGGACAGTCGCATTGGAATGGCAGGCACCAGCCAGAGTGGGGGGCTGGCTGGCCTGTCAGGTGCGAAAGGTGGCAGGGGTCAAAGACGGACCCAGAAGATGAGTGACAGCCAGGAAGGGAAGATCAAGTTGGCCTTCTTGGTGGCTATCATCGGCATGACCCTGACTGTGTTAGGTGTGGGGACAGAATTTTGGGTGGAACTGGCCCAACCAAAGCAGTTCAGCGGAAACCAGACCTGCCAGATGGCTCATTATGGCCTGTGGAAGGGCTGCATCCGCACCCTATGGGTGGCTGACATAGACCCAGAGAGGACAAGCTGTGGCCCCGCTGAACTACCTGGAGGTAAGACCTCCTGAGCTGCTGTGTGTCTGTAATTTTTGTTCATCTCTGTTCTTCAATCTGTCTCATTCTAGCGGGTGAGCGGGTGATGTTTCTCTGTCCGCTCATGACTGCTTTTCCGTAACTGAATTGCCTGTCTATGTTAGTCTATTTGCTTCCATGCTGCTTTGTCTCAGTGCAAAAATAAATAAGTAAAAAAGAGTCAAAAGATGGTTTAGATACATTGACAACCCCATGATGTGTCTTTGCCATCACCACTGATGTGAAAACAGAGGGATCAGGCATAACTAATATGATGTATGCCCACTGGGAATATGCTTACATCTGGAAGTCTTTTATGTGAGCCCAGGAAGGACTAAGGGAAGCTATGCTATCACCTTAGGCTTAAATAAAATCATTTGCATTCCTCTAAACTCAGTCTTCAGATTTACAAGCAATATATTTTATTATTTTTATTTATCTTTTTTTGCCCTGTGCATACATCTATATCCACAAATCTTGCAAAGGAATAAAGAGAAGATAACTGTGTTTGTGAAGCTGCCTGCACACATATATATCTAGGTCAGCCTACAGATAATACGTAAATTGTGTCATTAAAGAAATATGAAGCTCTGAAACCAATCCAATGGAATAGAGAATCAAACAACAGTGTGAGAGTAGCACCACAGCGAGAATGTTTTCAGTTCTTCTGCTGTTTTTCATTGCATTTGCATGTAGCATAATGTTATATAATCTTTGCATTACATTGGCTATATAATGAAGCAGTGTTCATTTCAAGGTTTTTCCTTGACTGACTACACACATAGAAGGTGATGAAGGGGCAGAACCACAGGTTATTGCAAAAATGAACATTTATGTTGGACATCTCTTTCTCAGTACGCTTACTTCAACTTGACTGCAGTTAAGTTGAAATATATGGCCACTGTGCCACTTATTTGCACAGTGGCCTATTTCTTTTTGTCCAAAAAGTCAAAGAGTTGAATTGAGGCAGATATTGTAAGAACTCAAAACTACAAAGCAGCAAAAGCAGTTTATGGGGAGCTGCTGAGACACAGCAAAGGTCAGAGGGAAAAAACACTCTTCATATAGCAGAGATACATAAGGTCACATACAGAGTAGATAATATTCACATACACCACCTTTAATGATGTTTTCAGTCCACCTCACAGCACAAATTATTCTTGCCTGTCAAAATCTTCCACATCTACGGCTGCTTCTGTGTCTCACACGTCCAAACACTGTTGGCCCACAATGCTTGTCACAGATGGCTGTGGGCTTGTCATGTTGGGAGGAAAACAACTGTTTCGCCATCTTTGCCACTCTGTTTCACATCCCTGTTTAGATCCCTTTGGCTCCTGTCCCAAGCAAAGCGTCGGGCCTGCCATCTCAAGACAAGCTATCCGTCTAGGCTAGCTGCCAGAGAGGAATATGACAGCTCAATAATTAGAACCTCAGCAGGCATAGTGAGAGCTAAACCCGTTTGCTGTGATAGCATAATGTGTTAAAAAAAAAAAAATCAGTAGACTGATAAATGGTTGGTTTGACTAGTAAAATGAAATGTTTGCAAATGTGTTCTACTCCAAACATATTTGTGTGTGAAAGAGTGAAAAAGATCTGTGAATGTGCATGAGTGTGTGTGTGTGCGTGTGTGTGTGTGTGTGTGTGTGTGTGTGTGTGTGTGTGTGTGTTCTCGTCTTGGACAACATAGTATTCAGTGGGTGAAAGTCATCACTATGTGCTTGTGAAGCCAAGTGGAATCTGACCACTTCACAGTTTTTGTCTAAATATAGAGGAGGGGGAGTGAGGAAGAGTCGTGGTGGAAGAGGGGCAGACAGGGACGGAGGGAAAGTGTGTGTGTGTCTAATGCAGTATTAACTAACCCCTCTGTTTTCCTCTCCCCTTTACTCTCATGCTCCCTTCACCTCCTTCTCCATCTGTGGCTTCTCTGTCTCTCGGTCCCTAATCTCACCATCCCTCCATCTGCCCCTAACTTACTCCTCCTTCTCTGCTGCTACATCCTCAGACCCTCTACTCATTACACTCTTCATCAGTTGTCCCATAATTCCTCTTCCACTAACTTCTTGTTGTTTTGCACCCATATTTCCCTCTTTCTATTTTTCATCTGCCCCTTCTCTCTGTCTACCTCTCACTCTCCCCCTCTTCCATTTCCCCTGTGTGTTTTGCTGTCTCTCACTCTCACTGGCGGCACCATATGTGCAGTGCCAAGGAGTGTGTGTCGAGCAGTGTGTGTGTGTCTCTGGGTATTCCAGCTCGACACTTGGATATAAATAGGAATGATGCCTGGGAGGACAGAGTGCATGGATGCATAGGAGGCATATCACAGAGGGCCAGCAACCTTCCACAGGCCTCTGTGTGCATGTGTGTGTGTGTGTGCGTGTGTGTGTCTGTGTGTGTGTGTGTGTGTGTGTGAGAGATGATCTTTCTCTGATCTTTTACCTTTACCCAACAGAATCCAACTGCACTTACTTCAAATTCTTCACATCTGGGGAGAATGCTGTCATATTCAAGAAGACGACTAACAAGAGTGAGATATACTTTCACACTCTTCTCAGTTCCTCTGATTAGATGTACGCACACACACACACACACACACACACACACACACACACACACACACACACACACACACACACATATAAACCATTTCCAAAGCATGGAAATGGTTTCATATTGAGAAATTTCCCACCTTCCAGACAGTCTTTGGTTTCAGCTCAGGCCAGTGCAGTTTGAAGATCAACTTGCAGTGACTTGAGATAAATAATCATGACAGGGAGCATTTAGCCGCTTTTTTTTTTTTTCTTAAATCATAGCTTTATTACAATAAGCTGTGAGCAAGGACTGTTTTGAAAGCTCTTCCTTGTTGGTGCATACACAGTTATTATCAGAACAACAATGCAATTTGATTTCTTGTATGAAAAAAACTTACTGTTTGACATGATGTCTGATCTACATATCTTCGAAACAATGTGAAGTCTCAGCTGCATTACCACAACAGCAAGATACTGTAAATTTGAATCTTTGAAAAAAAAAAGGTGAATAAATATTCGCTGTGATGGGTAACCTGCATCACTGATTTTAATGTCTTTGAAATTTGATATTCAAATTATATTAACAGGCAGGTATAAAATGCATTAATTAATCTAAAAAAATAAATAAATATCTCCTTTTAATATTGCTTTAGTTTTCATTCTCCTCCAATTGTCCTCCAGACTAGAGTCTCATTCTTGAAGCAGATATCCATCTTTTCTTTTCTTTTCTTTCTTTTTTTTTTTTTTTTTTNTTTTTTTTTTTTTTTTTATTAATAAATGGTTAATGTAACCATCTGTGTGGTGACACAGATACCATGGTTGAAGAGTTTCTTTGCACCTGACCAGGTTGACAGTGCCAATAAATTCTGTTTGAAACAGATCCAACACAGGAAGTGATGCATTTCACTCCATGTTTGTATTTTAATGCATCAAAACCAAACATTAGCTCATTAGTATCATAATTCAGGAGCTCATGCTTTTTTCCAGGTTTTCATACAGTGTTCCACCACAGCTCCACCATCTTTTCTTTAGGCGTCTCGCTGTTGGCAAAAGTTACAAATTTCAGCTTTAACAACATTTCATTCATTCTTACTTTAAAAACTGTTCCTCTCCTCATCTTGTCATTTCTTCCACTCATCTTGTCAGATATGAATCTAGCAGCAGCTGTTTTGGCCCTGTTGAGTCTGACCATGATGGTGATGGGCTCCATCTGTATCATCATGTCCCTCAGCAAAGGAGTGCACTTCTTTCTCAAGCCAGCCTCCTTTTGTTTCGTCCTAGCAGGTGAGACTCCAATATGGTGAGATCAGGGCTTTCACTTCAGTATGGCAAAATTATCGTGTCTAATATGATATATTACCAAAACAAGGTGAGTAAAGAGCTGACTGAGGTTTTAGGTAACTCTGTCTGCAGATTATGTGTTTTTCATCCCTTCTTACACTCCCTCCATTATCTCTCTTCACCCATGCAGGTATACTGGTCCTTCTCTCTGTCCTGGTCTTCCACCAGTCAGTCCTGGCCTTGCTTTCCAGTGATCACTCCATACCATTACACCATGAGATGTCTTGGTCTGTGGCCTGTGTGGGGTCAGCAGGAGCCATTCTAATTGTGGGGGGTGTTTTCTTCCTCATTCTGTCGCTTCCTGTCAGTCCATGGCAGAAATGCTTTCCACACAAGAATAGTGCCACCTAGCACTTGACTGCAGAAATTCTGGTATGCTTATCCCTGATGTTTGTTTGAGAGCGAGTGTAAAGTCCACTTTTTGAGGGCTGCATTTTTCAAGCTTGCTTTTGTAATTTAGTTGATCAGAGAGCTCATACTAGGTCTTAATTTAACTCACGAAGATGATCTGTTTCATGTTTGTCAATGGAAAATAGTTGGAGGGACTGAAAGGTGCTATATTGACTTACTCTTTGACTAATTTGTAGCTCTGTGTTGTGTTTGCTTAAACAAGTGTCACAAACATGCTCATGAGCCTGAATTCAGCCAACAAATCTGGACTCCCTGCTGTCAAATGAGGGTGAATATATTTTATTAGAATGTTCAGCTAATTTGCTATTTAAACATAATTTTTAAATAATCACAATTCCTTAAATACAATTAGAATAAATCAGCAGCAGCTTGCTGGGAAACAACTACAACGTTTCTGATAATAGTAAGACTGACTTTGGATGAGTTACTATTTACAATGAATAACTTTTTCATATGTGCAACATGTTGCATTGTCATATAATGTGGTTAACATGATTATATGCCAGTAGGTCCTATGAATGAAGATTTTCAACACTTAATACTTGATAGACAAAAGGCTTTTTTTCTTTCACAGTTTTGCTTTTTATTTATTACCTATGTGTGCTATAAATGCTGCTTCAGTATCTGAGATGCACGTGTGTTGGAATGAAATCAACTGTGAATTTAAAATCTCAATTTGTATATCAGTGTATTGTATAGACTCACTTTATATAAGCACAACTATGTACATAAAATGTTTTTATTTTATGAATGTTCACAATATTTTCTGTGTGTGTACAGTACGTACACATTGTTTAAATCATCTGTCTGCCAGGAAGTTGTATGTTACTAAATATATGCCATGCTTCTTTCTACTCCTATAGATGTACAATAAGTGACACAAATTTTGATTATAAATAAAAAAGATCTGAGATTGAATAATAACCTCCCTTTTTTTTCAGGTATCATGATAACCTGCAATTTCTCTAATCTAGGTCTGTTTNAAAAAAAAAAACACCTAAATAAATAATGCAAGCATAACAACAATATTTTATGAAAAGATATACAGAACTATTCTTTCTCAACCTATTTAGAGGAATTCAGTAATAACTGCCAGTGACATCAAATATGCATTAAGGCAGTTTAATGAGCCTTGAGGAGAGTCCAGGACAGCTAACACCCCAAATATGCTTTCAAAAGCAGATGATCATGCAGTTACTTTGCAATTCCTAGATGCATAATGTGCACACGAAGTTGGTTAGAAGACAAGCTGTGATTACAGTAACTTATAGTGCAATAAAATGTGGTTCTGTTAGACTGTTAACAAACACAAACAAGCAAATAAATTATATCTCTTGTTGAATATAAAATCTAAATCTGCAAAATCACTCATCATTACAACCTATCTGCTCTCAAACTTGACATTCACCCATTTTCACACTTTCACTCTGTGGCTCCTCATCTCGCTCTCCAACCTCCCCCTCCCCCAAACCTGCTCTCTATAATTAGGCCATAGCTCATTGCAATGCATTTCACTGCAGAGGTTGGGAAACCTTATCCTTGAATTTCAGCTATGTATCCCCAGCCTATCCTCATATCTCTGTGTGCTGTTCTCTTCTTCTCCACCCCTGACCTCAGAGCACCACTTTGCCTGTTGGTGCCCCTCAGTTTCATGGGCGCTACCTCCCCTCGATGCAGACAACTGACTGATCAGACCAGAAACATCCCAAAAGCTGCTCTCATCCCAGCCCACCAGGAATGGGCGTGGCATGCACACATTTACACACATACTTGTCCTCACCTTAGCACCCCCTACCCCACTCCACCCCACACACACAAGCACAAGCCACCAGCACACTTTTAGGTCCCAGTGGGCAGAAAGTAAATCCACATGACACACTATCCTGTTTGTATATATAGCTGTCTAATAGTTCTACAGAGACTAGGTGAGAAGTTGTGTATGAGCACTAGTTGCACATTTGTCTGTGGACTAATTCTTCATAGAAAAGCTGTAGATCCACAGAAGGCTGAGGCACAGAGAATAAAAGCTTCAACTTATTGGTAAATTTGTGTGGATGTGAAGGGCCATATATTGTGACATGTTCTACCCTGAGCTGTGATAAGGACTAATCAACAAGGTGATTTATGTATTATCTCTTCTTGTTCCTTGAGCTTAATTGCTATGAATAATACATCAATTTCACTGATGAAACTCAGTCATCATTTTTATCCCAGAGAGATTATCATTATCAAATATCTATCATGTCCTACACTAAGCCATGATATATATGTGATTTGGACTGGATCAGGATAGATTTTAAAAACTTTATGACAAATAAAGCTAATAAGTCCTATTATTATTTAAGTCATTTCTTTCTTTTTAGGGCATCACAGTGCAATGGTTAGTACTGTTGCCACACAGTGAAATGGTCTCAGGTTTGAAGCCCTGTATTGGCCTAATCCTTTCTGTGTGGAATTTCCATGATCTCCCTCCCTATTGTGGGTTTCCTCCAAGTACTACAGTTTCCCCCACCATCAAAAACATGTGATGGTTTAATACTCCTGCCATTGCCACTGACCAAGACACTAGGCTGTAGACCTGGATATGGTCCCTAAGCTCTGCACGATGGCTGCCCAATGATCCCAGTAGTTGAATGAACCAATGGCAGAGGATGAATTTCCCTATGGATGTGTGATCAAAAAAAAAAAAAAAAAAANAAAAAAAAAAAAAAAAAATCTTATATTATTACACAACACAAGTTTTGTTTACTATTTTTCAGCCTTGGCATAGGTATGCTCTCTAAAGAGTACCCTTCTAGTTGTGACTGTAGTTGGATCTCAGTAGATAACAGCAGACATTGACAAGACAAAATAACTAAACTTCAGAGTCCAGGAACACCTCTTCGGAAAGATATGACACTGCTTCCTATTGCAATGCATCTGCAGTATTACCTCTTATCTCTACAGGGACCATCCCACCAGTGTTTGTCCATTTTTGGTACAGGGGAGCCTGCCTAGAGGGCCAGAGAGACCAAAGCAGACATCAACATCATGATCAATCATCATCATCAATCATGATCATTCTTCCAACCCTGCAGAGGTACCACAGTGAAAAATTTCAAAGTGAGTTTTAGGTGAGGTAGTTGTCACAGAAGTTGACTTTGAAAATCTTTCCTCACTACTTTATCCTATTAAGCAGATACCACCCATCTGGCGCTACTCATATATTTGCAAATATTATCTGCCCCAGGTCTGACAGAGAAGGTCAGGGAGTTTTAGAATCACAGCATGCCAAAGATGGGTTGAGAGGCCTTGAGTAACCACTAAGAACAATGTTTGCTCACTAACAAAGAATCATGTGTGTGTTATCGCTTGTGCAAACAAAATTTGGAGAGTAACTCAAACACAAGCGACAGCCATGTTCCCTCTCTGCTCCATGTGTACTTCAAAAGGAAACTTCATCCTCTTTTTGGAAAAAAAAAAACGAAACAAAAGACAGCAAGTCTGTGAATATCTTATTGTTTTTTTTTTTTATAAACATCGTGCAATACAGTGTTGTAAGTTTATCACACATTTAGATAAACCATAATCATTTGTCTAGATATATCTATTCTCAACTACATATTATTCATATTGCCCACATAAATGCTATCTGTGTGCAGTGTTACCACATTATTCTTTTTCTGAAGTTAAATAAAATAAATGAAATTCTTGTATAGAATCTGGAAGCGTATGGTTGTTTTGTTTCATTACATAGCAAATGTCCATGTTTCCACCCGGATCTGCAGTCACTTGGAACATTTTAGGAGAGAGTGGTGGGTGTTTACATGTGTATACATTCGCATCAACATAAACAGAATTCAGATTCAGGAGTCAGTGGCCACAGCAGGGGAAGCACAGTGAAAAGAGCCTTTGGGGAGGTTAAAAGGGTTGTCTCTGCGGTGATCCTGTTATTGGTCATGTGACAAAGTAGGGAAACACGAAACATGTGACCAAATATGGGCAAGGGGAGGGGAAGTATGGCAGAGCAGAGTGGGTTGAGGAATCCACCCTACCAGAGTCCAAGGAGGGCAGCCCACACAGAACAAAACACTTCACCCAAACCCTCCCTGCCCAAAACACACACCCACTTTGAACAGTGGTCCCAAAGAAAGTGTCTATAGACAAATATATGTATATGTAAATTACAATGTACATGTATGTTTTCAAAAGTTTTCTCCATAGTGTTTTTTTTTAACTCTCTTACCCCACATATACATACTGTTTTTTGTTGTTGTTTTTTTGTTTTTTTTTTTTTGTTTTGTTTTTTTTTACCAATGCCATTGAAAATTGATGAGTTGCATGTCTGTTCTGAAGAACTCACTTTGGAACTCTCATAGAAAAAATGATTAGCTTTTTGTTTTTCTGCTTAGCCAGCAACATTTTTTCTGATTCTGTACAAATATATCGTATGTCTCTTTTTTCTGCATCCTCTATGTAGAGGTTTCTGTTAATGCCCAAGAACAAACATCTTCAACACAATTACAGCTACACATACTACTGTTAACACTGACTAGAATGGAAATAAGACTAACAGAAACCCATAGAAAACTCAGACTCTGAATAACAATGACGCTCAGTCGCTCAGATTATTGTTGCATTTCTTTCAGTAACAGTTTGGAAGACAATGTACAGTATTCACATCTGAATTCATGTTATAAATGAAAATTAGATATTATGGGGATAAAAATAGTAACATACAGACTCATTCTTCCACATATTGTGCACACTCATGCTCAACACTTTGACACAGTTATACAGCTCACTGACAGTCCCAGTGGTTCTGCATGGAAGAAATTCACAGTTAAAGTTGTCAAGATCTAAAATTAGAGTGAAAAATCACTAGAATTTAATTTTCATTCCAAACTAAGTGTTGCAAATAGAGCTAGCCTGTAATAACGCTAAGAATAATCACAACAACAATAGATGTTAAGGATGATCTGGTTAAAGTAGCAGTGATATTGCACAAAAAAAAAAAAAAAAAAAANAAAAAAAAAAAAAAAAAAAAGTGAAATATTTTCATAATAGCCCAACATTAATTGCGTTTAATCGTTAACAAAATAAATTATTTCTAGCACATTAAAATATCAAAATAGTCTTATTGTGAAAGTTCGTTGTTGTTGTTATTATCATTCTGTTATTACTCATCTTTTTTGTTCTCAGTGAGATTGAGTAGCCTAAATAACAGTGAAGATGAAGGGAGAGATACAGCATTTCACCTGTCTGTCTTTTTATCCTTTTTATTAAGCACAAACACAGTGCTCCCTTTTCTTTCTCTCTCTTCTCATTTTTCAATAATCCCCCCTGTCATTTCTTCTCTACACAGGTGTTGTCTTCCTATTGAGGGTATTGGAGTTGCTCTCCCTGTCTCCCTTCAGCCTGTCCAGAGTCCCCATCCCTCGCTCTCTGTCTACTGTGGATGAAGTGAAGGGTGGGGGGCCTGAGTTGGGCATTGGTGCATTGGAGTTAGAATTGGAAGGATTGTGGGATTTAAGCGAGGGAAGTGTACCACTCATCAGAACTCCCCCTCCTCCTCCACTCCCATCCTTTGGGAAGCAGTTGTGGAGTTGGTAGAGTGTGGCTCTGTCCACAGTTCCATACATGGGTGGCAAACCCCCCAGTTTGGGGTCACGGGATAAGTTGTAGAGGGAGATGTCACCTCCAGCCAGGGCAGTGTGGGAGCGAGAGTGGGGGTTAGGCAATGTGGACACAGAGATGGGGCCCTGAGAAAGCAGAGCTGAGGGGGGCAAGCCGAAGTTCTTACCACCACCTCCCCCTACAGGTGAGGGGTCTCGGGAGCGAGAGGGGTCAGTGGAGCGGGATGAGGATCGGGACCGGCGGCGGAAGCGGTAGCTGGGCAGGCGAAGCATGGCGTGCGTGGTGCTCTTGAAAATGTCGGTGCGTGAGCGACAGCGAAGCTCCTTGTTCTTCTCAATGTAGATGTTGACAGCCAGTACCCCCACCATCTCAGCCATGATGAAGGACAGGCCTCCAAAGTAAAAGGACCAACCGTAGGAGTACTGCCACTTTTTGTCCTCATCCTTCTTAGGAGAGATGTCCCCCAGTGCAGCCGAAATGTACACAATCACACCAATGATGTTACTCAGACCTGCCAGAGAACAGAAATACAGGATTTACACAAGAGCTAAATAAACCAAAACGGTATTACTAGTCACCTTACTTGATTATTTTCATTTAAGGAAGTAACACAGTATATTTCAGATTGAAATGTTGCACTTTCACTCCTTTATCTGATGCCTGTAGTTACTTAGCAGATCCAGGTTTTACATTCAACATGAAATGAGATCATAACATATGTGATTTTTTTTCTTTTTAACCTTTTGCACTTCTACTGTCACTGGTTCATGTTTTTTTCCTTTGTCTTCTTTCCTTCTACTTCCTTCTTTTCTTCCTTTCACTCTTCTAATTATATTATTACTTTCCTTCTCTTTCCTACTCTCCTTTTTAGTTCTTTCCTTTTTATCTTTATTTTTTTCATTCCTTGATTCACTTTGTCTCTCCATATTCCTTCTTTTTCTTCTTTTCTCCTTGTAGAATGCAAGACATATATCTGCTTAGTATCTGCTTAGTAGCTTCTTTTAAATGTTTTGGTTTTATAAAACAATAACCAAAAACTCTAATGAAGTTTATGTAATTTCCTCACAGTCCTATATTCCCAGACTCCGCCCATTCCTCAGGGATGGACTTTGTCACGTGACCATGTGGCCTAAACCAACAGAGAGGGCGCTCATATACAGACACGAATAAACTTGGTCAAATACATAAACAATTTTCCAGCTCTGAAAAGATATGTAAATAATCAACTATTAAATTGGTCATTAGAAAAATTTAAAGTTTTAGGAAAAATGTTTTCTTTAAAAACAGAATTATGCTGCACCCTTCCTCAACCAATCATGGTGATGCCAGACCGTATAAATACAGCTTAGCTCTCATCTCAGCCTCACCACTCCACCTAGATCATCGGAACACATATGACTACCTCTACTTTACTTTGCTGCGTTCTCGTTAGCATTAGCAGGCTAGTTGCTGCTCCATGGGTTTAATGCCAACAAAGTCCTGTTTGTTGAATTCTGAAATTGCTGCTTTCAGTTCTGGGTTTGGTCGATAAATGATTGATTTGGTGTGTTTGAGCTGCTGTGTGTGAAAGGGCTAAGACTGTGGTTCATATGGTTTTGTCTTGGTTGTTAACATACACATGCTAACCTGCTCGGTGCGCTGTGGTTCTTTGTGCTAGCAATATAGTTGCTGCTTGATTGTGAGCAGGTACTTTAATGTTGGCTGTGTAACACACACTCACATCCGCACACCTTCACATGCACACACACTCACAGATATGGACTACAAAACATGCTATATTTCATGATTTACTTTTTCCACTGTAACCAAATTTGGCGGACGTACACAGGAAGTCCCAGCAAAAGGCAAGCACACATTACATTTCCTTCAGGAAATATAGACATCTCTAGTTGACAAATACTCTTTTTTTTTGTTTTACTTTTGACATGACTAATTTGTACTGTTAAAGTTTATTTTATTATACTGAAATAAAATCTGAATAAAGGACTTTAACTTATATTTGTCTATTAGTGTGTTGCTGCTTAACCCTATACGCCATTTGTGTCACATTTTGATACATGATTTTGTGAGACCTCTACATCATCATGATCAGTCATTGACCAAAATGCCTATTATATCGTATCTAAAAAAAAAAAAAAAAAAAAAAAAAAAANTTTTTTTTTTTTTTTTAAGAATTGTTAAAGGGTTCAATAAAGAAATAAATTGCAAAAAAAAAAAGTTAAATTTTCTGATAATTATTTCTGGATCAGGCTTTAAAGGGTTAAATAAAGGCTGACATTACACTGAGAGAATAGTCTAAACATATCGACTCTTAAAGCGATGCATAAAACTGTTCAGCCACAGCACATAATATTGTCCAGACCACATTTCATGCATGCACATAGACCTGGACACAGGTAGGCCTGCGAACACACACACACACACACACACACACACACACACACACACACACACACACACACAGAATGCTTTTGAGGTTTCTGCATTACCTGCAGCTACAAAGAGAATTCCTGCCCCCAGAATGATGTTTCTTTTGCTCTTATAGAAACGGCTAGCAGCAATGCACATCCCTCCCATTAGCAGCAAGATGGCACTGAGGATGGGAAAGATGTTGGAAGCCCTGACTACCCCTGCACAGAGGAAAGAATTATGTTAAACAGCAAATACAATGAAAGGAGGATATAGAATGATGGACACAAAATAAAATGAATACATCTTTTCTATTAAAATACACACAGAGAACTCCATGCAGAAATTAATTTCCCAGTGCCAGGCACACTATTGTTTCAAACCCTTCCCATGTGGCTTTCAGGTGGACTGCCAACCATGCATAAACAGGCACAAGTGCACACACACACATATACACACATCTCTCTCATCTAGCACAACTAGGCCACAGGAGGGAAAATGCCACCTAAATGCCATCAAAATGCCTCTGTAACACTGTAAACAGAACACAAGCTTTTCTTTATGTATGCACAGGCACACGTACCATATCACAGAGAAGTTAGATATGACTGCAGGGCATTGAATGTGAACTAGGACATCCCATCTTCCATTACTTTCTCTACACTGTCACATTTATTTCTTGTTGAAATAATGAGCAGTAAAAGGCTCTTCATTTCACTCTTTCCCTCTCTTCCTTATCTACACTTCCATTTCATTTAACATCCATGAATGGTAATACTGGTGTGGACTTACGGAGGACATACTCTGCCCCATCATGGTCAAAGTCGGCATCCTCTGGAAAGTGGTTGATCTGAGAACACACTCCTCTCTTCACTCCTGAGATAGCGAAGACAAGAAAAAGGGCTGACCAGATAAAAACAGATAAATACAAAGACAAGGACTCTTTAGAGAAAGACAACAAAGAGAACAGCACTCTGATCCTGGAGCACAGTTTCTTTTTGAATTGAAAGCTGGCTGCTATAAAGGTGATGAACTTATTGATAATAAACAAAACAAAGGCTAATAGAGATAGCAAAAGCATGCAGTCTCCACAGCAGAAAATTTTACACAAATATAAACACACATATATACATTAGCATGCAGAACATAGCGCACACGCAGACAGATAACTACCCGCCGGGGTCNCACACATATATACATTAGCATGCAGAACATAGCGCACACGCAGACAGATAACTACCCGCCGGGGTCTTACATCTCTACCGCAGACAGATAGACGAATGGAGGGATGCATGTACGATGATGACAGCAAACCACTGTTGCTGATGGATGGATTATGAGAAAGGTGGAGTGATGGAATGAGGAGACAGATAGAGGGAGAAATGGACAGATACAGTGTGAGCTGGTCTTTTTCTCAGCTGTTATATTTCCACAGGTTGTTCTGTAAAGAAAGACATGGAAGTACAAAGGAAGGAGGCATCAGTTGAACCACACTGATGCCAGTGTAATAATCTAAGCTTCAGACAAAGACTCAACAGACTTCAGATGGTGAGAGGTGGACGGTCATATACTGTAGGTCTTCTATGTTAAACGTAAACATGACCTTATTGTAAAGCTAATATTTTAGGCAGATTTACTTTAATTTCTAATGGGCATGTGTGCACTGGAGAACTGAATGACTCATGTTGCGTTTGTGCAACCTCGGAACTCAGATTTTTCCAACTTCCTATTTGGAAAAATGCGTTGGAACGGCACTTGAAGTCAGAGCTCCGACTGGAAAACTCGGACCAAAATTATCTACCTTGACTTCATGAGTATGACGTCACTCAACATGGCAGCACCCGTGGAAGTGAGCTTTATGAATGGAAATGATCAGCTAACAGGGAATAGAGTATTTTTTTTCTTATGTGACATTGAAATAAAAGGGTCAAAATATATCATCAAGTTAATTATCTAGTGTATAACAACTGATTGCCATTGATACGTAAGTGTAAATAATTTAAGAAAATTAATTCTCTGCACAAATGTTTAATACCCACTGTGATTAATATCATTGTAAAAAACACAACCAGACAGTCCTGTAGTGTATTTTTACTTTAGTTAGCATTTTTTACTAAGTTTATTTAATCTTACAGTATTTATTGGTGTTCAGCCATCTTTTTTGTTTACATTTGGCTGGAACGGTTAAGGTCAGAAGTTGAAACATCCAACTGGGAAAAATCCGACTTCTGAGGGAGCTTGAACGCAGCAATACTAAATATGAGGTGGCTGCATCTAGTCCACAGCAGCTTTACTTGCAACAACTTTATGCGCTATATATAAATAACAAGCCCCCAAATTGCAAGTGACCATTGGTAGGTACAGTACTTTAATGCAACCCCACCTTTAATAAATTTGCAGAAGAACTATCCACAGTGTTATTTGCCACACACTCATGGGCATGAATCTTTTAGAGCTAGTATGTCCTGCATTCCACTCCAACTACACCTCACTGCATCACTGAGCGACTACTGAGCATCTTAGCTGAATACTCCACAGACATCAAGGATGCTTGACCTCTAAGCTGTGCCAAGACACTGTCAGCTTTGCTGCATTACAAAATACGAGAGAGAGAGAGAGAGAGAGAGAGAGAGAGAGGAGAAGACAAGGAGGGCAAGAAGGAGAGAAACCAACAAAAGATGAAATATATATTCAGGGGAGAAAAGCGGGGATAGCAAGTGCAGGAACTGAAAGAGTGAGGCAGTGGAGGGGGGTGGGGTGAGGGGGTGCACTGCAGCAGTGCTGCAAGGGCTAGAGCTTATCTCTAATTGGTTGCTTTGCTATCAGGAAGCTTAGAGATGAGGGCAAATTAGCTTTGTACAATGCCCAAGCCCAGGATGGGCTGTGGATGCTTCTTAAGAAGAGTAAGAAGGTTTTTCCCAGAGACAAGAATCTCCACCTCAGTCTGTTTATGACCAGAGGCACAGATCATGAGCTCACACCACCCACTTGGCTGTAGCTGCTTCACTGTTCACTTGATTCAAGCCCTTACTGTTGAGTGTCAGTGAGGCAGTGCAATGTATAATGAATTAGTGGTTTGTGTCGCAGTGACAAACTGAAGGTTTTGAGATGGCCACTCCCAGTTTTTGTAGCTTCTGCCACTTGGAATGAGACATTGAGGGGCAGCAGGATGACACAAGCCTGTGTTTCAGCACTTAGATTACTGTAGTCTGAATCAAAGACAATGATTAATGGTTTATTTGGATTCAGGATTATGCTTGAGAATCATGTAATTATACTGCAATTATGCAAAATTGTGTGCTTGTCACCATGAAGCTGTAACAAATAAGAATAGAGTATCTGTACACTGATGCTAATAATGGTCATTGGTATTAAAGCAGTGCTGCAGCTTTTTAAACAAGCAGCAGATTTATTCAGTGTCAGATGAAATGCCGAAACTGCTGAACTTCAGTGATGGTATTCTATATGTTTACACAGTAAAACACTAAAATGTATCTATGGAACAAAAATATATGGTTATTAAAAGGCAATATGTTTTGGTATATAGTGCAAGGAGATGTAAGCTTTTCATTCCCAGTGATTAACTCAGTCAAATTACAACAAATTTCTCAATACTGAAATCTTAGTATTACAGTGTACAGACAGTGGCTGTAATAAATTACTCTAATTTTTGAAGTCCTCAGGTATCTTCCTCTGACCCTAATATAAGCATCACTTTAAGTCACGCAAGCTCCATTCACAGCTCAATCTGAATTATTCCACAGTGCAAAATGGAAACAGCTATCATCCATTCTCTCCTGCCTGATATATGACAAATAAGACTAGAGCAAGAATGCTTCACTTTTCAGATCACTTCAAGATCCAGTTTGACTATATTTGTAAATGTTAAACTGGAGCTACAAAATTCCAAATGCCCACGGCTACAAAGTCCTATCACGACTTACTCTGCAGTCTCTTCACTGCAGCCTTAGACAAAGCCAACTTGTTCCTACAAGCATCCTAAAATCTGACTCACCCCAAAATGTTATCAATGACTGCCTTCTTACCTTCCAGGCAGCATATCCTCCAGAGTCCAGAGTGGGTGAGTGCCCCAGGGTCCTTTTTGTCCTTGTTATGGGGGTCATCCTGGGTGACGTTGGCTGTGCTGTTGCAGATGAGGGCACGGGAGTACAGCCAGTAGTCCGTCCCTATAGCCACCGTCATCAGGCCGAAGGCAGCAAATGCCCCCACGGTGGTGAGAAGGATCTGGATCCCCTTCTCACACACCATGCCTTAAGAAAGTAAGACAGAAATCATTGTGTTGTTAGGTAAAAAAAGAAGAATGATAGAACGAGGTAGGAGTCAAGTCACCAATCAGGAGCATGTTACCATAAGTGCAATATTTTAAACAACAATGAGAGCAAACATAGAGATTATGAGGGGCAAGGAGTGGGGAGGGATACAGATGGGAGGAACAGAAGGAGGCAATGAGAAAGACAGAGGAGGAAGATGTAGGAGGTGCATAAGTAGTTCCTGGATGTGTCCTTGGAGGAGAGCAGGATGACTCTGCTGACTCTGCTTAACAAGACAGAATTGATGCGAAACACAACTGATCACACCTTCACAATCTCAGTCTTCTCCATATTCATGACCCTGACATCGTTTTCCCCATCAGAGTGAGCAGGGCTGGAGGCGACTGCACAAACATATTACCACACACACAAACATGTTTGTATCACATTACTCATGGGAATATCATGAGAATATACCACAACTTCTACATGCCTGATCTCCAACCCCTAACTTAACCTCACACCCTAACCATTAAAATGCAGTCTTAACCCTGAAAAATGATTAACATTATGAGGACAGGTTGGTGGTACCCCTAATTCAAGGGGAGTCCCCACACTGCATGTGAAGATTTTTTTTCACACAATCACACCTCACTTGATTAATGCATATACATAATTATTTTTTACCTCTTATAAAGTAGCCTCAGTGGGCTGAAGTACAGTTAAATACTGTACTCTGCTTTCAACATCAGACATTACTCTTTCACGCTGACAAAACTGATACTGACAAAAATAATTTACAACAGAATGAAGCAAAATGCGTTTAGTTCTGACTCACCTGATGGCGAGTTTCTATCCTTCGACTCAATTTTGAAATCTTTCTTTTCCTCGTCAGTGAAGAACGTGCTGTCCCCTCAATCCGGACAGCATCCATCGACTGTTTTCACCTGCTCCCCTCTCTCCTTCTTGCACGTGTTCTCTCTCTTTGCAGCGACCCCTTTTTCTCTGTTTTCTTTCTCACTGGAAAGCTTTGTAGGGAGAAGTTGTGATTTGGACGGTTGTCTCTCTCTGTTCCCTGTCAACAGAGAGCTCGTACGAGAGGACCCATGGTCACTAGTCTGCTGCAAAGAAAAAAGGGACATAAAAGATGGGAAAATTAGTACTTTATTGCTTTATTTAGCAGTTAGATCACAAATTTGCACATGGTATATAAAAAAGAGGCTCGGAGTAAAATTACAATTCCATATATTCAGCATGGTTTATTCTAAGAAATAATCAAATTATAAGTTTAGTCATTCTATACTACAAATGTGGTATTTTATCTTGTAGTAGCATAATTGTACAATTTTAAACAGAGCAATAATAGCAGTGAAGAATGACACACGAAAAACAGAATGACTTCTCAGCCAGTTGTACTGCATCTAGTCTGAATAAGAGGAGCAAGAGGGGGAGGCAGCGAGGACCAACCCGACATTGTTACCATAGCAACATTGAATTCCAAAGTCTGGATCAGCATAGAGCAAGGGGGGAAAGACAGAGGGGTGGGGTGAGAGATAGAGAGAGAGAGAGAGCAAAATGAAGAGCGGGCAGAAAAGACAGAAGAGCACAGAGAATTGGGGAAACATGCAGAAAAGAGGGAAAATTTTTCAAGTCCCAAGAATCGATGTTGACTCTGAAACCCAGACAGACAGACCATGGTGTTAATGCTTTATCAATAGATATGGTATGTGTGTGTGACCACTGCAACACAGATGCTCCCAGACACACACACACATGCACTTACAAATACACATGAATAGGGATGATATACCATCAGTTACTGATGAGAGAATGAGAAGTAACCTCTGTGTCTTTCACTTGAAAAAGTAAGAAATGATAAAGTAGCACACAACAGTATTCAACAAACATTATTTAGCTGACATAATGCTGTGCAGTATAAGCCTGTTAATATTTGATGATGCAATATGGCACCATGATCAAAATAGGTTACATCCTGTTTGCATTGTGAGACCCAAAACAGAGCTGCCCTAGAGAGAGGAGAAATAGAAGGAAAGATGGTGTGTGTGTTCTCATCTGTGTGTGTGTGTGTGTGTGTTTGATGTGTGCACAGATTTCTATTTTCTCCAGTGCATCTGAGGTTGGATTTAGTCCAATCTTACTGAATCCCAGTAATGTTCCTTTTAGCTTTCCTCAGATAGACAGTTAGCCTTGAATCTCTGCATGCAGGCTCAAAGCTGAGCGTGGCAAGCGAACGTGTTTGTGCACATGTGCATGGTTGCATGTGTCTGTGGCATGACCTTTCCACCCTAGCAGCATACTGCATTTCCCTGAGGAAGTTGGATGTTTCTAGAAGGGATTACACTATCTCCAGCCTAAAACTCGACAGTATCTATCATGTGTGACTGTGTGTGTGAATGTGGTTTTTGACTCCAGTATTTAATGAATGACCTTAACAATGACCTACTAAGTTATTCCCCTAAGTGTAAATTCCCCTGTGTGGGAGGTGATAATTGTCACTTAATTATCTATAATTTCTATTTTCCACCATTAATTAAAAAAGAGGGGATTGAGGGCACGAGAGTGTGAAACAACAAGAGGGCAAGGAAAAAAGCTGTGAGAAGTTAACTAAATAATTGAGTTTGATTAATGACAACAGATCTAGCATGACTGGATGAGGAATTTCGAGGTCATTTCTGATTTACAGTGTAGATGGATTTGGAAATAGAAGTATATATTTGCCTTTGTCATAATGCTGAGGTTCCCAGAGCAAACCTGCTTTTACACTGATTACTTTACAGCAGAGTTAGGAGGACTCTGGGCTAGCCAGAGGCCAATTATCTGCTGTGGGATGTACTGCAGTAACAAAGGCCTGAAGCTCAGCTTTGGAAAGTGACAGCAGCAAGGACCAGACCCTTGCATGTTAGATGACACACCTACCTGACTCATTTCCCATCAACACACACCTTTAGTTTAGTTTATATACACAAAACAAGCACAACCATTATTAGAGTTGTGGCTCCAATAATGCAGCCATAAATCACACAAAAGATTTGAAATTTGGTTGCAGCTGCTCCATTCGCTATTCATTGGATACATCAATTACCAAATGTCTTGTTGAATAAATGATGGCATCTGTAACATGTTTTTTTCCTCCCAAAAAAAGTGAAAATCAATGGGTGCATGTGTGAATATGTTCAGGATAGATACACAATAGATAGATAGATAGATAGATAGATAGATAGATAGATAGATAGATAGATAGATAGATAGATAGATACACAATAAATCAATTCTACTGTTAGTCACACCATATTTGTGATGATAGTGTATATCCAGGGTAGGAAATATGATTGATCTCTAAATAAAATCAGGACTGTAACCAGCGAGAATGACATAATTAATACTGATAAGTGACCATGTTAAAACATGCACCAGACCTACTAATTACAACAGATCCAAAAATACAAGCAGTGTATTCTATTCTGTTTCATAGCATCAGTAAACATTAAGACAATGTTAAGACAACATCAGTATCTATAAGATGGTTTTTCATTTAAACTACACACCTGAGCACATTGCTCACAGCTGGCACACACACATATGCACATATGCACACACACACACACACACACACACACAAATGCTTGCAGGCACAAACACACATGCAGGTGCATAGAAAAAGATAAACATGCAAACACAACCTTAGCATGTGAGAACATATCAACACTCAAAACCCCCACAACTGTCAAAATTATTACAAAAAATTCATAAAAACAGGTCACCTTTAAAAAGCTTTTCATAGTCTAGCAGAATCCCCATGAAGCCAATACAAACAGTCCATCAAGATCCCCAGACTGCATGTGACCGAGTCCCTGCCTGTCTGAGCAGAACCGCCTGTAGGGCAGTGACAGTAACACCTTCATCTAAGAGGCTCCCAAAATAAAGTGTCTCTGGATGACCTGACGCTCATGAGCCCCATGAACATATACTCAAACACACACACATATTCATAGAAAAGTTAGCTCTGACAACAGAGCTAACACAAGATTACACTTTAACTGTTTGAAGGTAATGGGAATACATAAGCTCTTTTTTTTTTTTCTTAAATTTGTGGCTTTTATACACTATTAATTTATTTATTATCTTGCATTATGATGTATAACACTTTAGGTATAGAATCTTGAACCATCAACAGTTTACAGGAATTCATAAGCTTCATTTTAAAGTGATAAAAGCAGTTCTATACACACATGCACGCACACGCACACACACATACAGGCACAGAATGATGGCAAGCCTTTTGTAATCAGTGAAGAGGTTTTGGTCACAGGCCTCAGATTTTGCTCCTTCAGTCCAGTGAGCATGCTCGCCTGTCAGACATGCTAACAGTGTGTGTGTGTGTGTGTGTGTGTTGTATGTTTACACTGTGTGTCNTGTGTGTGTGTGTGTGTGTGTGTGTGTGTGTGTGTGTGTGTGTGTTGTATGTTTACACTGTGTGTCTGCACAGATAGGTTGGCTGAAATCACTGACACAATATGGTTCAATCACAGCCACTTATAACCCTGATCCCAAAGGCTCAACTAACTAGTGTAAAGCACTTAAAACACCAAAGCTGGGGGTTAATTGAGATAGGAGTCAATTAGAAAGCTTTGCATAACAGCCTGTGCTCGCTGGAATTATAAACCAAGTTGTGTACTGAATCAGCACAATCACCAAATAAAACCTGGATGTTCTAACTCTCATTTAGGTAAAATACTGTTTCATCAGAACCAGGAAAGGACAATCAGTGTGAAGGAGATTTTTTTGGTGAGTATGGTAAGAGATACATACAAGTTATAGATGATGATGTGATTGAAAATTTGTATTTTGACCAGAAATCATATTTAACATGCAAGATGTCATGTGGCCTGGCCTTCTGAAGAGAGAAAGGAATGTTGTGAAGCTTTTGACCATCAGAAAAGAATTGCAGGAAAGCCATCGATCCTCTGAACAACAGCCAAAAACAGATGTGATGATCAATGCTGAACTGTTTCTCCTCAGAGAGACAGAGTAATTAAGAAACTGACAGATGTGATTAAATTAGAGTACAATATCAAGGCAAAACAAGCCAAAATGCCCATAAAGTTACAAATATGCTTTACAATGGTTCTGAGGTATATGTTGTACATTAGATAATTAGGATTTAGCTGGAGCTACACACCTAGAGTCTGAGGGAGTTACACACCAGTATTGACAGAAATGACTCACTGCACAGCATAAACAGCAGATCGTAGAGCTGACTGAGACATTCTGAAAGAAATCCAAAAGCCACTGAGACAATCATCAAGGCCACACACACATAACTGCACAATTTACCATGTGGGAGGCAGAGGTTCCGAGGGGGCGTGACCAGCAGACAGTGAGGCCTATCACACTTCATGAAAGGCTCACTCATTGCTTATGGGGAGATGAGCAGCTGATGTCAGTAGTATGTCATCAAGAATTACACTTTCTCTTCGGTGTTTAGAAAATGTGTATCACTGCGCACAGTCATCTTAACCTCTTAAACACTTTATCTGTGAGTATCTTTAGATTAAAAAAAAAAAAACAGTCATGTTGTAAGCTCTTAATTGTACAGAATTCCTCTCTTGCATTGAGGTTCTTGTCGTCATGTATACACACACACACACAAGGGAATTGCTTTCCAGCACCTGGTTCTGAGGCTGTGGTGCAGATCCAGTTGGTTTGAATCTCACTTNAGGGAATTGCTTTCCAGCACCTGGTTCTGAGGCTGTGGTGCAGATCCAGTTGGTTTGAATCTCACTTGATGGGGCAGAATCACAAGGACAGAACTGAACCTTTGGATATTAAGTTAAATCATGTCACTTACCAGAAAATTGTTTTATCAGAATATGATATAGAATGTAAGAGATAAATACTCACTTAGCTGTCATTTGGTGTGTGTGTGTGTGTGTATATACACCATATACTGTATGCACATGACACACACACACACACACACACCAAATGACAGCTAAGTGAGTATTTATCTCTTACATTCTATATCATATTCTGATAAAACAATTTTCTGGTAAGTGACATGATTTAACTTAATATCCAAAGGTTCAGTTCTGTCCTTGTGATTCTGCCCCATCAAGTGAGATTCAAACCAACTGGATCTGCACCACAGCCTCAGAACCAGGTGCTGGAAAGCAATTCCCTAAACTGAAAGGACGCAGCCCATAAATCGAGCTCAGCTCACTGAGCAAAAACAAGTGTTACACACCATTAAAGCAGCAAGTGACCACTGTTGGAGGAGACTTGTTTATTTTAGATCAGATGTGACCAGATCGTTATAATCCGGGGTGACAACATCCAAAATTGTACCTGTAATCACTGGGGCAGAAGATTCGTCCTCTTGTCAAAATGCTGCAGGCTGCAGTCCAGTGATGACAGTACAAACACATCACGTTATTCTTTGATCATGTCACTTGTGGATGTTGGCGCACACTTACCTTAAGTGTGCAATAATTCTAATTCAGAGCACAGGTTGGGCAGCCAGACCAGACAGTGTGCTGAAAGAAACCTGATCTCAAAAAGCCAACATGAAGTCCAACATGAAGCATGGATTGCAGCCCTGCACTGAGGATTCCAGCAGAGTGCAGCACAAACTGTGCACAACAGTGATTAGAGAGCTCAGTTCTCCACAGGACTGAAGCTGAAGTAGTGATGCGGACTGCAGTGCATTCATTGACAGAGCAGCTACACACATCACCCTGCCTGCATAGGCTACACAATGGAAAATGGACGCCTCACATCAAGCGACCGGCACAGGACACAAGAAAAAAAAAACTCAGTGGGACACACACACACACACACACACACAAAACACAGAAAGAAATAACAGATAATTAGAAGCCATTTCCGATATTCCAATCCCACACCTGCGGTGCAGATACAAAGAGAGGTTCAATGAGCTGGTATAAAGGTTTCATTTGCATAATAGACGTTGCAGATGCTAATTATAGGGCCGCGCAAATAGGTGTAAAATTAACATTCAGCTTCAATAAATGAGGCGGTAGAAGTCTGAGAATATTATCATTATTTTCCCCTAAATTCTGCACTGTCAGTGGGTTGTTAGTGGGCTGAGTTACAGGCAGCGTGAAACAAATCAATGTGGAGAGTAAATTTCACTTCATGAACTGTGATCCATTAGGCACCAAAATAAAAGCAGAGGAATCATACGCATTAAAGAAGCATGCAGAGGTCTTACCTGCAGGGTTGCTATTTCAGGGATTCGTAGCGCGTCGCACTTCCAGTAAGAGAGGGAGATGGAGGGAAAAGAGAGAGAGAGAGAGAGAGAGAGAGAGAGAGAGAGAGAGAGAGAGAGAGAGGTGGACGGTTGATGCGCTAAATAACGGGTCTATGGAGAAAAATGATTGCAGGGGATTAGTAGAATTGATGGTGGGAAAAAAGAATGATGCAAATTGTAAAATGAAATTTAGATCAGCGCTCTGGTAGAAAATGTTTCACACGCACAGAAAGGCTAATGCAAAACACGTCACTGAACACGGGTTTGTCCACAGTGGATGTGGATGCTGCTTGTGTGTACTCGGTGAGGATGCGTCTCTCTCCCTCCTCCCTCCCTCCCTCCCTCCTCCTCCCTCCTCCTCCCTCTGTCTGCTCCTCTGTTTCTCCCACACGGAGCCCGACGCAAGCAACTTGTCGCATCCCACCAAACTCCTCAATGAAGCCAGTGATGGAGAATGTAGGAACGCAAAGTGAAATCTGCTATGAGGAGACTGTGATCTTGAAGTAGCACAAGATCACTGCTCCTATGCGAAGGTTTGACGCCCCCCAGCCTCTCTTTCTTTGCTCCTCTGTTGAGGGAATTGTGCTGGATGTGCTTATTGGAGCGTGTGCCATGAGCATAGGAGTGCGTGTGTGTAAGTAGCCTATTAGCCATGACCAGGTTATTTGTGTTATATGATGTCGATATTTACTGCTGGACAGCGACTCGATGGAGCGCCACTGGGACATTTTCTCTCTCTCTCTCTCTCTCTCTCTCTCTCTCTCTCTCTCTCTCTCTCTCNCTCTTTCTGGTCATGCGCGCGAGGTGGTTATCGGAAATGCAGGGTTTGGAGAGAGAGAGAGAGAGAGAGCAATAAAGCCAACTATCTACAGGTCAACAGAGAGATGAGATTCCCATAATTCCGCACTGAATAATAAAATGGATTATTGGCTATCATTTGGTGATGTCATGACTATTTTGTTAAATTATTTAATTCATGAGAAATTTTATTGGTCAAATTATGCCGTTTCTATGATCTACAACAATGCATATTCAGTGGCTGAACTGAAACTGAGTGGGCAATGACCTTCAATATCTTTAAAATGGCTTTGCTTGCTCTCTCTCTCTCTCTCTCTCTCTCTCTCTCTCTCTCTCTCTCTCTCNCACACACACACACACACACACACACACACACACACACAGAAAAGGGGAGAGGAAGAACTGAAGAGAGCTAATACAGAGTGACAGGTCTTTCATGCAGTAATGGTGATGATGAAAAGAGAGATCCACAAAACCCATGCTGGCACGCACGCACGCACGCACGCACGCACGCACACACACACACACAGAGAGNAGAGAGAGAGAGAGAGAGAGAGAGAGAGAGAGAGAGAGAGAGAGAGAGAGAATAAAAAAACATAGATAGGTCTGCACATGCACACTCGCATCACACATGCACACACATGCACAAACACACAATTCACAATTTAAGCTCCATTGTTTACACCAGGAACCGGGTTTTATTCATCATAAGAGAGTTTTAAACATCACATCAATCTGAGAATCCAGACCTCAGAGGAGGTTTCACTGACCTGTGGATGATTGATGTTTGATTTAATTTAACTCCTCTCTTTCTTTCTCACATGCACATACACACATACATTACAGATTAATTTACTATTTTTCACATTTATGTCTTGCATTTTCATTTAGATTTGAAATTTGAAATAGAGGTTATAGTTTTCTAGAAAAGTTTAATTGCAGTTTGCTTTTAGTTCCTGCTCAAATTTTGCCATGATGGAAGCTACGGACTGGTGATTATGTTGTATATGTCTTAGTTATCTATAAAATTGAGGTGTTTTTCATTTTTACATAGCTCATTATTTTATTTTATTTTATTTTATTTTATTTTATTTATGACCTTGATTGAATGACTGAGAGTTCATTGTGAAATGTTTTATGATATTTATAGCCCAAGGTTTGGAGACAGGGATCGTTGCTCTAGTTTAACATCAGATATTTAGCTTAAGTGAAGTTACTTTATTTTGTAATCTACTCTAAATGTAGTTTTTTATTTTATTCTCAGGCTGATGATGAAATACTACTACTATTGCTATTGCTATTACTATTGCCTATATACTATAGTATGACCTTCAGGCAAATGCAAATACATTCAGTGATACATGCAGACAAACACACACATATAACACTCAGATCAATTGTTGCCCTGAAGCTGTGGTGGCTTGTTGTGACTGAGGAGGGAGTCTGGTTATCACCCAGTGCTTTACTGCAGTGCAGTGTGTGTGTGTATGTGTGTGTGTGTTTGCACTCCCAAGCAAACAGTCCCCTTCTTCACAGACACCAGGCAACAGAAAAACACTCTGTCACAGTAACCTCAACTTTTAAATACATTTTTTCATACCGTATGACAATATGACATATGATGATATGCTATATATTATTTATACGCTGTCCAACATTTCATTGTGGCTATGGGATGCTTAAATATAGATGTCCTGTGCATCATTTATATGTATTTCAACAAAATTCAGCCTGATATTTGGCATATTTGGAAACTTTTGGATCTTATCGAGAATAAATGGAATTCTGCTGGTTTGAACAGTGATGATAGCCCCCACTGATGGTACGTCAGGGTACAAAGTGCATACTGGCCACATCTGAGTTAATACAATTCACATCAGAATGAGGTTTTTAATGACCACCTTGCTGAAGACTGTACAAACCTTTTTAAGGAAAAGTTCAGATACAGTTTATACATTGAGTAAATAAAAGTGTATTGACCATATTGTAAAATATACAGCCAAAAAAAATTATCCAGAGCCACAGTATATAGAGCAAATAACTATAGGGTCCCACAGTTTGGAAATAATTCATTTTAAAAGTTTAATGTGTAGCAGACAAGAGTAAATGATAGGCATGAACACTTCCAAGAACAGTGGTCATATCACAGCTGCTATTGAATTATGTAACTCAAGATTATACAGCATCTTTTCCACTGAACCATTGAGAAGCAACTGTCTTATCCATGATTGGTTTTTATAAAGATGTCATGTGAGAGAAGACTAAGCTTCTCTCTAAAAGTGGTTGTAGCTTGACCACTTTTAAGTAATCATGTAGAGGTAAAGAAATAGGCCAGATGATGAGAGGTAAAAATAAAACAGTATAGAGATTAAAAAAAAAAAAAGCAAAAAAATAGGACCGACACGATTGAACAGTCACCAAATGATTATTAAACAGGTCCAAAAATCAGAAAGGAAAACAGTGAACGGAAAGAGAAAAAAAAACAAGAAGAAACACATATCAATTGGAAGTGTACAGGTTAGAGAAGTGAGCTTTTGACCAAAAGAAAATCCAGAAGGGGACCTACCTTAATCCTTTTCAAGTGCCCTTGAGCAATGCATGTAACCCCCTAAATGTAACTGTAGAAATAAACAATAGGATAATAGAATGCTGCAGTTAAACTTCTCTTCAGCAGCACACACACACACACACACACACACACAAACACACCTTCAGTGTGTTGTCCTTTCTCTAGCATCACAGTGATAATAAAAACCAGCCATNCACACAAACACACCTTCAGTGTGTTGTCCTTTCTCTAGCATCACAGTGATAATAAAAACCAGCCATAACATAATGATCCATTAGTTTGTTCCTCATTACAGATGTATCAATGAAAGATGTGCCTTAAAAAGTATCTTAAAGTACAATAATGCTGTTTTAGATATGTGGGTACTTTGTCATTATGATTTGATACTTGATACTTTATTTACTGCATATTAACTTGATCAGACCTTTAATCTGTGGAGCATTTGAAAAACACACACAATTACCATATTTGGTTCAAATGCCATCATAGCATGTAAAATGTGGCTAAAACATGCACCGATGTGCTATAATAAGCTGCTATAACACGTTGGTTTGCCTTGACATGATGTTTGATGTTTAGGTGGTGGAGTTGGAAGAGCTTCTGATACCTGTTGTTTACAGCACACAAGGAAGTAACTTTTCAGAAAAGGTTACATATTAAAGCGTATTGTTATATTTTCATCATATTTTATAATTTTACACAAGTAACGTAATGATGAACGTGATGGTATTTATTGTGTCTGTGTCGTGGCAAGAATGGCAAAAGACCCACATGTCAAAAAGCAGTGATAACAGCAGTAAGTGCAAATGTAAAATAATACTTTCACTGTGAGAGAAATCCAGATAGAAACCGCTTTTTAAAAATCCCTCTTAGTCTTTAAAGCATTTGTTCTCATAGTTTAGAAAGAGATTCTTGAGTGAATCCTTGAATTCACCACCTGAACAGGCAACAGCTTCAATCCAAATGATGACACAGAGCACAGATGAGTGGCGAGGAAGAAGGGATTCGTGAAAAAGTACTGAACTTGGCCCAACGCTGGTCCACGGCCAGTAGAGGGCATCACACTCCCATAGCCATGTTGGCTTTTCCCCTTTTCAAACCCATGAACCAGCATGCACTGCATCCAGAGGGTGTGTAGCTGTTTGTGCTCATTACTTCCAGAGCAGAATGAGTCACACACTTCCTTCATGTGACAAATTGTGCCAAAACTTCATTCATAATTTACAACAGAAGAGCTCATATGCAATCTTATGTACAACAAGTTAGAAATTTGTAGCTTAAAGAAATATGTAATACTTCTCCTGATATTTCATAGCATCATTCATTTTCTTTTATCTTCTTTTGTGAAGGATAGCAACATTCACATACAGTGCTCTTATTTCATAGATACACTATTGTTATTAAATTGTTATAAATAATAGTAGTAATACTAATCTGACATTGTGAGTTATGAAATTGGAATGATGATGTAAGGAGTTCAAAGAATTATCACATTACCAATGGTAATAAGATTCATAGTCCATGTATTTCATGTATTATGTATGTATAAACTAACGTGCATCCTTAGTCTTTGCACTGCGCATTAAGTAGTGCATACAAATTTCCTGCAGCACTGCAGTATCTTGGTGTTATACCGCAGCCCCTCGCTCGCCCTGTCTTACTCTCTCTCCCCTGTATCTCCTCTATCACTCAACCTAACCCCTACAGTCTTTCTAGGAAACATTTTGCTTTTCTGTCTCCATCACAAGAAACTAAAGTCCTCATGTCTTCTTTTGTTTCTATTTCTCTATCCACAGTTCCTGAATTTTAACGCTTTCAATCTTTCTTCCTTAGTTCACATTGTTCAAAAGCTACATTTGCGTGTTTAATTAAATGTCCTTCCAGTTCATCTCATACCATATCTGCTACATATTCACCTTTGATCATTCCTCAGCATCTACATCTAAATGTACAGTACAACAAGGATGTCTCTCTTTCCTCCCTGGTGCTCCCTCTTTCTAACAGGGGGAGGCGCTCATGTGCATACGTGCGCGATAGTGAGGGGGAGGCACAGGGGATGGAGGCATGGCCATTGGAAGGGGCTGTGCTGGAGGATGTGAGGTGTGTGACCTGGGCAGAGAGTGTGTGTGTGTGGAGGGGTATGCTGCAGACTGTGGGGGCATTTGGTAGCTCCCTGCAGAAGAGGAGCCAAAGGGTGGGCTTTCCATGCCCACGGCCTGGTCCCCTGTCTGGAGGTTGCTTTTGGGTGGTGCTGGAAGAGTCTGGTTGAGCTGGATGGAGATGTCGCTGGAAACTTCAGACGGGCGACGGCATTGCTTAGGTTGAGGCCAAGAGGATTCTGGATGGAGGAACTGGCCACTGTAGTCACTGCTCTCTGACAGGCGGGGGCGGTAAAGCGCAGGGNGGGGGCGGTAAAGTGCAGGGTGGGGGCGGTACATCTCTTCCTCTGCATATCGCTTCATAAACAGATAGACTGACATCACCCCAGCCCCCTGAGAGAGAAAGAATAAATGGTAAGAGATGAGTTATATATATTTTGTTATATAAATATATAGGGTCCACAGAAATAAGCTTGTTTTTTTTTTCATTCCTAGTGGGAAGAGAAGAAATGAGTGGGGAGAAACAAAGGGGAGAGAGAAGAGGTTTGAACACACCGAACTGTTCACTGCAGCACATTAAAGCTGTAGCCCACTGCTGATAGGAGAGAGGCAGAAGGAGAAGGGGGAAGATAGGAGATGGAGGGAAGATGAGGAGAACACTCACATGAAACTGCGCCATGCATGTGCATACACACACACGCACACTCACACACAAATGCACAGTAACACACACACAAAAACTCTGCAGTGCTGCTGGAACTAGAAATGAAAGTTCTTCTTGTGTAGCATATGTACACCTACACATACATGTACACCNCACACACACACACACACACAAATGCACAGCAGACTGACCTCTTTTAGCAAGAAAGAAGAGGCAGCAAAGGCGAAGGACCAGCCATAGTGGTAGTTGAAGAACTGCTCAGGCTCCCTGGGCCGGTTCATCACCTCATCATTAATACTGGAGATGTAGAGCACCAGGCCCACCACCAGGCTCAGGCCTGCATGACACAGTAGCAGTGACAGAGGGCGAGAGAGCATGAGAGAGAGAGAGAGAGAGAGAGAGAGAGAGAGAGAGAGAGAGAGAGAGAGAGANTCCAAACCAGAGAAAGAGAGAGAGAGGCTGGCTGGCCTTCAGGCACAGTAACAGAGACTAGAGTGAATGAGGAGGTCATTACATTATAGCAACCCTAACAGCTCTACCATAATGATAAGGGACAAGAAAAGAGAGACAGAGTGAGAGACAGAAAGACAGACAGGTGACATGAACAAAGAGGACAGGGAGGCATTGAGTGAATAAGCCAGCATTTCATCATATAACATGATAACTGTTAATAAAATTTAGTGCTGAGTTGATTAAGTAATTTGTTAATCAATAGCAACAATTTCAACAATTGATTAATCATTTCTGCAAAGTAAAAATGTCAAACATTTACTATTTGCAGCTTTAAAAATGTGAGGATTTACTACTTTTTGCCTGTTTCCATTAATTAGAATAAAATATGGGTGGGGGAAAGATAAATATAAATATAATATAAATAGGCCGGGGCAGGGCCTTTCTGTGTGGATTTTGCATGTTCTCCCCGTGTCCACATGGGTTCCCTCCGGGTACTCCGGCTTCCTCCCACCTCCAAAGACATGCATGTCAGGTGAATTGGGAACTCTAAATTGCCCATAGGTGTGAATGAGAGCGTGAATGTGTTTGTCTGTCTCTGTGTCAGCCCTGCGATAGACTGGTGATCTGTCCAGGGTGTACCCCGCCTCTCGCCCTATGACTGCTGGGATAGGCTCCAGCCCCCCCATAACCCTCAACAGGACAAACGGGTTTAGAAAATGAATGGATGGATGGATGGATGGGTGGGGGTGGGGGGGCACTAATCAGACAAATAGGGAATTTGAAGAAACCACATTGGGTTTTGGTAACTTATAATTTGCGTTTTATCATTATTTGTGACATTTTCTACTTGATAAAAATAATCAGTTGCAACCCAAGTGAAATGACTGGAATGGAGGAATAATGTTTTATGGTCATTTAGTGAAAGTTAAGTGCAGCATGCTGGTACAGCTCTGTGTGTTAAAGTCTACAAGCACTTAGACCATATGGAAAACAAGAATTGGCTTTTAAAACTGAGAATGACCCTTTTCAGGCAGAAGCTACACATACAACATTAAAACATTAAAAACCTCTTTTCCTGGAACACTCATGTCCCTTAATCCTGCCTTAGAAATGATAAATTCATGAGATACAACATTTGGTCAACATTGTAGAATCAATATTCAAAGAAGACTGCATGTTGTAAGCAGTGAAGTGAGTGTGCGTGTGTGTGTGTGTGTGTGTGTGTGTGTGTGTGTGTGTGAGAGAGAGAGAGAGAGAGAACAAACAGCCAAGTCCATGTACCTCCACTCTATATTTTTTTTTATCTCCCTCTCTTCACTGTAATATTAACCAGAACACGGGTGGCCGGTCATCCAAAATCACAACATTTTCCAAACCTTCCTTGTGCTGGTGGAACTGGTTCATATCACACTCACCATCACAGATACAGTGGGTCAGAAAAATATTATATATATATATATATATATATATACTCTTAAAAAAATATACTCCGACTGAAGGAATGAGTTGGAAGCGCATCACTGAGGGAGGGAGAAACGGAAAAGGAAAGTAAAACGGAGAAGCTGGATGAACCAGAGTGGAAGGATGGGAGAGGAGGGATGGAGTGATAGAGAGGGAGGAGGGATATAGAGAGTTAGAGGGAGAGGAGGGATAGAGAGGAGGGATAGAGGGATAGAAAAAAGTAGGGTTTAATGCAGCAAAATATCTAACACTGAAAAGCAGTTTGATACACTTGTCCTTTTTATCACTCTGTTATCACAGCCTAAATAAAATAAAACACTGTGTCACTCCTGGCTGTAAGCATTACATAACTCCCTTACATAACACTCATTATTTCATCCTTTACCAGCAAATCTCTGGTATGTTATTCCCAGTCAGGACTCTTACAGATTCAGTTTGATGCTTTTCTGAACTCTGCACTGCCACTTTTTTTTTTTCCTCAAACACATCAAGATTAAAGAGTTCAGAGACCACACCTCCAATTTGGCTCCTAACAGTCTTTGCAGCACAATGAGGACAAGAAATAGGTTCATTAGAGCCACCTGCTGGTCAAGAGCATTAGATGCACCAATGCAGGGAATCTAGCTGGAAAAAACAGGATTCTGCAAAACTGCTTTTTCCACTACAAATCTGAAGCATAGTCCCAAAGCTCATTTTGGTCCATATGGTCCATTAATTTGATGAAGCTTCTCAGTCATCCAAGCGATATATGAAAACTGAGTCAAGTCAACCTGATTCAAGTTTTTAATTCTGAGATGTTTCACCATTCATCCAAATGGCTTCACTGGTCAGAAATGAATGAACAGGATGTTAAACCTCCAGTAACTATGGTGTCAAATCATAACAAACCTTCAATTCCAAATAAATAAATGCAGTATTCAATTTTTTAATAATGCATTATTCAAATTTCAAACAATGAATAAAATTTCAAATAATAAATTTTAATTTCTAATTTTTTAATGGTCCCCTGGTTGATGCAGGACATGTACCCAAATTTCTTTGGAAGGGAAGACAGCAATGCACTATAACTGGTGGGAGGATTGTATCTCCATTTGGACCTCCTTTTCTGTTGAGGGAAGGTTTCTCTACATGAACAGTGAAGGAGGCCATTTATGTTAATGTAGAGAGACCTTCCCTCAACAGAAAGCCATCTGGATGAATGGTGAAACGTTTCAGAATTAAAAACTTGAATCCTGTTGACTTGATTCAGTTTTCATATATGGCCCATTAATGTTTAAAATGTTTGCTTCAAACACTCTCACCCTGCTGGAATCCGTAAAACCTTTTCTGGTGACAGCATACCTGCATCATAAACTAAAAATAGAGCATTGATGGAGCATCTCCATGTGTGACACATGACACACCAGGCTGGGTTAGTATCACAGAGCGAAGGGGTACTGACAGCAGGGTATGAGTAATGGGTCCCACCTGAGAGGATGAAGAAGATACCAGAGACAAAGGCCAGGATGGTTCGCTGAGGCCGGATGTGTCCAATGTTACTGATGACAAAGGCAGTGAAGACGAAGAGCAGGGACACCATTGGGAAGGGCGTGGCTGTACGCACCATCTCTACAAGTCACAGTATTACGCAAAATCAGCGGGAGTGTGTCCCTAAACTTTAGAGAAGGATCCACGATTTTATCTCTAAAAACTTAAAATGGAAAAAATATCTAATATATGTTAAATTATGAGGTGCTACCTTGTTATTACTTTCACCACAAAATTATAAAAATAAGAAACTGTATTTCACTTTTATATTGGTATGTTTGGTATCAAGATGATGCCAAATCTCAACCGATTTGTTTGGTGAAGAGGTCTAATAGCTTTGTAATTACGAGGAAAGAAACTATGGTGTAAAACGTCAACAAAAAGATTCAACAAAACATTGCCAAGTGGTTGTATGTTGGTACAACTCACAAATATTGAATACAGCTGAACAGATACAGAGTAGATGATTAATAATCTGGGATTGTATATAATTAGTGAAATTACAAACTGAGTTACTCACCTTTAATAAATAACAACGTTAAAAAATGATTTATTTTAGTCTTAACGTGTAACAACAATTAAATAATTTCAGGACAAATTATTGTTTAAAAAAATGAAGTGGATAAAATGTAATACAACTGATCTGTTACATTTCAATACCATAATCGACCAGCAGGGGGACTCAGTACTTATTGATAACCCAAAGATGATATATAATTACACTTTTACTCACTGAGAATGTTTGCAGTGTTTTCAGTGGTGATCTCGATATCAGGTTCGATGAAGTACTCTGATGCTACACATCTGCCGTTTTCAGATCCTGAGTGGAAACACAGGACATGGAAAATGTGGAGTTTGCTTTCAAGATGAAAATCAGTGATGCGTGAAGAAGTTAAACAAAACCAAAAATGCATGGGGGAGCTCTGCAGTCCTGCTCAGAGGTCACATTCATGATGTGTGACAAATATAATCTAGAGACATGATGGCTCCCTCTATGCTCTTCATCTTTCTATGCTTTTGTCAATGTGATGATGTGTACATATGCACACACACATAGCAGCATTATTTGTATACCTCAGGATGTATGCATCTTCTGCAATCATATTTGACCATGTCGTTGTTTCCACATGCTCATACAACTGAATATTTAGTTAAATATTTCCCTACCAGCCACAAAGCAAACTCTCCAGAGGCCTGAATGCAGGGCCATCTTCACCTCCACGCTCTGGTTCTGCTGTAGGATAATACCCTCAATCATGATCAGCCAGTAGTCTGTGGACACGGCCACCCCCACCAGCAGCAGCCCACAGGCTCCAAACACTGTGGACAGNCAGTAGTCTGTGGACACGGCCACCCCCACCAGCAGCAGCCCACAGGCTCCAAACACTGTGGACAGGATGGTCAATGCACGGCTGCTGCACGAACTCATCTGGAGGGCAAGGCGAGGAAGGGAATGGTGTCAGAAGAGCAAGAGGCAACGGTCAGAAGAAGGAAACAGTGAGACAGATATGATGTGGACATACAAACACACACACATGCAGAGGAGAGGAGGTAAATTAACAGCATGTTAATTTATATACTCTACAAAGGTCAGAGGGGAGACAACGCAACAGATTATGACTGTATACGACAGAATTTAGAAACCACTGCGAGTGATGGACAGACAGACAGACAGATTGATTGATTGATTACCCAAGGACCATCATCTATGACTTGATACTCTCATGGCTGCAGATTTGCATGAGTACATGCATGCTATGAATATCATGTTCGATCTGTTGCATTGAAATCTATACAGACTTTGCAGACCATGAAAATACAATGATGCCACTTTTATGTTTCTGAATCATTTTGAAACGCTGTGTGCTCTGTGATATATTATCTGGCCTGAAGAACCCAACTATGGCTTTGAAGCAACACACCTGCCCGAGCATTAATATATAGCAATAAGATGACATTCAATGCCAACTACGGTGACCTATGATGTGTGAACCAAGAAAACATTTCCCACCCCATCATAACAGTGTCACCAGTCTGTAAATATTAATAGCAAAATTGATATGTCAGAGTCAAAAACTGATAATAGCATTTTGGTTGATTCCTCAAAATGGGCTGTTAAAGACTTGTGAGAATAACATCAACAGTAACTATAACGATACATTTTGAACTGCATGCTTTACTAGTTAGAAATAATAACAAATATTAAATAATAAAATAAAAATGCACAGCAACAAAAACAAACCCGATTTAATAAAAACAAATATACATAAAATGCTGCTTGTAAAAGATATACAGTATGTCCTGCAGTTTCATGAGTTACTCATATTATGTGATGGGTGAACTATTTGCATAAAGATAAATAATAAAATATATATGTAATAAAAATAAAATATATATTTAAATTGTCAAATGTCAAAAGTAATTAATTTAACCTTGAATGCTTTGAAAAGCTTTCACAACACAAAACTGATACTAAACTACTATACTATAAAAAAAATTTGGAACCACTTTTTTTTTTTGTCCATCAGTCTTATTTATGTAACAAATCAGACACAGAGGAATGCAAATATACACTATATAAGGAATAATGGGAAATCATAACTCCTAGAGATGGCTCTTGGCCTCATCTGTGCAACCACTGTAGCAGATGTGACTGTTAGGAAGGTTACATCAGAATCCATGCAGCAGCAGGGATGAATGGAGCTTCTTTTGTGAATGAGACATGAGAATGATGAGAAAGGAAAGACATGGCTGGTGGTAAAGGATACACATCAAAGAAATCCTCAGAGAAATGACAGGAGGGCACAGTGACATTTACATTGTTTGATTACTTTTACTCGAGTTCCCTGCCATCCTGTCTTTAACTTTAGAGTTTCGGTGGAGAGGCATGCATCCTGGAGGCGAGAGAGTTTGTGCCAGTATGAAGAAAAGAAAGTCATAAAGAAGGGAGATGAAGAGAGAAAACTTACTTAAATGACATATGATCGAATGCGCACAGGAAAGTGATGTAAATATAACAGGAATGAAGCTCAGGAAGAGTCACATCTTCCAAGAGTTGGAGGATGAGGGGAGACATGGATGATCCCTTACAAGAGAAAAACAGCAAAGCAAGGAAATGAAGAAAAAACTAATTTTGCAATGAACAGACTCCCTCTTGTCTGCTGGAGTGCCCCAAGATGGAAAATGGGGTGCATTTGCAATGTTCCAGCCTCTTCCTACAAATCGAGAAGTTGCCCAAGGCAGCAGTCAGTAGTTTCAAATACAAAAAGACAAAATGACAAGAACAATTTATTATAAAAGGAAAGGAAAAAAATGGAGGTGAACACTGTGGATCACCACCCTACTTTTCTGCCCCATGNTGTTGGCAGGCTTGCTGTCTGTTACCCTGAGACATACCCCCTCTTTCCCTTTTGTCCATTTCCCTAGTTTTTACCTGATTTCACACACTCATCAACATGCACACCAACATGATACACCAATTCTACCCCAAAAATTCTGTCTTATTTTGTGTTAACGTCACTAATACCACTGTTATTGTTTCTCTGTGTGTAAATTGTACTCTTGTCTAATGTATCTCTAGTGTCATTTGTCATGTAAGTTAATTTACAATAAATTACAGCAAAAAAAAAAAAAAAAAAAAAAAAAAAAAGAGAGCTGGAGGATTCCCCAAAGTAGCCACGAATAAGTAGAAAACTGCAGGAATGCGTGGATGTTCCCGAGTGGGTCTTCCAGGCTGGTTCAGCACCATGGACAGCAGCCTCAGCACACAGCCTGTCAGACAAAGTGCTAGGGGAAACACTCATTTTCTGATTCCCAATAGAGTTGGAAAAGATAAGTGGAAATAATTCACCTCGGCGCCACCTATGCCCTATCATCCCAAGCCAAACGTCTAAGGAGATGGTCTATCTTTAGGAAGCCATGGCCATTGTAGGGTTGGGATTTAGACTAAGTTGTTAGATTTGTGATAACAATCCCATTTTAGTGCTGAGACAGGCCCCACAGCTCCCTCACCCAGAAAGTAATGAGCCAATTGAAATGGTTAGATGGGAGCCACAGGGGGACAAAAGGTTTAATTCTCTCTAATCTGTCACAATCTACAGACTCACTTCACCTCAAAGCCTCTCGGGAAAGAAAGACAGCCAAAGAAAGAGGGATGGATAAAATGGATAAGAGGAAAGGACATTCTGAAAACATCCAAGCAGCTAAAACACATAGAGAAGAGACAGAGGAGGATGAAATTTTGTTCGGAGAGAGTCCACCGCGGGCCAGAGAAAGAACAGGAGTATGTGGGACAGATATAGGTTAAGCCTTGGCACAAAAAATGAAAGGAGCACCTATCATGAGCGCGCACGACGGGAGCGTGCCTACACCTGTATTAAACGAACCACGGGCAACCTTGAGTACCAAGCAACACAAAATCAGCTTGACAGGAAGGCGAAACTGCTCTGTAGAAAAGAAATTCCCTTTTGTAGCTATCGTGACTCATTGGGTGGGTTTGTTCCTTTCAAACTCAACATTTTCACTGCAAGCGGCAATTCCCACAACATCTCCTCCAGTCTGTGTGTTTACAAAAACGCAATGTGTATCTTAGTGGTGGATTCAATCAGGCACTGCTGTGCGCATAGGATTGTTTAGAAATCCCCCCAACTGTCACACACACAGACACACACACTCTCAGGCGGAGTTTGAAGACGATAAACAGAGCGGGAACGAGATGAGTGTGACTCATGCACGCACAGAAAACGTCTTTGGCCGTCAGGTAACATCAAATTGTGATTTTTGTGCGCTCTCAAGTAAGATTGTATTTACGCTGGCGCGACATCTGAAGCCCTTATGAATGTTGATCTTTTCGTAGCTGTCACACAGGCATTTCAGACGATCAGGCAAGATTAAAGTGTGTCATCAAATTACTACAAGCACGTAATTCTAAAAATTTAAAAGCCAAAATACTCACCCTGCCACGCGAGACACTCCAAGTCGTGCGCACACGTCAGTAACCAAGAAAGCTCACACCGGGGAGGCTTGGTGGTTTTGCGCTCTCTCTCTCTCTCTCTCTCTCTTTCTCTCTCTCTCTCTCTGTGTGTTTTTCCTTAAGCCCCCTTACCCATCCTCTCCCCTCTTTAACTGAATCTGTCCCAAGCACTGCGGTGGAGCGAGATACTTTGGCTATAATACAGACTATAGTGAGGGGAGAGAGAGAGAGAGAGAGAGAGAGAGAGAGAGAGAGAGAGAGAGAGAGAGAGAGAGAGAGAGTTGGGGAAGCACTGAGTTTGATTTGGAATAGGATTGATGCAGGATTCAAATGCCACAGATTTTATTTATTTTCATTTGATTTTTTTTTTTTTTAAATAATAGCTTTCATATTTTGCGACATGAACCAAAAGAAAATGGTTCACTAGACAAATCATCTGTCCTGTAGAAGGTGAAAGAAGATCATAAAGTATGACTGATCCCTACATTATTTTGTTACAGTACAGTAGTTGAATACCAGTGAAACTGCACAGATGGTCTCTCTCTCTCTCTCTCTCTCTCTCTCTCTCTCTCTCTCTCTCTCNCTCTCTCTCTCCCTCCCATCTTGCCCTCCTCGCTTGTCTCCTGTGGTCTATGTCCCCTGGTCTATTTTTAGATGGCTGGTAGAGGAATCCTATATTTTTAGTAAGAATATCAATAATCTACAGCACACTCTGACCTCAGGGCATGAGAGAAAAGGGGTGTGAGAGTAAGCGATCAAGGAAGATAGAAAAAAGAGAGAAAGAAGAAGAGAGGATATCATGTCAGGGTGACAGTGAATGATGGACTGAACCAACAACTCAGCAAATGCTGGAGGTTCAGTTACACACAGGCAGATCAAGGTTGGAATAAATGGAATAAATGCCTTGTCATGGTAATTTTGAAATCAGGCATTCAGCACAAAACATAAACTGTAGGTCATGTTTCAAAAAAAAAAAAAAANAAAAAAAAAAAAAAGAAGAAAAAAAAAGATTAGCTTTTATGAATAGAATTCAGATTTATTATATATTTTAGTTTCTTTAAAATGCCATATTAAAATGCAATATTCACCTACTGAATGTATTTAAGATAAGGTTGAAAATATATTTTACAAAAAAATTAATGAGCTCTTTTGCCACATTTACATAAGTAATAGCTGCTCTCATTTTGTCATTACTGCAATTAATATGGAACTCATTAAAACAAAAACAGAGAAGTTTCTCATCTCTACATTATTTTTAGGTGGTGACATGTTCCATCCAAAATAGGGATATAAATTTTTTGAATGGAAACCCACATTTTTATCAGTGAATATTTTTCAGAGCAAATGGTGTGAAAATTTATATTAGGTGGGTTTATGATGTCTCCACCATTTTCACTGTCAGAACAGCAGTAGACATTAGAAAACATAAAACACATGATAATATTGATGTAGAGGCTGAGACAACACAAACCATGATACTGGTATCAACAGACAACGGCAAGAGGGATTTCAAATAGGTAATAACAACAGTAATGAATCTTGACAATATGATTTATAGAGAATGACATAAAACAACATAGTAAACCGTTTACAGTGCAGCAATGACAGAAAGTGGAGATAAACAGAGAGGGGGGAGAGAGAGAGAGAGAGAGAGAGAGAGAGAGGAAGAAGGGCATATAGACAGAGAGGGAGAGAGAAGGGAGGTTGAAAGGGAAATGAGAAGTTGATGAGATTTTAATGTGAAGGTCAACTTGTTATAACTCAAACCTCAGTGGGAATATTAGTCTCATCAAAATGTGTGTGTGTAGGGGGTTGGGGTGGGGGTGTCAGTGGGTGAGGAGGAGAGCATGAAGGAGGAGGAGAGCACAATGGAGTGAAAGCAAGATGCCTGGGAGGTGGTTTTGCTGGTTCAACAACTGCTACAGTAAATAGAGCGGTCAGCATCTTATGTTTGTGTGTGTCTGCACGTGTGTGGATGTATATGTGTGCGCTTGAGATCGAGTGGGGGTATGTGTGAAACTGGAGGGAGTCAGCATGACAGCAACGCTTGTGGAAATGACACAGTGTATAGTTGTCTGTGCAGCTTCACACACCAACACAGAATCAAACTCTTTACTGCCTTTTTCTCAGAACTTCTTAAGTTTATTTAGTTTTTCTTTTGAACATAAAAACCAAAGTCAACTACGAGAAATATATATATTTTACCCAATCTAACAGATACTGTATAAATGCATCAGTTGTCTATTGTATTATCTATTATTGATTGTATTATGATTCATATCTATTATATTTTAGTACTGTGTGTTATGACATTTGACCTCAAGTCAGATTGATTACAGGAGCAGACATGCTGCTTACGAACTGAAGCCACAGTGTGTATGAAAGCAAAGCTGCAAGATTTAGCTTCTCTAGGTGGATTTCATTGCCATTATACTTATTCAGAATTCTGACAATTTCATGAAGATACTTTACAGGAAGTGAAGAGATTCCTGTTTGAAATGGCTGGCTGCTCTGTGAGATAAGAGCTCTGGATGGGATTGATAAATTGTACGTTTGCAGCCACCTGCCCTGCTCAGATAGTGTTTAATGACAGTGTAGCCATTATTTTTCCATGTATTGAGCAATCCCAGTGAGCCACACTTTTAATTATGCCTAATCAATGTTGTCATGATGTCATTACACAATAAAACCTTTATAGTATACATTATATAGTATACAAGCAAGTTCCTGTGTAAGCTGCCAAGCTTCTGGTTTCAGCCAGAGAAAAGATTTTAAAAATGCGTATTTTCTCAGACTGAAACAATTTCACATTTGACTGCAGTTGAGGGATGTCATGCATTGCTGCATCGTGGATAATACCAGATCTTGCACAAGAATTATACAGAAACCAAAATAAAACAGCATGTGAATAAAAATAATCCAGAGTGAGGTGGTAAAGTGAGGACTTGTTTCCTGGGATAATGAAGGCAGGCAGTGTGGGTCTGAGCTGTGGGCAGCACTGCAGCCTACGTTCACCGTCACATTGTACCCACTGATGTTTCAGCGTCTCAGTGGGTCATCTGAGGTCACTGCTGTGACGTTAAACTGTGTCGGGCCAAAGAAAATAGAACGAGGGCTTCCACGTCTGATAAAAACTGGATCAGTTTGAAAAGAAAATGTCATTTAGTCAGAATTACACACACACTAAATAGAATCAGATAAGTAACAGGAAGACAAACTGTATTGCTTGTGATGGTGAATTACTGTACTGGAAATAAATACAGTGTTAAACTGGAATATACACATCTGTGATTGGTGAGGTGAATGAATAGTGATGGATTATTTTTGCCTAGTTTCTACAGACTGGGGAAACTGTTGGAGAAAGTAGTAATTTTAATTGTTTGGTAAAACACAATTGTCTCACAACACAAGACAAGTCCAGTCAAAGCCATGGAAAAGGTTTAAAATAGGTTGGAAATAAACATACAGTTCTAGTTGCATCTTTTTGAGACATACTTTACAAAACTACAAGTATATGAAAATGGTTCATGCTGAAAACATTGCATGCAAAGAGAGAATGAGTTTACCACTTCACTGGTTTGTATCATGTTTAGGGAATCTTACAAAAACTCTAAGATGGAAATCTATATTATTGGTATTGCTTGCATTGTTGTAATATAGTTGATAGTTGATTCAGTTACTATCAAGTTAAAATTCATGTATGAATTTATTATTTATTGTATGAATATAAAGATGTCTTGGCATTTTCATGTAAACGTCAGAATTTAGTTATGAGAGGTTTCTTTGATTCTCACTGCTAGTAAGTAATTTTTATTTTAAAATGATTTGTTACAAAACAGTTGTAAGTGGGATAACAGGGGAGTCTAGATACAGTACATTTGGTGGGGGTTGCGGGATCAGGTTTAGGGGGATGCAGCCATCTTCAAACAGCGGTGAGAGGCGAGGGGGCAAAGTCTGGATTGAGGAAGGAGAAGCCCAGGAAGTCTTCCTGATTGATGGCCGCTAGAACATCTGGGTCAGAGGGGGTGAGAGCTGAAGGAGCAGCTGTGAAAAACTTGTCGAAGTTCTCGCCTTTTCTCCCACCCTGATGAAGAAAAACACACAATATAAGGAAGCATATGCACACGAGTGGTTAATACTGATTGCATATAGATGAAAACTGTAATAACCTTCCTCCTTAAAGAGACATGATGAGAGCAAAATTGTAACAAACAGCCATATCTGTGTCTCCCATTCTCGCCCCCATCCTCCCATTCTCTCCTCCGAGCTCTCTACCACACCTCAGTCACATCTCTGCTCCTTAATGGCATGTGATGACTGCTATACTGGATGATGATATGAATCTCATTTGGCTAATGGGCCTAGCCTCTGACCCCTGAGCATATTCAGTCCACTTAAGGCACACCTCACCGTTGGCCAGCAAGGCTTCAGAGTGGCGGGTGACAGGCTAATGATGGCAGACATTTGCATATGATACAAGTAAGGCTGCACCCAAAGGTCAGAGGACGCTGTCTGTTATGACAGAGCTGTCTATTCCAGAGCACACAAAGCTCACCTCAAAATACCAGCAAAGGTGATGAAAGAAAGAAAAGACAAGGGAAAGAGGGAGAGAGGGAGGGAGGGAGAGAGAGAGAGAGAGAGAGAGAGAGAGACGGAGAGAGATGGCAACTAGTTTGAACATAGGACTGAGCAGGAGGAGATGGAGAGCTGAAATGGCCAACACAACATATGGATTGATGATAGAGAGAGAGGGAATGTGGAGAAATGAGGGGAAAGCGAGAGAGTGAGAGAATGGAGACAGATGAAAGAAAGTGAACTGAATACTTTGGGGGGGGAGAGAGAGAGAGAGAGAGAAGAAGAAGAAGAAGAAGAAGAAGAAGAAGAAGAAGAAGAAGAAACAAAGAAGAGTGAAAAAGTGGTGCATGACTGACAGTTCTGGGTTTGAATGGTGGCTGGATCTCCATTTTCTCCACACGTTCCCAGTCAATCCAACGGAAGAAAGGATGCTCCTTGATCTCTCGCTCCGCATCCTCCCCTCCACCCAGACGCTTGGCCGGATGCTTCATCAAGAGCTAAAGTAAAAATGAGAGGAAGGAAGAAAGTGAGAAAGCCAAGAAAAGGACTTTAAACATGGGTAAGAGCTGTATGATAAGGAGTAAGCTTGTAAGCTTTGCTGTATTTTTTATATTAAATAAATAAACTAAATTATGTGCACACTATTTACTTTGTGTGCACATCATTTAGAATTGAGAAAGAGATAATAAGTTGTGACTTACTCCCTTGCAGATGGAGATAGCCTCACGAGAGAGGTTTTTTGGATATGAGACACTATGCTCCATGATGGACTGAAACAATTCCTCCTCATCAATACCATCAAATGGTGGCTGGAATGTAGAATTGAAAGTGTAAAAATAGGAGATTAAGCATAAAGACTTATAGGGAAACTCAAGGCAAATATGTTTAAATCAAAGTTATTAGAAAAAAATGATTACAAAAGGCCTATAATTCAATTGGATATACCTGTCCTGCCAGCATTTCATACAGCAGAACTCCATAAGACCACCAGTCTACTGCTTTGTTATAGGGCTGATATGCCACAATCTGAAAAAAAGAGAGAGAGAGGACATAAAGAGTAAGGATGGCAGTGACAGAGATATGGAAGGAAAAGGAGAAAACTGAGACACAGCACAGTTGTTACCAGTCTGCTGCTTCTCTACAGGGACGACACGCAGCTGACAGATACATTTGGATACAAAAGCAGAGAGGAAAAGGGAATTTGCAGCATTAGGAGGGATAAATCTATGAATGAGCTCAGAAATAATTAACACGACTTTGGATTAGTGTGTTTGTTGTTTGTGTGCTTGTGTGTGTGTCTGTGAATGTGTCCGTGCTTGTGTTTGTTTCCTCTACGTCTGTGCAGGGAAAGGCATGAGGGAACAATACCCAGACCCTGGGGAAATATACTGTATCTCTTCCAAAATGGAATGGCAGATTCAGGAGAATCAATAGATGTTTACATAAGAGAGTCAGTACCCAGAGGATCCATGGCAAGGTTTACAATATCAAAGATGTGTACAGCCATCACTTCCTGTCTAAACCAAACAAGTTCAAGCACACACGAATATCTCCTCAGTCATTCTTTCAGTTAATTTGTTTATAACAATACTCAACAAACAGATACACTATTGAGGGCAAACACTGTCAGCATGCAGTAATGGTAATTTGGATATCAAGATGGAAAAAAACATATTCATTGTTTTCAGAAATTCAGATCAAACATCCTTTAGAGATTATGCAGTAAGTTTTCAGCAATCAAGTGGAATAAATCAGCTATATACAAGAGTCCTTCAACTGGCGAAGTTTAAGTTGTAAGAGAAGTAAGAGAAAGGCAAAATTGGAGATGCAAGGTTTCTGAAGGGTAACCATGACTGCTACGCAATGTTCTCATAGCACAAGCACACGCAGTGCTAATTCAATCATGTTAAGTTAATTATTCAAAAATGCTGACAAGGTCACAGAAGAGAGATGAAATGAGAGGAGCTGCAGCAAAGCGACTCGTCGTCTCACAGCACTGAAAAGCAGGTCAACCAAATTTAAAAGTGTATGACAGAGGTGAAACAAGGGAAAAATAGCCTCTAAAGAAGTTCAGGAATGAGATGGGATCATGGAGTCAGTGTACCTCAGGGGCGATGTAGTCAGGGGTGCCACAGAAGGTGCGTGTGGTGTCACCTTCATATACGCCCTCTTTGCACATCCCGAAGTCAGCTATCTTTATGTGGCCCTCGCTGTCCAGCAGCACATTATCCAGCTTTAGATCCCTGAGAGAGAGCCAGAGAGGACACTCAAAAAGACGGATCGCAACCGTATGAATCACTGTGATAGATAACATCTTTACACATCATTAGTTACAAAAGACATAATGAATCTATGTCAAGTTTGTGTGCTGCACTGCAGAGCAGCGACAGAGCTGAACCAGGCCATTTTAGACAAGCAGCCCGCTTCTGTACCTGTAGATGATTCCTTTGCTGTGGAGGAAGAAGAGCCCAACTGCTATCTCTGCTGCATAAAACCTAGAGGACAGAGAGGGAGGGGTGGGGGAGTCACTACTGGATGCTCTAGCTTTCAAAAATTGGCCAGATTTTTCAGCTAATTCAAAAGACGCTGATGACAAGAAAAGAGGAAACAGGGAGAGGAGCTCCAGAGGGAGATAAAAGGGAGAGAAACCAAATAGATGAAAGGCAGCGAGATGAAAAAGAGAGCTGGAAATGAGTAACAGAGTAAGAATTAGATTTAGATTGATCAAAGATTATTGATCAGATGAACAGTCAGAGGGAGGGAAATTGTAGATGAAAAGATTAGATTAGTGGGAGGAGACAGATGGAGGACAACAGAAGCAGGCTGGTACTTGATCTGATGACTTCTATACCAAGTATAACGCACAAAGCAAAGAGATGAGCGTGTATGTAAGGAAGAGAGAATGAAAGAGGGAAATGAGCCGCTGTGAAGATGAGAATGGATAAAAGCTAAAAGAAAATGGTTTGCTGATTACATACGCTGCGTGAGGCTCTTTGAACTTGCCGACTATCTGGATGTGAAACATCAGGTCCCCACCATTGACGTATTCCATCACATAATATAGACGGTCCTGCAGAAACAATACAGACACACACACACATACACATACACAGATACAGCACATAATCACCTCTTGTCTAAATTAAAAAGCAATCTGCTTAAACCCCTCCTCCAGGACTGAGGACCTTGTTAAGGAAACTGAGCTAATTATTTCATTTATTAATCGAAATTCTCAGCCAACCTGGATTGAAACAATTCCTGTGAGAACCATGCAGACAAAATGTCAGGTGGGTTTATGGACAATTTAATAAAAATTATGTGGCTGATTTGGGACCCAATACAGCTTTACAGAAACACACACCTCAGTCTGGAAGGCACAGTAAAGCGATGTGAGGAAGTGGGGGCGAGAAGAGAGTGCCAGAACCCTCCTCTCCACCAGGGCGCTCTCTGTGTCCTCATCCTGAAAGAGCACATCTTTCTTCAACACCTTGACCGCAAACAAACGCTCGCTCCCTCGTTCTTCTGCCAGCAGAACCTATGCAGAGAGAGAGAGAGAGAGAGAGAGAGAGAGAGAGAGAGATACAGATCGTTTTTCAAAATTCTTCATATCAGAAACAAGAGCATAAAAACAAGACAACAAAAACCACTATTGGTTTTTCACTTATTTGATAGAAATTGCATTTAAATTAATTAATGTAAATCGTGATTAAGTTCTTGAGCACATCTCCCTCAAGCTTCATTTCTCACCCTAGCTGTTATAAAATTATTCTGAAAGACTGCCTGTTACTTAAAGTTTTTAGGTCGTTGTGTGTGAGCGCCGAGTGTTCTTTTGTTGGGAGAAAATTAATTATACTGAGACGTGTTTGTAGTTTTGATGCATTTCGTATATGAAACTTCTCTGCCAAACTGTGTTGCTGCAGAGGAAAGATTCAGAAGGAGTGAACTTCATAAGAAAACGCTTGGATTTAAAAAAAAAAAAATCGATAATGAAGAAACACGAAAAGTGCTCACATTCCACATTTACCAGATATGGTATAATAACTGAGTAGAGTAAGTAATAATTGTGGGAATTACATGGCATTAACTAAAATCTGCATGCTGCTTTAAAGTTCCAACACACCTCTTATGTGTTAATCAGACATTAAAATCACATTCAGCTGCTATTTTTCAGCAGCAGTAACATCACACTTCTGTGTAATGGGTTGCTCGTAGGTTGCTCTGAAAGCTAATGGAAGCCATAATTTTCTGCAATAAGAGTCACACGAGGTCCACGGGCTTCAGCTTGGTTCAAGGCAAAGATATGGTCAGCTGCACTGGAAAGTGCTGATAGGAAGAGTGTTTAAAAGGACGGAGTCAGCTGCCTTCAGCACTGTGTGGTAATGGTCACTGCTGGGAATGAAGGATCTCATCTGACTTTCAAATACTGGTGCAGAGTACAGAGAATTACATGGCTTCAATTTTCACAAATCAATGTGCTGTGTGACTGTGTGTGTGCGTGTGTGTGTGTGATGCTATTGATTAACTGCCACTCACTGAGAGAAATCCTGTCATTGTCTCTATGAATGTCTCCTATACTTCCCCATTCTCTCTCTCTCTCTCTCTCTCTCTCTCTCTCTCTCTCTCTCACTCTCACACACACACACACACACTCTCGCTCTCAGTCTACCTCATACATTTCTCCCCCCCTTATTCCCCCCTTTTTTGGTAATTTTGTCACTATCTGCAGCACAATAATCTGTCACTCCTTCCTCTTTCTGACTCTTGTCTGTCTGTCTGTCTTTCTGCCTGTCTTTCTGTCTCTCTGTCTGCAGCCTTGAGGTCTGCCTCTCCTTTCTTGGGTCATTTTTATCTCTGATCTTATGTAAGAAGAGTCTATTTCTCCTTTCCTCTGTAGACTCTCCTCTGACAATTATGAAACAGCACAGGGGGGAATTCAGAGGAGGAAAAAAGGAATCAAAACTCTGCTCTCTTCATTATGGCTGAGGCTCATCTACTGGGGAATTAATGAGAAAATAGAGAGCAGCGGGGCCCTTTGAAATGAACAGCTCCTGACTGCACAGAGCAGCAGCCAGCAAGAGCTCATCGCTGCTGACAACACAAAAGACGCCAAGGGTTAAATGAATCATTTGGGAATAGAGGGAGAGACAATGATTACGTTAATATGAATGGAGATTTTTCAAAGAAATTCTGTTTTGCTGTGCCTGTACTGCAGAACGAAATGGCATTTGAAGGTCAAGTCCATCAATAGAAGAAATGATTTACAACCAGAAATAACCTGATTTCTGCATGAATGGCTACTTTGCTCATTTACAAGAGGTGGTGATTACGTGTAGAAAAGATGACTTTTATCTTATTATCTGCTGTGTTTACCTTGCCAAAGCTGCCTTTGCCGAGCACCATGAGGAAGTTGAAGTCGTGGATGCCCATCTTGACCTTGCCAGGACCTGGGGCGTGGACGGGTGGACAGGAGGGGACANAGTCGTGGATGCCCATCTTGACCTTGCCAGGACCTGGGGCGTGGACGGGTGGACAGGAGGGGACAGAAGTTGGGGACAGGGCTGCTGGGAAGGGTTCAGACAGCGGGGCAGATGCTGCCAGAGGCAGGGAGGGTGTTGTTGCATCTGTCTGGGGCTCCTGATTAATCACAGTGGGAAGTTTAACACATGAATGGTTGGATTTGGTCCAGATCAGCACAGACACACATCCAAAACTGAACACCACACAAGCCAAAAGCCTTCATGCCCCCAGTTTTGAAATACAGACTTGTAGACTAATCCTGCACCCTGGTGGAGATGAATTGTAACTGACAAGGGAGGAAAAACAGTATAATTGATTATCTCATTATTTACCTACAACGCCAGGCATAAATCTCCTTGTCATTTTTGCTTGGACAGAATTGCAAGCAGAGTGAAAATTAAAGATCCTGACCTAATGTGGGTAATATCAGCCATTGTTTATTGTTTATTAGATATTGTTAATTAGGTAAGGTGATAAGGTGATAGTGACCAGAATAAAGTGATAAAGCAAGGTGTCTACAAGCAAGGTGTACAGCAAGACCTGAGGATAAATGGTCATGAGCAATATAACAATAAAATGCTTCATCACTCTCCCAACCGAAACACGTATAAATATCCCATTGTCCATACTGGACCAGCCTGTTTCCATGTTTCCTACCTGCAGGTCTGGGTCAGGCACGGGGATGTTGTAATACTCTCCCTCATCTTGATCCAGCAGTTTGAACCAGCCGCTGATGGAGCGTCTGAAGACCTCGCTCACTCCAAACGACAGCGCTCCCATGAAGTCGTTCCGAGATGTGCGATCCCAGTCCCAAACTTCCACAGACAGACGCCTGTCCCACTGCTGCCCACGCACCGAGCTGGATAGATGAAGACAAATTTAAAATCAGCCAGCAGAGTCAGTGTTCTATGAAAGCAACAAACACACAGACACACAATTACAGACTCCATAAATCCATTTTTATGACCAGATTTCCAGGGACTATCAACCTTGTGTTTTGTCTTATGTTCTTCATCTCTCTAGGTCATTTCGTCAACCAGTGATCCACATTTCTGGGATATTTTTATCCTTGAAGCACATTTTGTCCTAAGCTTCTGTAAATTTTCCACCATTTTTCCACCATGGATTAAATTTCACACAGACTCACAAGGTGAATGTCTCGTTCCAGACAGGATTGAGAGTAGAGCGGATGGTCTTGGTCTTCTGTTTGCTGTGACTCTTTGGGTCTGGAATCAATTTCAGTTTAACATAAGGGTCTGACAGACCATTAGGATCCATAGGCATCAGGTTACGGGCCTCCCGCACTAAAAGAAAAGCAAAGAGAGAGACTTAATTAGCTTTGATCCCACTTTTTGACAGTTTCTCTTCCCGTATGTAGCAGACCCTCGCACCTGTGACAATGATCTCCTCCTTCTCTCCTCTAACCATCAAGTGGATCCTCCCTCTCTTCTCTGTATGGTCCTGACCACAGAGGCTGGGAACACTGGTCTCGCACCGCCGATGGACGTTCATTTCACAACCTTACAATACAAAAATACACAGCATACATTCACAAATACACATATGCCTAAGTACATGGACTCAACACCCTGAAACAGACACAGATAAAAGGGTAATGCATACGCACAGATTTATGATTATGCATTGAACTTACAGGTGCATCTCATTCCCTGGTGTATGAGGCCGTACAGTAGAGAGCCACAGTGGTCGCAAAAGGTGGGACTTGAGTAGGTGTGGATCTTAAACGTGTGTCGACTCTTCAGGTCCTGAAAAATAACAGAAACATTCATGGAGAAAATCTGCCTGGAGAATTTCACAGCTGTACACAAAATGACCATGAAATAGACTGTGGACACACACACACACACACACACACACACACACACATTTACACAGAGATGCACATTATGATTAGTGGAGGAATGTTGAGTGGGGTATTCATGGACAAGCCAATTAGATTTCTCCACTGGGAGAGGACATATAAATGAGACTGCATCTCGGCAAGGCTGCGAGTGTGTGTGTGTGTGTGTGTGTGTGTGTATACCCTGTGCAAAGGGATGAATCATTTTTATCTCTCTACAGCTACAGCTCATCATCCCCCCCCACCACCATGCACCACCATGCACCACCTTCTCCCAAACTGTTTTGCTCTTCCCTCATTACTCTGAGTCTTTAATAAAGAGCTCTGTCACCCTCTTTCTTTCATTTTAGCCTCTGTGTTCCTTGCTCTCTCTCATCCCTTTCGCACTCAAACACACACAATTTAGCACACACACTGTCACACACGTCGCCCTTGACCTCATTTCTGAGGCAGTTTATTTAGCTGGCAGAAAAAGTGAAAAGAGACAAATTTCCCTGAAATTCACAAAATGCCACAGAGAGGAAGACTGAGCAGTCTGTTTCTCTCTCCCTCTAATTCTCCTCTTATCAGTTCCTTCCACCTTCCACCTGCATCTCACCCTCTTCCTATTTCCAGCCTGCTGCCTCTCAGAGGCCTTGTAGGATGACATGACATGAGTGCAGATGTTAGATGGGACAAATCTGTGCGCTAAAATGGAGGTATAGACTGAGAGATGAGAGATGAGTCATACACTTTACTGGCAATGGATGAATGAACTGATTTGATGATGAATGGAAATATGGAAAAACAAGAACATAAGTGGAAAGTGATGTAAAAAAAAAAAAAAATGATGGATGCATTGACATGTCTACTCACATCTGGTCTGGGAGCTGTCACTGAGCCAGGACAAGTGAAGGTCACAAACTCGTGACATCGTTTGTGTACCACGAAGCTGCACACTAGAGGAAAAAAATGTCCCATTAAATGAATTGGCTACACAGAGGAAAATTATCTGAGGAAAATAAATACAGAGCAAGGCAACAGTAACAGCAGGTGTAGCTCTACCTTGACACTGGAATCCCTGTTTGCCAATGCCCCTGAGAAAGAAAAGCAGGTGGATTAAGACACAAAAATATCTCGACTCCTTTGAAGTGAAATATATCTTTCCAAACCGTGCCAAGGCATGGTTAGTACTACTGCACTGATTCACACTGTTTTAAAACCAGTGGACATGCAGGTCCAATTTGAGCACGAAGTCTGTCACAAAAACACCAGCGGCCACGTGAAAGTGTGTGTGTGTAAAAGACTGTGATGAATAAAGTCACGGTGTCCATTTGTGTGTCTAACAAACCACAATGCTGACCAGGTCGAGTAGAGCTGTGTCAACTGTTGGTGTTGTCTCATTCATTCATTCACTCACTCACACACACACACACACACACACACACACACACACACACACACACTTCTGTTTTCAGAAATGCAATGTCGGCTAGTTTCCAGTGTCTCCTTAGAGCTTTAAATGAATAATTAAAGCATTGATTGACTAAAGAGTCCACTCAGCGGCTTGCCTGCTGTGAATCAGCTTTTGATTAGGAGACTGGAACAGCAGATGAATGAGATGCCACAGAAACCTCCTTCACAACTGTAGTGGAGAGGCTTCAGGGGGGGTTCATAAGAAACTGACCATATCACTGATCTACAATCAGTTCACCATCTGCCTGGAAAATAAATAAAGATGGAGTTTCAGAGAGTAATCTGATCCTCAATCTGCATTCAACACCTGCCTCTATCTGCAGCATGGTGTACTGACTCAGTTGTGGTTTTTTGGCCAGCAGAGAGCAATAGAGAACCAGGTATGAACCTGGAGAGGATCCACAGCGCTGCTTACTGGCTGAAGACGGAAACGAGCCAGCAACATGTCAAAGGGAATTCACTGAAAGGGATAATTGCTTTTCAAATTTAATGATACAGTAAAACTCCAACACAATCAAAAAAAAAAAAAAAAAAAAAAAAAAAAAGAATTGCCAGATAACACTGTCAGAATGAAGCCATAATATTCTACCTCAACATTCTCAGTGTGTGGCACAAAAAACTAGAAATTACATTAAAAAAAAAAAAAAAAAAANAAAAAAAAAAAAAAAAAGAAAAAGAAAAAGAAAAAAAATCTGCTGGCCCATGTATTTCGGCTTTGCAGCTGGCACTATCCTTGGACCTGTTTGTGTACATTTTATGGTTTTACAAGCAGAGGTTTTAACTTTGAGAATCATTGTTAATCTGATGTTGGAATCTGACTTTGAACCTCTTTTCATCAGATGCACAAAGTTTAACTGTGACACCAGACAATGACATTTTTATTTAACCATTATTTAGCCAGGTAAATCTCACTGACATTCAAAATCTCTTTTCCAACAACGATCTGGAATTTTACAATTGATTTTTAGATTTTTCAACTTTAAAATTGCTTAAAAAGGAAATTAATTGTTTAAGGAGCCCTACAAGACATAAATATCCACTGTGTTTTGAATACCAGATTTAAAAAAAAAGTGATATCTACGACTGCGCATTAGATCTATCTTTTCTCAGGCTTTAATTAATCTCACATTCCTGTTGTG
>VXCM01000408.1:312716-371965 GCA_014773175.1 Lucifuga dentata
GGGCAGCACCCTCAACTAAGTGCCACAACCGCGGCCAAGCATCCAACTGGAGAAATGTCCTGAAAGCTACCCAGAGGCTGCTGGCACATTTACAGCCCTGCATTCACCATATGTCCACACACACATACACACACACACACACACACACACACACACTCAACCATGGCTTCATTAGACAGAATAAGCTCCCTTTTGTTGCTGGTGTCTTTATATGAATATATCCATGTGTCTGCATGTCACAGGCAGAATAAAACAATATACTTTACTGAAGTACGCTACATTTGAGATACAGGCACTTTGTGTATTTCTATTTTGTGCAGCTTCATACCAAGCAACAGTTATTAGTTACTTTAAAGATGAGAGTGTTATAAAATTCATAAAATCGAATATTTTTCTACTAGTTTAAACTATTACAGAATAAGTATTTAGATATTGCACCACCTGATCAAGTCAATCCAAGCTGATTTGTATATCCTAATATCACAACGTCTCAAACTGCATGTGAAAGCAAGCATGCACAACTGTATGTCCTATTAGAATGTCCTATTAGAATGCTTGCATGTGAGTGAGATAGAGAGTACATGGAGTTGTTAAAGTAGCCGCTGTACAGTGTGGGCTGCAGTGTCGAGGTGAGGTTATGTTATGAGTTCAGGCCACTATAGGCTGATCCTCCAGCAATCTAGTGAAACAAAAAGGAGCAGATAAAGTCGGAACGGTGCTGAGGTAGTGGGATGCCTGAGGAGGAGACTTATGAACTGCCAGGGTGGTTTTATGGACGTACAGCTGTGTGTGTGTGTGCGTGTGTTTTACCATATGAAGTCTGTGCAGTGGCTGCAGAAGGTGGGTTGCTTGAAGAAGCGAGCCGTGAACTGATGGTCCTTCACCTCGACGACCCTCTTGTGTTTGAGCGCTCCCCTCCTCTGGAAGACGGGGACCCTAGTCGGAGGAGAAAGGGGCGAGGGCAGAGGGGAGGCACCCAGGGAGGAGGCTGATGTAGGGGAGGCCAGAGACCGTGGTGAGAGGGAGGAGGAAGGGGAGACTGGGGTAGACATGGTGCCTGGAGGAGAGTTTAAAAAGAGGAATGAGTGATGAGTGTCAGTACAAAAGGTTGTACAGGTAACAGATCTTGGACATGGGAGAGGGCGAAGGGTGAAAGGAGTGATGATGAGGAGCAGCAGGAATAGAAAGAGGAATATAATGGGTCATGGCAGAGAAGGGACTTGTTTTAATAGTGCATGGGATGTAGGGAAGGAGTGACACAATGGAGAGAAAAATCAAGAACAGCTGAACGAGCCAGAACTTCAGAAGAAGATGGAGAGAGCGCGAAAGAGAGAGGAGGAGTATGGCGTAATAAAGAAGACAGGGAGGTTAATTCACATACAGAGACAGAACCTCCTCGGAGACTCTGAGACACTAAACTATTAGTGCACCTCACTGTGTCCCACATACTGCCTGTCCATTTTCTCCCTCCCTCTCTCTCTTTATCTTTCTTTCTTTCTTTCTGCCTCCCCACCCCCTGATCATCATGTCAACTGTTCCTCCTGTTGCCATGTCAACAACACCCCCACCACCTGCTACAGTATTAAAGCCTGTATCCTCTCTCAACTTCCTGCATGCCCTTATTAGCAATTAGTGCCATTTCTGAAGAAAGTTTTGAGCAGAATAATCCGTATATGTCTATAAGGAAGGAAATGTGCTGGAAAAAGCACAAAATTGCAGATATTAGCCAGAGACTGTGGTGCAAGAGTTGCACACTACTAAATGATGAATGAAACTCCAACAGAGAATGAATGAATAAATAAATATACCCACAGCAACAACCATGTCAGAAAAAATGTGATGAAATGATAACATCTCAGCAAAGAAACAAATCAATCTAAAGGAGAAAACTGGCACAATGCACAGAGGTTATACAGTATTTTGAAGATAAATATGCTGTAAAATATGTGCAGACCCACTGAAGTCAAAAAAAGAGACAATACCTGAATTTGCAGTCACTTTGGGTGAAAGGCTTGAGTGAAGGATAGCTCACCTCTTCCTCTCCTCTCTCTTCTTATCCTGCTCACTTTGTAAGAAAGGCTTAAAAATCACACCTGTGGCTGGTCAATTCGAAGAAGAGAAACGCTGAAGGGAAGTCAGAAAAACCAGGGGAAGCAGTGTAGCCAGAAACTAATCAACAAACCCCTCCAAAAAAGAAAAGAAAAAAAAAAAAAAAAAANAAAAAAAAAAAAAAAAAAAAAAAGGCGAAACTTATCAAAAGTAAAGCAACAAGGGTTTTGAAAGATTTGAGCTTTCGAAGAACCAAAAGAAGATAGAGGAGTGAAGTGGTATATATCCGTTAAGCCAGAGGCAGGGTGAGGAGTAGGATGAGATGGAGAGGTGGTATCCTCTTTCCAAGATTGATTCTGTTCTTACCATGTAGAGGAGAAGGAGAGAGAGAGAGAGAGAGAGAGAGAGAGAGAGAGAGAGAGAGAGATTGGAGATTGAGGGGCATAGGCAGCAATTCATTTTGAAATCTGGGTTACTTCTCTCTGGAGAGAGAGAGAGAGAGAGAGAGAGAGAGAGAGAGAGAGAGAGAGGGAGGTAGAGGAAGGAGGACAGATGAGACAGAACTTGCCATTTTGCCACCACCAGTACAGTATGGACAACCAAATGCCAACTGTCTCTCACTTCCTGTAGTGCTAGAGAACCAAGATGAAAGGAGAAAAGAGGAGCAAGTCTGGGAGAAAAGAAGAGAGAGCTTCAGCGATAGAGAAATGGTTAGTTAAACCTGGGTTTGTCAGCTAAAACTGGAACTAAATTATTGATTCACAGATTGTGCACCAGATCAAGAAGATTGAAGGATCAACAGGCATATAAAATAAATGATCCTGTTAATCTATTCAGCAGCAGAGCAGGATGTTCACTGCATGTGAAATTTGCTCTGAGATCAGAGCAAGTGGTGGCATGATAATAGAACTCCGCTGAGTGCTTGAAACCAGGTCAGCAAAGCCTGATGGGAAGAGTCATTTCAAAGAGAGAGGGGCCATTCGTCCATTACAGTAGAATACTGGGGGTTGTTAACACAGAGATTGATTAAAGGCAATCGCCCACGTGCAACCAGTTTCACACGATGAGACAATGAGTTTCACAGAAACACACAGACACACACACACACACTTTTTAATCACACTTGGCATGTTCGCGTGGTGTGTGGACAATCCTGGGAGAAGACAGCAGGAGGCTGGAGCAGAGATATAAACATGCAGGGGACGAAGGTTTGGATTGGAGTGGGATGGAGAGACTAAGACAGGGAGCGAAGGGTTGAAGGTCTAATTAATGGAAATGTAGGTTATTAGTCTCCTGATGAGGACACTGGCAGAGAATTAATTAACAATTATAATTAGCAAGATTGTTAGAGAGTAAAATGTGTCAGCCAGTAAGATAAGAGTGAGCTAGTGTACATAATGTGTGTATGTGTGTGTGTTTGAGGCTGTCATCACTATGCATGTCTTCAAAAAAAACGAACATCTGACAATGATATATGTCATTTCAGCATTATTCATGCAGAATGAGCAGCTGATTGGAAATGATAGGGGCTTTCCTTCACACAAACTGAAACCAGGGTTTTCTCTATAGAGGCGCCATTACTATCTTCATTTTCTGGCCCATAATACTCACACTCTTCATCGGGCTCATCCTGGATGAATCGTGTCCTTGCTCTCAGTCACAAAAAAATGAAGAAGCTGTCCTCGCTTAGTAAGAGAACAGCACAAGAATATGATCCGGTAATATATGAATCTGTTGACCGTGCACTCCTCAGTGTTTAGTTCATTGAAAAACAAAGCACATAAAAGTCCACAATCTTCCTCTCCGTGCGGTGTGATGAGTAAGCACTTGTGAATCTGCAGCGTCTGTATCCGTGTGTGTTTGCATGCCTATCTAAGCATGCGTTACAGTGTTTGATCCTGGGCCATAAAAGCAAGCTGGTGTGCAGCCAGTCCATGATACATTAATGCTGTAAACTAAGAGGCCAAATGACAAACACACAGATAGTGAGCGAAGGAAAAAACATAAAACATGTTTCAGACAGGATCAGAGAATATGAAAGGAAATATATTGATGACAGCAGGAAATCAGGGAAAGAAAGAAGATGGATCGAAGAAGACAATGAACTCATCATCGCCACCATAACCTGTCTCTTCATTTTAACCATCCTTATAATAATTGCTGCAGTACTGGAAGTTGACTGCAATTTCTGATCATAAACACTTGTGTACCCCATTTTCTCTTTCTCTCCCTCTCATTCCACAGATGGCTATCTTATTATTTCTGACCATGGCTTAATGAAACAGAAAATTCTCCTTCGACGGAATCTTTTCGAGGAGCAATCAGCACGTCACCAATTACACGCGTCCATTATCGTCTAACGAGCACCGACTTCAACCTGGCTGGCTGGCTGGCTTTCTCCTCCAATGAAATTAAGGTAAATTGAGTCACCTAACTGTTGTTTGTGGAATCATGGTGAAGCAGTGTCTGAGGTAATCATATCTGCCTGTTAAATTGCAGAAACAATTGGCTCTGTTTGCTTCTGTTGGTTTTCTGTTGGACTGAGCTTCTATTTGCCATTTTTAATGAAGAGAGATCGACTGTGTTTTGGAAGAGAGCAACAAACCTCCACACCGGTCAGATGAGACATTTGGCAGGCGATTAAACCTGGTCAACACAGCCTACAAACTCTCAGGACTGAAGCAAATAAACTCTCTCTCCATACTTATTTTACTGCTGTTATTTTCCTGCTGACCTTCCACAATGGATCCCTAACAACAACAACAACAACAAAAAAAAATACTAGACAGTGTAAAATAAATCAAGTAAATCAGATAAAGATGTGGATGTTAGTTCTGAGAACGGCCTCAGAGGGAAAGCCAGTCATCTCAGTTATGATGCCTCAAAGAATTTGAGAAAAAAATCATATATCACTCAGTTTTACAGTATTTGCTAATGATGCTTTCACAAGTGAACAAAACTTTAATCTCAGGAATTAGGTCTGCATCCCACGAGGTAATAATCTATTGTGTGTTTTATAATCTTCAACAGTACCATAATCTCATGGTACAGTATGCTGTTTCCCAGATGCTTCTTTTTCTTGCTTTCTTTTTGGGGACTCTAAAAGGCAAGTAGTCTTTTTTTTTTTTTTTTTTTTTTTTAATTTAGTGTTCCTTTCTATTTAAAGAACCCAATAAAATTATATTATTTGTGCTTTGGATAAATAAAATGTTTGTTTTGGAAAGATGTTCATTTAATGTCTGCACCGGGTGGAAGTTCAGTTTAAGACCTTGATTATAATGACTTTGGGACGATGTCCAAGGCAGTACAGTATATCTATCTATAGTTATAAACAAGCACAAAACAGGCATGTGGGCTGAAACGTATTACTATTCACAGTACGTGCAAAATACTAACAAGAACACAGTGGCTCCACTGTGGGCTGCAGATTCAATCTTAGTGCTGTAGGGAGGGAGGAGAAGGTTGTGAACAAAATGTGCTCACGGCAAAGGATGAAAGCAGGAGGGCAGAAGATTCAGGGAAGGAGAGGTGAGTCGATAATGAGGCGAGGGCACAACAAGGTAAAGTTTGATGATATCTTAATCTTCATTCCAGTTTTCTATGAATTCCCTTTAGGCAGGTGGCATCGCACATGCACACCCACATGCACACATGAAAAGACAGAGAATAATGTATGGTATGAATAATTACTCTGTCCAACATGGGGCAAAAAGATACCAGCATAGATGAAGCATAAGTATCTGAGGTTGATGTTGCCAGGCTCTCAGACTGTTAGCATACAATGCTATTAATTCCTTCTACTTTGACTGTACATAAATGCAAATACAGAGCATCAACATGGCTAACATAAGAACATGCAAACCAAACATCCAAAATCAAAAAATATTTGATGTGGAATTTATGAGTAGCGTACAAGTTAAGTGTGCATCTCCGTCATGTGTTAACGTGTTAAATGGTATTTGGATGATTGTTTCAACACACTTTCTGTTCATTACCATAAAAACTAATGAAATAGTCACTGTTTATGACAAACGCTTCTGCTTGTGATGATAAAAAAAAAAAAATTTCAAGCACACTAAAATCATAATAAAATAAAACATCTTATCACAAACACGTGCAAAGAAAGAAGACAACACACATCTGGGATCTCTCTCTCTCACACACACGCACATACACAAATAGCATGGTATCAGCTATGGGTCAGTTAGCTTATTTGTCATTGTGGCCCAATGTGGCTCGTGAAAATGGAGGAAGCGAGGGATTGGCTTTGTTTCTGGGGAAAAAAACATGAGATGAAAGGATGAAAGGATGCTTGCGTGTTCTTTTTCTACTTCGGAGATCAAGCAGTTGAGTTGTAGAACCCTGCAGCGCTTCACACATGATGAAAGAGAAACAGTGCTCTCATTTCACATGTGCCATGTATGTGTGTATAATGACTTTATACACAGATACACTCTAGATACACAGCGGCTGAGTAACTACCAAGGACAGTTATGAGTTACTTTGCAGATTCCTTCTCTCCTTACTTTCCTCCCTTCTTGCCCTTTTCCTGCCCATCCTTTATTTCCTTACTTCCTGTCTGCCTCGCCTTCATCCTCCTTATTTGTCTTCCTTAATTTCCTCAATCATTCTTCATACCTTCTTTCTTTCTTTCCTACTTATGTTCTTTCTTTTTTCCTTCCATTTGACTTTAAATGACGGATATCCTAAAACTAGAAATATAAAGTTCTCTCTTCTCCGCTGCATCTTTAGGATGCTTGAGAATGTTTCATAGCTAAACTGTTTATTTTACTTAAGTCAACATTTAAATGCGGGGCTTTTAATTAGATTTATTTTTTTCTATTGCTGCTTTTAGTAAAGATGCTGAGTACTTCATCACAATAGCTAGAGACTGACATACATGTTTGGAAGTATGTACATGCAACATGTGTAGCAAAGAGTAGCACAAGTCAGTGAAGGAGGAGAGAGATCAAGTAGAGAAAGATGCAACAAAAAATTAACAATAAAATACAGTAGAAAGGAAAACTCCCCTGGGAGGAATGCAAGATTTAAAGACAGGGATAACCAGGAACAGAATAAAGTCCTGAAGAGCATAAATGAACAACAGTAAGAAGTACTTTAAGTCAGAAGCACAGAACCAAGAGAAAAATAAAAGAGAAAGAATGGAATCTGTCATGGGCAGAGCGGTGAGAATTTGAGATGTAGAGGTGCCGTTTTCTGCATAGGAAGAGACAACACTGGGGCAGCTCAGACAGAGACAGAGTGAGAAAAAGTGTGTGTGTGTGTGTGTGTTAAACCCTGCACAACAGATATGTGTTAGAAATCCCCAGGGAACCTGCGGCAGATCAGTATAGGATCAATCTGCTGCATGTCACCACGGACGCAGCACACTCCCTCCATTCCCACACACCATTCCGTGTGAGCCTGTGTGTGTGTGCGTGCGTGCACGTGAGAGAGAGAGAGAGAGAGAGAGAGAGAGAGCACCATTATGTACAGTAGTAGCACCAGTAGATGTGGTATTCTGTGTGTGTGTGTGTGTGTGTGTGTGTGTGTGTGTTTTCCTTGTAGTTAGAACAGAGGTGACTGAAGGAGTGTAGAGTGGGAGGTGTTGTAGCAGGGAGGAGAAGGCAGGAGGAGTTAAACAGAGATCATTTGCTGTATCCAGTGTGTCAGCCTGAAGGTTTCGTAAAGCAGCACAATCTAATCCAGACTAGAGCTCGAACAATGTAACGACAGGCGGTATTATCAGTCTTATCATGGCTTTATCTGTACTGTATCTGTGTTTTGGCAGAAATGCAAGAATGTACAGTACATAAACATTTCATACAGCTTCATGCATATTTGAACATTAATTTCCTTAATTCATGAATGACAGAATAATGCATGTTATTTATTACTGTATATTTGTTGTTATCTGTCAAGTATTTTTTTCTTTTTTTTTTTTTTTNTTTTTTTTTTTTTTGGCCCTGAAAGCTTCATTTTCTTTAATCTTTTATTTCCATAACATTTATGCTAACACGTTACACACCGAGTTAAACACACTCAGAGTGTACAGATAGAGAATGAGTATTTGGCTAGCGTCCATGGCATGGCATGATGAGGCCAGCCAATCAGAACAGAGCGAGCTCGTCAGTAGGAGGTCTTAAAGAGACAGTACAGGGTTTTCACGCCGTGTGTACAGCCAGTAGAGTAGAAGTGGATCAATATCTTTTTTGCAATAAAGCATTGCAAAGTTTTTGAAATAGAATCTCAAATGAAACTAGAACATGGAAATCAGCATAATATGCTTGGTGTTTATTGTTCATTTATCAAATCATGCTGCTTTAGTATCTATTTTTACACAATTTGAGGGATTATTGAATTTTGAATTTTAAATGTATGTAAATGATAAGCATCTATCACATATCTTTAACAGAGTTTATTTTACTCTCAAATATCAATATTGTATCAGACTCAAACATCCAGAATTGTTCGAGCTCTAATCCACACCTTATATAACTTTGAGATAAAAGTACAGGTGAGCAGCATCACCTGTGCTGTTTATATGATACAGTATCTCTGCATTTTATATCCAGCTGCCAAATGCAAACTCCATTGCTGCATCATTGCATTTTAAGTTCTATGATAAACGATGGAAAACAATGAAAGTATCTGAAATCCCACTTGGGAGACGAAGGATCAGTTTATCCCCTCCTGTCTCCCATCACAGCCATTAGAGAGAAAAGCATAACACTGACCTCAGATCAGCGTTTAGGGACACCATGATCCAACTCCCTGTAACTCAATCTTATTAGAGCGTTAAGTCATTACTGCATGTATACACAGAGGCCTCACAATGCAATTAGCCATTAGCCCATCACACTGACAAAGCATGGCTAATTAGCAGATCGCAGGCGCATAGGGAGCAGAACAAAACATATTTAATATCCCATCAACATGTTCACAGAAAATCACGTCAGGTACAGTGTGGATGCTTCTTTATGCATGGTTGAGCATCATTAAGAAAAAAAACTGTATGTGAATACATTTAAAACAAACTTTGGTCATGAATTCTGTTCAAACCAAGTCATATTTTACATATCTGTGACTGACAAAAGTACTGAAACAATCAATCATCCAGTCAGAAGTCAATTAATTGAAAAAAGATTAGTGATTATTTTTGATAATCAGTTAAAAGTTTATATCATTCCACCAAAGCTACCAAATGTTTTCTAGTTTGAGCTTCTCAAATATGAAGAGTTGCTGCTTTTCTATGTTTCGTATCATTGTACAGTAAGTGCCGCTGGGTTTTTAAACTCAGTCCTACTGCCAGCCACTCTGAATCTATCGAATTTACCTGATGTGGCAAATTCCACCCATGCAGTGCAAAAAATAATCACCTAAAGATTACCACATATTATTCTGCACAAGTCTATAGATGACAATGAGAAACACTTTCATCAGGATCAGATCTGTTTAAAATTCTGTTCTCATCAGCAAAAACACATCTGTTTGTTGCAGTGGAAATAGAGCTGGTCAGCTGCTGGCTGAAGTTTAGAGGTTAAGAAGAGTGTTGGGAGTGTTTCTGTCTTTGAGGGTGAAAAAAGTGGATTATGTTAGGTCAGTTCTGGCCAGATCAAAGCAAAATTCTAACATGAACCAGGAACCCTCTGAGAAATATGTTCAAACATGCTCTCTCTCTCTCACGCATGCACACACACACAGGCAGGCAGAGGAATGCCTGTCAGAATGCCAAAAAAGAAACTACTCTTCAAGCACTCTATAAATTTACTTTGAAGGGTTCTGGTCATGAAAAGGAATACACACACACACACACACATGCACGTGCTACATAACCCAAACCCCCTATTAATAGTCACATTTGTGACAAAGGAATTAGAAGGAAACACAGCAGTCATTAATTAAAGAGAATCATATTTTATGAAGCAATTCTCAGGAAGTAAGTGCAGCACTGACCCTCCAGCCCCACCCCAGACAGACAATGTCAAATAAACTAACACATTGAAATTAGGGCATAGACCAGACCAGTCTGGGCTGGAAGCAACATCACCCTCCTAGCAACCCGCCTTAGCAACCCGTAAGTAGGCCTATAGTGTTGGTGAGGTCACTAGAACATAAATGGGCCTTGTACAATGGGCCTTTACACTGGAAACACACACTGGTTTCTGTGTGTCCTGTAATTGTTGCAACCATGGTACATGGTAGGATAAGCTTTTAGTGGTGCATCATGCAGACCCAAGGCCTGGCATTACAACGCACGGTACTCCTGTATTTCCTTGATATAATTCATGGCAAGTTCAGCCAATGAGGACCCTGTTTGAATTCTGGAGCACCATGCATATTGCTTCCCAGGTCATGGGCCAATAGGGAGAGGGCATGAGTTGAGGCTGAAGCAGCTCAGGCACTAGACTAGCCTGAACCTCGCTGCACTAGGCTGGACTGAACTGTTTAATGCTTAAAATTTGACTGAACAGAAAATCAGATAAATCAAAACAGAAGAGGACAACAAGGTAAATCAAAAGAAAAGCAACTCGGCAAAGTACAGCAAATTGAAGTAGACTCCTCTAAACAGAAAATGACGGATTAGAACAGGCAGGACAGTGCAAAGCAGAACACAGAACTATACAGCAAACTCAACAGACACGCAGAACTGTCATTGTAAATGTACTCATCTTCAGCAGGTAACCAAATCTGTGAACCAAATTTTACACAAGGACTCTCAATTTCCAAGAAATTACAGTGTCTATAGTGTGTGTGTGTGTGTGTGTGTGTGTGTGTGTTTGTAAGCACACATGCTTGTGCGGGATGNTATAGTGTGTGTGTGTGTGTGTGTGTGTGTGTGTGTTTGTAAGCACACATGCTTGTGCGGGATGATCAGACCACTTGAAGTGCTGCTTTAAAACTGCAGCTTCGTGAGGGTTAGAGGATGAAGAAGATCATTGGCTGAATGATGTGTGTTTTTCAGAAAGACAGGACAGAGGTAGAAAGAGAGCCCTATAGAATCATTCCCATGTGGGCTTTATGCACTATTGGTGCAAATGTAAATGTACACGTACATTTACATTCTCGACATAAAACACAAGCATCCACTACTTACTTCAGTTACTTCTACTTCAGTTCAATACTAGAGATGCTAGAACAGATAAAGAAGCACGCAGTCCTCCTGGTGCTTTTTTTTGGTCAAACATGGAGAACATCACGAATTGATGATTTGAAGGAATGATTAAGTGATCAACACGATATCACTATATTAGTATAACTACTTCAAACAGAACAGTCCAGTCTAGATCAGCACAGACAGCAGACACATCATCTCTATGCTGCCCCTCAGCACTCTGAGCTTTTTAATATTTCACCTCCCATTGATTAAGGTGAAGACTGAGGGGAGCACAGCAGACCTTCAACCAGTGCGCTAGAGAAAGTGAAGGACATTATGCTATATTACCCAGCAGGCACCAGGTGGTGGCGGTGCAGAGGACACCATGGCAACACCATGAAAATGCCATGGCAACTCCATAGCAACTGTGGCCTCATTTGCTGGCTGGTGGTGTAGTACAGCCCAGACTTGCTACAGTGGCATGGTCATCAGATACACACTTCAATCACATCATTAATAGTAATATTGTTCATTAATTACTTCATCAATCAGTTACTTGATCATCATCAACAATCAGTCAAAAGGAGCAAGAACACAGTATCTACTGGTCTCTGTTTTTTTGCTAAGTGAGAGACAGACTGAAGAATGAGTGGACTTAAAAAATGATCAGAGGAGAAAAGCAAAGGGCAATGGATGGCTTAATTAAACAAGAAGTGTGATCACGGTATTAAACTTTAAAGGAGAATAAGTGGAAAATGTTTGTTAATAAAAAAAAAGAGGATAGAAAGAATTGCAGAGTAGAGCAGGGGAATAGAGACGGTAAGACTGTGAGAGAAAAGCTGAAAGTAATGTTAGGTAGTGTGAGAGGATTGACAGACTGATAGCTATAGTAGAGACAGATAGATGAATAGAGAGTTTAGACTTTTACTTGTCTTTTTTGTCACAGGCACTAATGTCTTCACAGTCATATAGGAGGAATCAAAAGTCAAAAATGATTTCAGTGTCTAGAATCGCTACAAAGCTAAAACATTTAAAACTATTTCATCTAACACTTCCTCCAAATATACCAAACTTAACTAATATATATATATACCTGTTTGTATATATATGTATATATTTATTTGTACATATATATATATATTTCTTTATAGATAAATAATAGAATTAAAATGATAATTGAATACAATGGTCAATAAAATATCTCAGTTAAATCACAGTATAGCATGGTACATTCTTGAAAACATAGTATATTTTAATATATTCTTTTTTCAGCATAAAATAAAATAAAATAAGCTAGAGCGCTTTTAAGGGTCAGTTCTGTTCATGCAGTCACAGACTTAAGTATTAGCGCCTCAATAAAAATCAATAATGCTTAATGACACACCAGGTTTAAGCCCTGCTGATTGATTGAAAATGATTGTGTTCCACTACACAGCAGTCAAGCTGTTTCTGTGGTTTCCACTTTTGAGGTGCAGGGCAGAGCAAGCTTACTACCTCAGAAAAAAAGGTGTCTGTCCTGGATCCAAAGCATTTGCTACAATTAAACAACACAATCCTCCCAGCACAAATCTTGGTGATTTTGTTCACCTAACATGCAATGATTCAGGGGTTTCCAAGGGATGGGAAACAGCAAAAGCACGTCTTCAAAACAAAGACAGAGTGTTTTAAAAATGTCGCACACATACTTAGAAAAAGTAATCCATGTGCAGATAAAAGGTACAGTCTGCCCTCATTGAAAGTCAAAGGAGTTAAAAGGGGAATCGAGAAGGTCATCTAACCCTTCGATCTGTGACGACATGCACAAACACAATGCACAGTCCCTTACATAGCAGGTCAAACCCCTCCTTCTAGCCATTATCAACAGCATCCAAAAAGCTATAAGTCTAAAAGTAGGTCTACTTTTGCTACATCATGTCAAAGCTACATTCAACTACAATAGAAGGAGAGCTGGGCTGTGGCTGGTCTTAGTGTGAGAGATGAGGTGGATATGTTGATTTTATGCAAATGTCAAAGTTTATGCATTGCAATGCATGGTAACATTGGCACAGTTTACACAGTAGATGGCTTTTGGCACCGCTCACACAAGGTACAATGCTGCAGTTCACTTAATATTACAGTTACACATAGCATTTTGTATTCATATTGGTCAGCCAGAGCCTGATGTTGTGGACTTTAACTCAAGCATTACAATCAGATCTGACCAAATTTGTTTAAATCTGTCCTGCTGATTAAAAAAAATATTTTAAAATGTAGAACATCTGGCTCATGCTGACAGAGAGGAAAACAATTACAGTGGTGCAGATGCAAACAGATGTGCCATTGCATCCCTGTCACATTGAACGTGGGAATATTGCTAAAAGTTGCTCAAAGTTTAAGCTCAACAGTCATCTGATGATCTAGATAACACGAGTTATTATTACTGACTGCAGTCAAGCCCCATTTATAGTTATGTGCGCCTCACATTGGAACTCAAATCATTCACAGTATTTTGTTCATTCTTATTGGCCAACAGGAAATAAAAGTTCAAGATCAATATCACTTAGTCAACACAAGTGTCTGTGGTTGTTATTTTAACCTTGATTACAATGAATTTCATAGACTGTAACAGCTTTTAACACCAAGTTAAGTTGTTTTTTTTTCACATATCAGTAAAGTATGTTGCTTGTGGATTGTGCATTTACACTTGTGGCACGTTTCTGAATGAAATGAGGAATTGTGCTTCATATAATCTATCCTCTTCAAATTTAGCTTCTTCCTAGGTACACCACACTAGTGAAATACAATAATAACCTTTTACAATGCACTGCACTTGCTTTCAATTCCCCATATTTCTGCTAAATCAGTCCTGACCGCCTACTTTCTTCAGAATAATAAACTTCATAGCTGCATATTCCTTGCACTGTATCATGTAGCTACAATTATTAAACTCACCAAAGGCCTTTTTCACAATTGACTCAAAAGCTTATTTGAATATTATGCAGCCATCTAGTGCCAATTACAGATATTGCACCAATCATCCCTTGATCCACTTACATGACAGTGAATTATGCACCGCTCACACATGAAAAAAGATGGCATATATCTATGAAAACAAATTACTCGAAAACCAATCTTGCTTAAAAGCTCTTAGGCGGGATTTGGCGCTGTTACTGAATCATTCCCACTTCCAGCACTAGCCACATCCAGCCTCCTCTTTATCAAAACACTTACACAGTGGGAGAAATATATAGATATAATAAAAAAGAAGGGACTGGAGAAAAGTTTGAGTAAGAAACAAAAGTAAAGACAGACATAAAAGAAAATCTGCTACATGTCTTTTTTGTTCTTATTGTTATTTTTCTTCTAAAGTTCAGTTTGTTATTCAAATACTTTGATTCTCGACTGACTTCTGGTTGGACCAGAGGTAATGTGACAGGCTCCAATAGGGACAAGAAGAAGAAGCATTTCCTGTGAAGTCTGATTGTTTAAAAGGGCTTCTTGTAAAATGTGACATCACGTAGATGGTCCTGGGGTAGAGCTAGATGGGTCTGATGGTGTCATGAGGTCAAAAGATAAAAATGAATAGCACTGTCCTCACTGCCCAGTGAAAGGTGATCAGCCAAAAAGAGTGCATGAGAGATGACAGCATTGCTTTTCATATCAACTGATTTACAAAAGGGAAGAAGTGGGAGTAATCTCTTCAAAACCATGAATCAGTCTACCAGTTTAGTTCAAAAGACAGAGAGAGAAGACCTGTCTCTCAGCCAATAAGGACAGGGAGCCAGAGTATGTGGACCAATTATTGGGATCCTATGAGGGGCAAGTCTCTTCACAATCCAGCGGTGTGTTCTCAAAGCCAGAGGGAGGGAGACGTTTTGAGCATGTGTCTCTGTGTACGTGTGTGTGTGTATGTGTGCACATGCATGTGTGCGTGTGTCTGTGTGCGTATAAACATGACATCATTACTCACAGGTTGGAGACTACTCTTATCCGTAGTTGTAACTCGGGGAGGGGAGGAGGACCGAAGATGACATCACAAAGCTCAGTTCTGAGCGGAGGAGGAGTTCTGGAGCTGTTGCCCCTGGTGATGCAGCCTCGCCTTCACTCTCATCGTTGTGAGAACCATCCAAACGGACATATGTCACTCTGGTGTGGTGTCTCACTGTTGCCCTCACTAAAACACGCACAAGGGAGCGGCTGACGGTAGTGTTGCTCTCACACAGAGCAGTGCTGGCAACAGAACTACTATCCATATTAGTTCCCGCAGCGACTGTCGCTAAATGATCATCTATGGTCACCAAAGCAGCTATATCTCTGGTGTCATCATCCCTGGCTGCAGCTGCCGTGGGACCATGTTTCTCAGTAGCGGCGGTGCTCACTCCCACGTCTCCCTCTCTCCTCTCCCCCTGTCATACCTCGCTCTCCAGGCTAGAGAAGTGAGCCGACCCTCTGCGTGAGCAAAGGCTCTTGGCTTTGAGTGGCAGGTGAGGGGAGTAGAACCGCCGGGGCTGTGGCACCGAGCGCAGTCTCTGATACTGGAGTTTGGCGCTGGCCGAAGCCTGAGCTTGGCCCTGACCCACCATCGCTACCCCTGCTGGTGGTGAGACAGAGGATGAGGAGGGTGGAGGTGGGATGGGCATTGGAAGGGAGGAGGGAGACAAAGCTGGTTGCTGGGGTGGTGATGGGGAAGGCTGAGGCAGATGGTCTGTAGGTTGAGTGCTGAGGCTGAGGTTAGACTGGCTGCCTGATTTAGCCTGACTGGGATCTGGTTTGGGGGGCAGGGGCTTGGGTCGAGAGCCTCCGCTGAAGCTGTGGCAGTGGGGGAGAAGCTCTTCCTGACTGTGGGAAAGGGCTGCAGCTCTTCTTTTGGAGTGGGAAGTGTGCACACGGCTGTGGGGATGTGGGTAAGGGTGGGGTTGGGGGTNTTCTTTTGGAGTGGGAAGTGTGCACACGGCTGTGGGGATGTGGGTAAGGGTGGGGTTGGGGGTAAAGGCTACAGGAACACATGGTGGCCCCTCCTGCACCCTCCCTGGCTTGCCCCTTTCCCTTCCCTCCTCTGCTTTTCCACTTTTTCTCTCCTTTCACAGGGATTTTGTCCATAGACCAGTATCTTCTAGGTGGAGGAAAGGCTGTCGGGGGCAGTGGAAACTGGGAGCCCAGCCCTCCACTCCCTCCCCCTGATCCCCATCCTACACCTGGCCCTGGACCCCAAAAATCAGCACCAATCCAGCCTTCTGCCCGAGTCCCCAGCAAGGAATCATCACGACTGTTGATGCTGCCCCCTTTCTCTCTGGAGGGGTAGGTACCAAAGAACCAGCCTCCTCCACCTATTCCACCTATTCCAGTGCTGCTTCCTCCTGCAGCTCCCTCCCAGTATCGTTCAAAACGGCCAAACTCCCCTGATGAGCCCTCGTCTGAATAACTGTCCTCTGCCCTGCCCCTGTCTCTCTCTGACTCTGACACTGCACCTCTATCTGCCCTCCTTCCCCTCTCCTCCACCCGCTCCCTCACTCTCTCCCTCTCATCCTCCTCTTCCTCATCATCGTCCTCATCATCCTCAGAGTCCCATTCATGGAAAGACAGTCCTTCTCGTGTCTGGGCTTTCTCTCTTTCATAATGCATCAACAAGGGCCGACGCTCACCGAGTCTCCCGCTTTCTTCTCTCTCCATCCCACCACTCTTTCGCCGCTTGGAGGATGGCAGGAGTGGGTGGAGGGATGCTGGAGGAGTATTAGATTCTTCTCCTCTTCCATTCACCCAAAACTTGACTGATGCAGGGAGTTTATTGAAGTTGGAGTAGTACTTACTGGGGGTTCGATGTCTGGAATGAGAGCGTGAGGATTTTGGACGCCTTTCCCTGCTTCTGCCACTGTCCTCCTCTTCCCTGTCATTGCCCTCCTCCTCTCCTCCCTCTCTTCTGCCTCTCTCCCTTTCTCCTTCCCATGATTCCCTCCCCTTCTCCCCAAATGTGCTCCGAAACTGAGTGGAAAAGGAAGAGTAGTCTTGTATTCCTCCTTCCCTCTCTCCTTCTGCATCTCCTTCCTTCTCTGGCTCTATATCTCCCTCTTCTGGCTCGGAACGTTTCCCCCCAATCGATTTCTTCCTTTTCTTTGTCTTCAACGCCTTCTTCTTCTTCTTTTTCACCTTTCGCCGCTTTCTCTCTCTCTCTCTTTCTCTTTCCCTTTCATCTCTCTTTTTCCTCTTTTTGCTCTTTTTCTTTTTCTTTTTCTCTTTCTCCTTCTCTTTCCTTCTCTTCTTTTCTCTTTTGTGCCTCTCAGCATCTCCAGCTGTTCCACTCCTGTCTCTCTCTCTCTCGCTCCAGCTTGCCCACCACTCTTGGAGNTGCCTCTCAGCATCTCCAGCTGTTCCACTCCTGTCTCTCTCTCTCGCTCCAGCTTGCCCACCACTCTTGGAGCTGAGACAGTTGGCTCCCCCCTCTCTCCCTCTCTCTTTCCCTTTCTCTGTCACCCCAGGATGTGCGTGGTTTTCTTGGGGGTATGGGTGGTGGCAGGCGCCTATGGCTGAGGGAGCGAGGTCTGATGATTGAGCGTTCCCTCTCCCTCCCTCTCCCAAGGAGAAGACTTGATTCTTCTGTCAGTTCCTCATCATCATCATCATCATCATCGTCCTCTCCATCTATTCCTCCAGTCCTGTCTCTTGTGCTCCTGGAGGAGCTGTAAGAGTAGGTGGGAGAGGTGGAGCGAGAGGATGAGGCAGACGAGGAAGTGGATGTAGATGATGTGGTTGATGAAGTGGATGACGACGTATAGTGCAAGGAAGCGGAGGCAGAAGGTGGGGTGTAGGTGGGACTGAAGGGTATGGGCATAGGAAGTGAGAGAGGGGGAGAAAGGGGCCGTGTCCTCCTCCCTCCTCCCTCTCTCACTCCATCCCGAGATCCTCCCCTCCGCCCCAGGGGCAAAATGTTCTCATACAGAGGCCCCCCAGGCTCTTTGGGTTTCTTGGGCCTGCGCTTCCTCCAGAAGGATGAGGGGAGAGGGGGAGAGGGGTGTGGCAGCGGAGGTGTAGGAGGCAAAGGGGCTTGGCCCTTAGGAGGCAGTCTGGGAGTGCCCAGAGCTTTAGCGCCCCCTTTCCCATCCCCACCCCATGGTCCGTGCTCTTCTCTGAGTAGAAGGCCACACTGGCAGGAGGAGGTTGGTGGTGGCCCCTTGGCATAGTCTTGGGGGTCTGAGACCCTGCCTGCTGTTCCATGCAGGGCCCCAGTCCCTCAGGGTCAATGGGACCATAGTATCTCTTATAACCATCAAGTCCCCCACCCCCTCCAGCAGCTGAAGCCCAATTTGGTGCAAGTTTCTGAGCAAAAGGTCCCATTTCAGTGATGCCACCCCTTGCAGCCATAGGATTGGTGGTTGTAGCTGATTTAGGCAGCCTCCACCGATCTACCACAGCCAGTCTGCGGTCTGGCCGAGGCAGGAAGGTGGAGCAAGGTAGGGGTGCACCAGCAATTGGGGTGTTGGAGGGACCCAGAGCTGTCCCAGAATGCACAACGGTGGGAGGAGAGCCCGGTAGAGGCGTTTTGTAGACGGGCTGTGGATGCTGCTGTTGCGGTGCTTGCTGCTGCTGCACCATGGCAATGGCTGGGTTGGTCATGGATGTTGACACAACATGTGGCTGAGTCGGGATTGTAACCATTACACTGTGATGATGAGTAGACAAAGATTTAGATCCACCTGGTGCAGTTTCATCTTCAAAGCTACAGCAGCTATACATGCCCTGAAACAAAGAGAGACAGAATAAAAATCAGTCCCAGTTTATTCACCAAGTAGAATGTGGCTGAAGAAATTTTGCACTGAAGATAATGTTGCAGGAAATCCTGACAACAAATGTGGCATCGTGCTAACTATGCACAAAACACATTGTACTGTTATATATACTGTATATACATGAGAGAAAAGGAGGGAGAGTGCACGAGAATACTAACCATAAAATAATTAAAAGAACTTCCAGTTTTCAAAAGAAATGCAAGATTGCAATTTTTCAAATAAACATCCAGCCCTATTTATAGTCCATTTGTACATTGTTTGGTTAATGAAATCACTTGCATACTGTACATACATAAATTACAGCCACAGTGGTGAAATGGATAAATCATTATTTGCATATGCATATGGTGTGTTCCGTCAAGGTCACTGTCAAAGGACCAGGATATCCAGGGTGTGAACGGAATTGAATTTCAATTAATCTCCTGAATTGACTGAGTGGAATTGAATTGACCTAGACCTCACACTTTCTAACACTCACACTCAGTAACAGATAAGGGCACATACAGGCAGAAACACACTGTACAAGTATGCATATGTGCAATGATTTAGGGAAGTGTAGTTTAAATATTCAATGGCCCTTAAACATATTACTGATAAAGGCGGTGGTAAAAGTTGAAATGATGGCACCATGGTTTAAAACAGCTTACCCTGCTGATCGCCAAGAGGAAGTCCAGTTTGCCAGAACTGGTGGCCATGCAGTGGCGCAGCTTCCAGTACACCAGATGTTCCCAGGCAAATACCAGCAGACTGAGACCCATTGCCACAAGTAGCATGTAGAATACTCCAGCCATGTTGTCAATATCCAGTTTACTGCTCATCACCTCAATTTTGTCATTATGGCAGATACCTGACAGCCAGAGGCGCTCCAGCATCTCAATCTCATCTGGAAAGGGATTGGGGNGGGGGGGGGGGGGGGCGTGTAAAGACGAGAAGTGGGACAAGGGAAATGGATGAGGTTAAAAGGGAGTAAAAGAAGAATGGGGGAAGAAAGGAAGAGAAATAGACCCAGATTGAGTAGTGCAATTAAAAAGAAAGTGAAGTAAGACAGAAGGAAGAGGTTAAGAGATGAAGAAAGAGATCAGGTTGGATAGAAGAAGAACTAAGGCTGGAAAGCTGAGGGTATTTCAAGACTGACAGACAGACAGACAGACAGACAGATAGATAGACAGATAGATAGACAGACAGATAGATAGATAGAGCTCAGTGAAGTCTGACTGACTATAGAGCAATTTTCCACTATTGTTGATCATGTTTGGCACTGCTGCCATCAAACTGGCAGCCAGAGAAACAAAAAAAAAAAGCTAATAAGCACTAAAGTACATGTCTGCAGCATTGCTGCTGTTTGCCCATCGTCCAAGGTGACTTCTCAAGGTAAAGGTCAGTAATGCAGCCCCGTGTCCAAATAAGGAACAAAGAGGATGCAGGCTGAGAGAGAGAGAGAGAGAGAGAGAGAGAGAGAGAGAGTCCAAAACAATGAAGTAGTATGGAGAAGTAAAATAGCACCGACAACCTAATCTCAACATTGTAACACAGAGTAAATGAGGAGAGGAGGAAAAAGGGAGACCAGGAGCTACTATGAGATGGTTGGAGAGGGGCTGAACAAGCATGGAGGAGAGGGTGAGAGNAGAGAGAGAGAGAGAGAGAGAGAGAGAGAGAGAGAGAGAACAGCATTCTTTCTCTGTCCACGAATGCATCAGGGGAAATGAGACTGACAGAGAGACATAGAGTTAGAGACAGCTGGAATAAGGGAAGCAGAGATGGAGGACAAAAAGCTGATATTGTGTCATTATGACAAACAGCAGGAACACTCCTCAGCTTGAAAAGGATGAGGAGAGAAAAGAGGGAAAATGTTAAGAAAGAGAGAGAGAGAGAGAGAGAGAGAGAGAGAGAGAACTACTATAGATAGGGAGTGAGAGAGATAGAGGCAGAGAGAGAAGATCATAATCATTTAATTGTGCTAGAGGGATGGTCAGAATCTCCATCAAGGTGGTAAGCTCTGGAGGATTCAAGATTCTCATCTGTTAACCTACCAGGAACCTAGAAAGGCTGCTTTACTCACAACTACACCTTCTAATCTATGATCTGGTCTAATGAATCTGAGTTGCTCTGTGATTGGCTACAGGAGTTTGCTCGCGTAACCATAGTGATGGACAGCCAGCGTGGTATGATTCATGATGGAATTAGAGAGGCATATTTTCCACCAGAACTATACTGATTGCTTTCTGTTGCACTTATAGCAATGGCAGCATAAGCAGTACTGTAGTAACCATGCCTGAATGCTGCATTTTACTGCATACTACAGTCTCCACCTCTGAACTATTTCAAGGCAAATGTGACAACTACAGGAAGTCACACTTTCACTTGCAGCACGGCTCCATGAAAGCCCAGACTCGCTTTTCATTTGCTCTATCATTAGCTCTGTTTGCACGGCTTAGCTGAAGCCGACTCAGTCATCTGTGTGATCTGGCTAATGTATCTCCTGTAGAACATCATTAGCCAATCAGCCATGGCCTCCAGCTACAGCAATAGATGGACACAGTGATAGTGCAGCCCACTGGCAGATTCAGGTAACAACTCCCCCTCTCGACTCACTCTACACGCATACATTCCAAGATACAAAAAAAAAAAAAAAAANAAAAAAAAAAAAAAAATCTCTTTACACCACAGATCAGCCCTACAGGAGTGGACTTATCTGTGATACTGACTCTCAGTAGTATCTGTGTGTCCAAACAGCACCTGATGTGAAAGTGTCTTAGTGACGGGTACAGACAAACCAGATAAATAGATAGCTTCATGTCTGTCCTTCACTTCATAACTCCCATCTGAGACCTTTCTCTAATCTCAAAGTCTCATTTCCTGGCTTTCTCACTTGACATTCTGTAATTTGTCTCCTGTGTCTTCGTCCCCATCTTTTACACACTGACACTCATCTCACTGCAGTCTCTCCCCTCCTTCAGACCTTTGTGATGACAGTTGTCTCTGCCTTTCAGCCACAGTCAGCTCAGATGTGTCAAATCCACACTCCACTTCCGTTATTTCAAGTTCGGTCAGGTAGAGCTGGCATGCACTGGTAACATGACACTATTTAGTGAAGAAAACTGTATTTATGTGTGTGTGTGTGTGTGTGTGTGTGTGTGTGTAAATGTGCAAGCCTGATGCGTGTTTGCATTTTCCATTGTGCCAGATGGGGCATACAAGACAGCTGTTGAGCAGCAAACTATGACTGTACAAATCTGGACTCAGCATGCACTTGCAAGCTTTCATGAAAAAAACTTCATTAGCCAAGAGCTGCAAACTGCAAACTTTTTTTTTATAATATGTCACTGAAATGCTATATTCTGGGTTTCAAATCTTGATACTATACAAAAATAGATGTGGATTTGATAAGATGGAAAAAGGAGATCCTGAAACTCAACAGTTTTTGCCCTGATCAGAGAACAACTTGTAGTCAGATCAATGGTCCGTCTCTTAAAGCTTTGTTATGAGCCACCAGAGGCAGCAACAATGAGAACAATGCATTCAGAGGGTTGACAAAACACAGGTGGGCTTCTTTAGTACTCTTCTACCCTCTAATGCAGTTGTAAAATGATATGACTAAATGCGGCACAATTACGATGTGACACCATGCCATGATTTAGTCCATCTGACGGTGCAGTGCAGAGTCCTTGAGCCTTGGGGCGACTGTCAAGATGCAGTCTTTGAGGTCACGCTATATGCAAGCCCCTCTGCCTCCACATCCAAACAAACTAATCTTCTTCCTAAGTAATCTACTCCAGTAATGCCTTCTTGCTAGTAGACACCTCAGCATTCAACACCACTACATAACTACTGTACATCCATGCAATGCATACTGTATACTGTAGCTGATGCTGAGGTTTTTGCTATATGGAAGTAAGGACGAGGGCATGTAACATCCATTTAAAGAAGGAATTACAATAAATCACAAATGAAGAATATGAAGGCTGTCTGAGTGCTTGGTTTTTACTACAAATATATACACATCCTTCTCCAAGTCCAGCTATTCAGCTCCAGACGCCAGTCTTATTTAATAGATCTTGGCACCAAATTGGCATTATCAGTGTGTAAGCAGCTCAAGTGTCTGCGAGCCAGAAACAGCTAAAGGGTTTTGTCTGCCATGGCATAAGAAAAGCTGATTTAAAAGAAAAACCAAGAAAAAGCCAAACAAGGAGTATCAAATTGAGAAAATACAGATGGTGTTTGTGTGTGTGTGTGTGTGTGTGTGTGTGTGTGTGTGTGTGTGTGTGTGTGTGGTGTGTACAAATGACAATCAAGCATTAGTGTACGGACAAGTATTGCTAAAAACAGATTCTCTCTCAAAAAGACAAGGAACCTTCATCCCATGGATTATTCTCAAACAGTCGTGTGTGCAGTGGACAAACAGAATACTAATAAAGCTCCCATAGATATCAATTATTCAATTATCAGATCTTTCGCTTCAGCATACTCTTTCTCCATCCTATGTTTAGCATATTTTCAGGTGTTATGTTTTCTCTTCTCACACTGCCTTAGTCTCTCTGTCTGTCCCAGATAATCTGTAATGAGCGTAAATCTGTCACTGCACACATTGTGATGATCTGCCTCTACAGCATCAACTCACACATACTCAAATCCTTTTTTCCTTTAAGAAAAAACAGGGGAAAAAAGGGAAATACAGGAAAAGACAGACAGACTGAGATGGATGAAAAAAGGGGAAGGCGTGTGCAAGTCATTCCTGTAATTTGTGAATGCTATGAAATGAACAAATAATACTCCTTTTGCTCCCGCCTCCCTTTTCTTTCCTTTCTGCTGGCCAATAAACCTACAAACCTCTTTAGTAGCACCCACTAGCCCTCTTCTCTCCACTATTACTTCCTCTGTCACAATCAAAACACCTTACAGCCATCGCTCTCTCCTCACCTTATATTCACCCCATCCACTTCCCAGCATCCTCTCATTCATCTACCCCCTCCCCTTCCATCCTCTCTACCTCCCACCCCTGCTCTTTTGTTCATTTCTCACTCCTGTCATTTTACCCACAACCTTCCATTTGCCCCTCCATTGTCCTAATTATTTTCCTCTCTACCACCCCTCTCCCTTGTTCTCACCATCTCCCACCAACTGCAGTAGGGCCAGGTCAAGAGGACGTTTCCAACGTGAGTTTTTGTGCAGGGCGATACCGTAGCCTGTGGTGGCAAAAACCTTCCCCGAGCCTATGGTCATCACCTTGGAAAAGGAAATATGCAGATTTTTCAGAAAAATAGCCAAAAGACAAACATATGTTTCTAATTGACAGAGAGTGAGCTAAATTGATTGTGCAAGTTAGTCCTCACCTTACAACCTTCGTCCTTCCTGGCCATATAGTTCAATACTGCAGCATCATAAATAAAAGCATCCAGCTTCCTGTAAAGGGATCAAGTGAGAATTCATTCCTCATTTAATGGGAGAGAGAGCAGAGGGATGCAGGGATTGGCTGAGGCATGTGACAATGTATAAAGGTAGAGTTCTGCAGTGTGCCTGAGAAAAGAGTTGGGGTGCAAAAATATGTGGCAGAAAGGCACAGTGAATGATAGAGAGGGCATGAAAAGTTAAATCATAACAAAAAAAAAGGGAGGAAGAGTAGAATAGTAAAGTAGGTTTGGCAGAAAAAATGAAAACACTAGGAGAATAAAATAACACAGAGATCAGGAAAAGATGTGTGTGTAAGAAGGAGAGGGAAGGTGGGTGAGGAGGCAGAGGAGAGGAGGAGGAGGAGGAGGAGGAGGAGGAGGAGGAGGAGGAGGAGGAGGAGGAGGAGGAGGAGGAGGAGGAGGAGGAGGAGGAGGAGGAGGAGGAGGAGGAGGAGGAGGAGGAGGAGGAGGAGGAGGAGGAGGAGGAGGAGGAGGAGGAGGAGGAGGAGGAGGAGGAGGAGGAGGAGGAGGAGGAGGAGGAGGAGGAGGAGGAGGAGGAGGAGGAGGAGGAGGAGGAGGAGGAGGAGGAGGAGGAGGAGGAGGAGGAGGAGGAGGAGGAGGAGGAGGAGGAGGAGGAGGAGGAGGAGGAGGAGGAGGAGGAGGAGGAGGAGGAGGAGGAGGAGGAGGAGGAGGAGGAGGAGGAGGAGGAGGAGGAGGAGGAGGAGGAGGAGGAGGAGGAGGAGGATGGGGATTTATATGGTGCAAGAACGCAGTGACGAGAGAGAAGGGGAAAGATTTACACACTTCAGGGGGAAAAAGACACGGGATAGAGCCAGAGAGTGATAAGGATTATAAAGTTTAAATACAGACACATAGAAAAGACACACTGGGAGGGGAAAGAATGGACAGAAAGATGGAAAGAGGAGTAGAAAGGAAAAGGGAGGAGAGAAATGGTGAAAGGAAGGCAAAGATAAGAACTGAAGAGTAGAAAAACGAAAGCAGAAAAGCAAGACTTTCTCATTTTTGTGCACATTTACACTGAATTATGACTGTGTTGTCAGGCAGTGGGGAGGAAAAATGATGACAGGGGTTTAGGATGAGGTAAACTAGGATTATCCAACACACGACGGGTGATAGAATTTCTACTAGAAACTGAAGAGGGAAAGGCTGTTCGTGTATGTGTGTGTGGGTAGAGATAGTGGTAAAGGTGGAATGAGAGACTGTAAAGTTGAGAGAATCTGCAAAGTATGACAAAAGATGTGAAATGTTAGTCTGAGCTGAACAGAATGTCACTGTGTATGATGGCTTGTAGGCGCAAGAACATTATAAAGCCACAGCAAAGAGAAGAGATATGACTCCATTCAACTCTCCTGCCAATTTGAAGCCAATTTTCTGAAAAGTTGCAAAAACATACTAGGTCTATTTCATTCAGTCTATGAGAAATAGCCTTTTTCCCTGTCAAAAATGATTTCAATAACTGATTACATTTGGGCTTGTTGTCACAGTTTTCATTGCCAACGTAATTTGGCCATGTTTCAATTAAAGGAAACAACAACAATGTTTGGCACCCTACAGATTGGAGTGACAGTAGATAGAAAAATTCTGGGAGAAACACATCATTACACTAGTATCCAACGATATTTAATGATACAAAAAATGGGCCAGTCAGTTTGAGTGGAGATTCAGTCATCCAGGTTATTGGATATGTAACAGCAGTAGTTCAAGGTAAATGGACTTGCTATTAAACCTTGAAGAGATTTCATGCGTAGTTTCTTCCGTTCTAAGTCAGCAGTGGGCAGTAAACCTGCAATTATCCTCTGAGAGTCATCACACCTTGGGCCAGGTGACTCCTTGAGTCACAGGGGAGTCATGTGAGGGCTGTTAGAGTCACATGGCAATCACATGTGACCCCAATGACTCTAGCAAAACATCTTTAAGACGAAACAGCAAGACCAGTTGCCTTAAACTACTACTGCAAGATAACTGGTCCAGTCATGACCTGTCTGTATATTATTAATTAGAAAAATGTGTTCACATCACATTTTGGAATATTTTTAGAAGGTCCAAATATTGTATTAGGTATCCATATTATTTTTGCATGTTTAGGAGGTTTGTATGAATTTTTAACAACTTTTCCAAATTGATAAATACCAATTTTCAAAGGATATTTGAATGGAAACAGTGAGAGAGTAAAAACAAAGATCTAACAGAATACATGCGCAGTGAAGAGTTAACACAGACCCAGTCTTGAGGTTGATTATGGCATCTTCCACTCCTTTCTGGTTGTATTTGACCATGTACTGGTGCATGTCTGGGTAGTTGGAGCGGATGTTCTTTTCTGTGCTCCCGTTGGGCACCGTGCCAAATTTCAGAGGTGGATACTGCTCCTCCGGATGCTGAAACTAGTGGAGCAAAGGGAGGCGAGGGAGGGAGACGGTAGGGNTACTGCTCCTCCGGATGCTGAAACTAGTGGAGCAAAGGGAGGCGAGGGAGGGAGACGGTAGGGGCATGAGACACGCCAGGCTGTGCACCAATCTGTCTGACCTATTTCTGTCCACTTCCCAGACTAACTTTAAACATTTCACGTGCACAATCAAATGAGATGTTTGCTGAGGGAAAATTCTGTTGACCAAACATACTATTTAGAAGTGCCTATTAAGTATCCAAGAACTGTGGTAATTGAAGTGTGTTAAATTAGATTTTATTCATTTGTAAATTCCTGTGCTTAAATCAAATCAACATTTAAATTCAGGAGATTTAGCTCAATTTAAGACTTTAATTATCCTTTTAGTTTTCCTCTTTCATCTATATTCAAGCAATGGAGTACCTTCTTGTCAGAGAGGCCTGACACTGTGTCAATGTACTCCTCCTGGATCATGAAGGCAGCCAGGTTAGCAGTGTAAGAGGCCAGAAAGATGACAGCAAAGAAGGCCCAGATCAGCACCATAATCTTGCTGGTGGTTCCTCTGGGGTTCTCCACTGGCACAGAGTTGTTGAACACAATGGCCCACAGAAGCCATACTGATTTCCCTATGGTGAAAGTAGACCCTCCAGCCTCTGTATGGAAAGTGGGGTAATAAAGAGAGAAGAAGAAAACCAGGGACTTCTGAATGTAATAGTACCAACATATTCAGCAGTATATGACAGCAGATAAGGCAGGTGACTCAAATTAAACTCCTTGAATGATCTGTAAAACATCTTACTATATAAGAAAATACCAAGTGGAGTTTTTGACACCAAAGCTCATAAAGCACTAACTATAAGTTTTGAGCACAGCAGCTTTCAATTTATCTTCTACGTGAGCTTACAAATGAATAAACCACATGGTGCAAATCACCATTCAAAGAGCTCAAACACTCAGCCTTTATATGACAGCAGTAAAAGAGGAAGGAAGGAAGGAGAGAGAGAGATGAGAATGAATGAGTGGGATATATGGATGACAGAGAGGTAAAATTATGTAGAGCACAGCAATCATGCAGTGAAAGAGGTGAGCATGTCTGGGTACTGGACCGAAGCATCAGGCATACTAAATATTGCAGGCGTACAAACTATGCTGTTGAATAATAAATGGCTGCTTCAACATGGAGAATATTTGGATGCAGTGCATGATGCTGTAGGTGCAGTTTCTTCTTCATCACACTCAAAACACACACACTCATCGAAAATTTCAATGTTCATTTCGAAAGTTTCCGCTGACTAGACATACAAGATTCCTCTGGAATGCAAATTTGAAAGATACTTAAAAGTTCATTATTGTAATGGAAAATCATTTTGACTTTGAAATTTATCAACCAGAAGTGTGTGTTTGTCCATTTGTCCTGGTGACGGGCTGCACACACAGACACATCTGACAGACTGGGAAACAGAGACAGCTTAGAACAATCACTCACTCTTGCCATTCTGCAGACTGCGGTTGTAGCCCACAGGGCTGAAGAACTCAAAAATGAAGACAGTCACAGCCACCACGGTCAGGCACATGACGAACATCATCACCCACACGGCTGGACTGTAGGGCTCTGTGAAGTGGAACAAATGAAGACTTAAATACACACAATACACGTATTTCACTCAGAAACACATGCACACATACAACTAAACTATACAGCAATACATTATCATTATTATTTTTTCTTAATTTTATTATTATTATTACTGTATGGGTTGATGAGGTAATTGTGTAAACCTGGAGCATTATTTATGAGAGGAGCATAGTATGCAATGAAAATAGAAACCATTGGAGCAAACATATTCTCTAGAAGTCCATAAACATGGTTTCTCCTTTTACAATCATCACAGTGCAGTGTATAGGCCAATAATACTCCCACGGGAGCCTGGAGTCTGCTGACAGAGTGAAACTATAAGTTAGGAAGACATGAACGGTAACAAAAAAGTAACAGCTAATCTAGATGTATAGACCAGCAGCCAAAGAACGAGTCATTTTATGCAAACTCAACACTTTACAGTTAGATTAGATACTGTATATTACTGTATAGTAGTGTCTTCAGTTTGACATCTGATATAAACACAACCTCCTACCTAAGAAAGCTGATGGTGATACAGTTCCGTTGCTACGGGAGACCATGACACTGATCCCCGTCTCCACAAAAGGAACAGAGAAGTCCACAACCTCTGACCTCTCCTCATTGATAGTCAGCGAACCAATGGCCATGTCTGCTCGCTTGTACACCACCTAAAGGGCACATGAACCAGCGGTCAGAGAGAAACCTAATTATGGGTAACTGCAGTAGTGGTTCTAGACAGGAAGAGCCAATCTCTTACAGTCCATGAGGGTATTTTTCTTGGCCAGATACTGACATTTCTGCAGCCTAACCCTCTGAACACTTTCAAATGTGCAGGAGTGTATTCCCCTGCAGGAAAGGCCCATGATTCAATATGGTACCCAATTCTAAACATGTGTTTCTTGTGCATCTCTTTAGAATACAAAATGAGCTGGAGCTTGCTGCTTCCCTGCTACCATATAACAAACCCTGAAAATCGCTGCGTCTGCTGATTGTACGGCTGAAATGTTAATCTATATTAGACATGGCACATCCTCTCTTCAGAGCAAATCGGCAGAAAAATGAAGCGAACCAGAAAGCAATACACCCCTCCGATAAACTTTGCCAAATCTCTGGATTACCTGATCAAAGAAGGGCATGCTTTGAAATATTTGATCAGAAGACAGACATTAGTTTGAGAAAACAAAATTCACTTGGTCTTTTGCGTGTGGATATAGGTCGATAGACAAATCTGGCCTAGACTCAAGTCATAAATGACAGAGCAGGAAGAAACTGTCAAACTGTTTTGGAATCCGTGGCAACTGGCCTTTGGCAAGTTCCCTTGGGACAAAGATAGAAACAGAAGAGCACTTCAATGAAACAGCAGCCCCTTATCGATCTCAGTATGTGTGTGTGTGTGTGTGTGTGTGTGTGTGTGTGTGTGTGCGTGCCAAAGCCCCATTTTTTCACATTTCTGCAAAAATCGCTGTCTCTCCTGTTTTCACAGGGGATCAGGAACTTGTGTGAGTGTCTGAGCAGAGATGCTACTACTTCACTATTTCTTTCATGAAAGAGCCATTTTCAAGTAAATATCAAGGTCAAATCTAGCCAGGGGGTGTCTGACAATGTGTGCGTGTGTCTGTGTGTCTGTCTGTGAGTGTCTTCATGTGTGTTTCTTGCGTCTGTGTGTCTGTACAGATACACATACTGTGTGTGTGTGTGTGTGTGTGTGTGTGTGTGTGTGTGTGTGTGTGCAGAAGAATATGCTTGCCACCTGTGTTCACCATCATGTTAATTTATCTAATTTGTGCAAGTGTGAGTACTTCCCTCTATCTCTGTGTGTATTTTTGTCTGAAAGTGTGTCTGTGTGTGTCAGTGTGTGTGAGTGTGTGTAATAAATGACAGCTGTCTGATTTCTGGCAGTGGTTAAGTGCCCATAACTCTCGCAACGATTGATGTGACACATAGCGTTTAACTGGTCACCCAGGAGGCAGGAGCACCGGCTGAGGAATGCTACTATACAGCCTGTTGACTGAAAAAGACAAAATATGCACAGGCACAAATCACACACACACACACACACACACACACACACACACACACACACACACTACCTCCACACCCAAGTGACACAGCACTGACACTGAGAACACATAGCTCACAAATGCAGACAGGCAGAACCACAGCCACAAAATCACACACGCACACAGAGGCATGCATACACAAACACTTGCCTCTCCAATCATGCCGTTCCAAATCCCATCAATTTTCTTTCCATGTTTTCCATTGGTCACTAAATAAAGGTCATAGGTGAAGCCAACAATTTTGGCCAATCTCTTGAGGATGTCAATGCAGAAGCCCTTACAACACTGCTTCAGGGGAGCCACTCCCTCATGGATTGCACTGTGGAAGAGTGGGAAAGTGGGAAAGAGCAGAAAAAAAAATAAAGGTCTAATATCAAAAAGCTGTTAGAAGTGCATACACTATTTGTTGGTCCGTGGGGTGGGGAGGGGNGGTAATTGAAGGTGTTAGGGAGAGGAGGGTGTGGGAGGGGAGGGGAGGGGAAGGGAAGGGAAGGGAAGGGAAGGGACAAAGCAAACCAAACCAAACAAAAGGAGTATTATTCTTTATGTTCTGTGATTGAGGAGTCAGGGTAGGTGCTGTCATCCCTTCATCAGAAGCTGATGAACCATAAAGCTTGACTATGGTCATATCTGATTCCAGACTCCTGAGTCATTCTGCTGATCCTCCAGAGACCAGTTGACTATTGATTATGTTCAGGGAGTGAAGAGACCACAGTTTTGATATGTGACTGATGTCAGCCCAAGTGGATGGCAGCATGAAGGCTAAGGAAGAACATTTATAACAATGTCAAATAAAGGCTACTGTTATTTTATACTGTTTTCAGGTTATTTTTTTCCTACAGTATAGTTTGTAGAAATTTTGTTCTAAGTAAAATCGTAGCATTTTGTAATAGGTCTATAGAATCAGATTTACAGTCATAGCCACAATCAAACCTGGCATTCAGGGGTCGTCTGCAGGGCACCGAGTCACGGATGCAGGTCCCTGAGGAGGGGTCTGCTAGCTCCACAATGACAAATGGCCGTTCCTCCAGGGTGACCACACGCAGATGTTGGGCATCGTCAGGTGGTTTAAGGAATGGCCCGTAGCGGGACCAGGCTGGATACCGCAGCCTCAGCACCCCATTCTCCCACCAGCCTACCTGAGGGAACAGGCAAGACAAGCATTAGAAAGTGGAGGTGCTGGCATGGGAACTGGTCATTGTAGGGTTATAAGTGATGGCTTTAACCAACCTCTTGTTAACTTCTAAAGGCACAAATAAAAATTCTTGTTGTTTGCTTAATAAAAATCTATGATGGCAAATTAGGGCCATATTAGACGGGAAAAAAAACAAGGGGGCCATTATTTTGAGTTTTTAAACTCGCAAATTTGTGAGTTTTCAAAATCGTAAATTAGCAAGTTTTAAAATTCAAAAATTTGCCAGTTTCAAAAGTCTGTATACTTATGATAATTTGATGATCTGTATGCTTATGATAATTAGATGAGTTTGCACTAAAAGCACAAGTATTTCTTTATTGCTAAATCCGATGGAAAAGTATAATTTAATAAGGTCATGTACCTGCAAAAAACTTCGCAAATCTGCCAGTTTTAAAACTGTCAACTTTGCGAGTTTTTAAACTGGTAGATTTGGGAGTTTTTGAAATCGCAAATTTGTGAGTTTAAAAACTAAAAAAAATAATGAAAATTATTTTTAATGATGAATAATCATTTTTTTTAATTTTTCAAATAACAAATTTTTTTTAATAATGAAAAAGGGAAAATAATGAAAACGGGAATTGAACTGCTTCACATTGTAACTATGCCTGCAGTACATGACCTTATAAAATTATACTTTTCCATTGGATTTAACATTGAAGAAATACTTGTGCTTTTAGCGCAAAATCATGGAATTATCATAAGCATACAGTCTTTTAAAACTGGCAAATTTTCGAGTTTTAAAACTTGAAATAATGCCCCCTCATTTTTTTCCCGTCTTATATGGTCCTAATATGCTATCGTAAAAATCACCTAAAGAACATAAAAGGCATAATTTTTAAGCTACAAGTAAAATTTCTATATTATTTATTGAATCGTAAAATATGAGTTGTTTTCTGTTTCACCAGTAAATAAACACAATGTACATGACGCTGCACATATATTTTATAACAGTACAACTTAGACTGAAGAAAGCTGCAAAATCAGAACAGAACAGGAAAAAGTCTAATCAGTCAAATTACTTTAATTACTAAAGAACAAAACCATTCTACCCTCAATTTAGAGTAATTCTTCACTGATCAGCATGACAAAAACATTCCGTTTCAGAATAATAAAGATGCGAGGCACGACAAATTCAACTGGAGGCATGATCGCCTATACACTCCACACAGACACACAAAGACAAAAGAGATGGGACGTGCTATATAAACCATAACATAGAAATATAATAAAATATAAAATCATTTCATGTATAATATATTCCACTACAATAACATCAGAAACTGCTACTTAAAAATGACCACACATTTAACTCAACAAGACTGACTCAAACCGATGAACACTGTAAGCTTGATAAAGCAAGTGTTGCAGTAGATTGGCAAGTATTGCAGGCATATTGTACTGGATTGCATTATACTCTATGGGTACATTGTACAGGTTATTGTGTGATATTTTTTGACATTACTGGGTAGTTTATTGATGGAGTGTAGGTGGTAAATGACAACTACTGGACATCTCTAATCTGTAGGCCACTGACACCCAAACAGCAGTGTTAACCCTGCACCGTACAGGCTGGGACCCAAGTTAAAATTTAATGCACACAGATAAAGATCTGAGGGAAATACTAGAGCACACGTGCACAGAACACTATTACTGATGTCATTTTAATGTGATTTCTCTGATTTGTTCTTGAATGGTTTGATTTTGTGAGGCTGCTTTGTGTCCACCTCTGACCTAAAAATGTCTGTCATGAATCTCTTTTGGTTGTATCATTGTTCCTCCCCGGCTTTTTGCTGTGTTTATCCACACATTAGATGTGAGGCTGGATGATATCTAAGCTTTCAGACTTCTGAAAGCAGCACCAGCCAGAACCACACCCAAGAAGATTCAGTGCAGATTTTTGTGAACCTTCTTGCAGCTTCGCTTGACACGTCTTTGCGTGATCACCTCATAAAAGTGTGTCTATGTGACAAGTGCAACTGAGGTAAGATACACAAAAGCAAATGCACACATATACACATACACATCCATATCCACACACACACACACACACACACACACACACACACACACACATACGGTTTTACAAAGATACATGCAGGCATACAATCAACACACAAACAAAAAAATACACATAAGAATATGAGCGCCTAAGCAGGCCAGTAGAGCGAAGTAAAGTTTAGCGGCGTTGCGCAGCTTTCCTGTTTGTGTAATGCAGCTGCTGGCAGAGAAAGGGGGTNGGGTTGGGGGAGCAGGGACAATGACAGTATTTTCACTCCACTTCGACCACAGCTCCTCAACAGACATTCAATCAAAACTCTCTCAGGGAACACAGACAGGAAACAGATAGAGCTTACAGGAGAACACAACACTCTCCATCAGACAAACAGACACACAAAAAATAAGACACACAAATGCTGGAACAGCACTGCCAAAATATATCACTTCCTACTTTTCAAACTACTGGGATATTTTGGGCCAGAGAAAGTATGCCAGTTGGAGCAAAAGTTTGAGGACTGAGAACCACTTTCAACTAAAATTTTATTAATGTAGCAGCTGTGAGTTTTGCTAAAAAAAAAAAAAGGCAAAAATTCATTTAGTTAATGAGACCATCCAGGAACATGTAGCTATGTGCTGCTGTCTCCACCATGGAAACAAGTGATGCTAATGGTTGACAACCTTCAGTACTGGTCTGCAGTATTTCAGTAAGCTAAGCTGGGCACTCCCAGCTCTAGGTAATGGTGCAGTCATTGTAAAGAGAACATTAAATATTCAAGGAGAGCCAACAGCGTGGATGTGCATAATAGGCGGATACAGGCATCTTTTCCTTGTGTGTGTGTGAGTGTGTAGTGTTTATACAAGCAGTCCGTAAGCATACAGTACGTGTAAGCATACAGTATGCACCCTCATTTAGGAGTACATACATGTGGATGAGTGCCTGTGTGGAAGCTCTCAGCATGTACAGTGTGTGTGTGTGTGTGTGTGTGTGTGTGTGTGTGTGTGCGTGTGCGTGTGCGTGTGTGCGTGCGTGCGCGTGCACGCTTGCTGTGTGGGTGGGTTTCGTACCCTGGCTTTGTATAGAGGCAAAGGGCCAGTGCAGGAGCGCCTAATTGAAAGGGATTTGAGGAATATGGCAGGAGTCAGCATGTTAAGACACGCTGAGGCTGGACTCTGGTGGGCTGTTAAAACCAGCAGGAGNCAGGAGTCAGCATGTTAAGACACGCTGAGGCTGGACTCTGGTGGGCTGTTAAAACCAGCAGGAGACTGAGAACCACAAATGTGTGTGTATGTGTGTGTAGGCTTGTGTGGGTGCATCGGTATGTGTAGTTAGTAAGTATGTTCTGAACATGCTGTGTGTTATTATGCATGTGGTGTTGAGGTGTGTGGTTGAGAAAATGAGCATCGCTTTCTCTCTCTACAGAAACTGACAAGAGTAAAATCCGGTATTAAAGGGAAAACCACACACACACACACACACACACACACACAGCTCACATCTCCAACAGGTGACAGGGATTCGCATTAAGGATTTCTGAACAAAACACACAGCTTTATAGAATATGCATGACATGTCAAGGGTGCTGGTGCTTGGTAGACAGAAACAGTTATGTAGACAAAATCACACTCTTACACACACACACACACACAAAAGAATGATACATATACACCCAGATGGTAATGACACTCAGAAACCTTCAGCAGTAACTAAAACTGCTTTCGGTTTATAAAGTCAAACTGGAGACCACAACACAGCAAAAACAAAATGGCAAGTACTGATCAGAAAACATTTGCTTTTATAAAATTATACACAATCAATGTGTGTATTTGTGAGTGTGTGTATTGTATGAGTTAGTATGTGCAACAAGCAAGCATTAACCAGAAACTGCTGAAATACAGAAGGACAGCAGCAGCTGAACAGGCACAGCAAGAGCACACAACCTCACAATCTGCGGTCAAATGGTTGCTCCTCTGCCTCTGGCACAGATCACCATAGTGAACTTTACATGAACGTGAACCTATGCGACCTGCCTGTCAGCTTGAGATTCTTATTTCGGATGCCGATGCAGCACAAGACTGCCCTTCTAGCTCACATGGAGAGATTAAGAGTCAAGAACCTTGCTTGAATAAGCATAAAAGCTGCTCTGTGTTCAATTATTAGGCAACTTTCTCCTTGAAGTTCTACCAGGAGAAACGCCAATGAGCATGCAGCACCGTTTCCAATATATTTTCATCTATGAAATTCTAGTAGCTCAAAAAAAAAAAAAAAAANAAAAAAAAAAAAAAAAAATCTCAAAACTCAAATAATTAGGGAGATAGCAACATGGTGCACAATCTGCCTCTCTTTCACATAGAAACACCACTACGAAAATATACAGACAAATAAGCAAAAACAATGGGCACTTGTTTAACGGTTGTAGCACTGAATGTTATCAGCAAGAACGTGTCTTTGCCGGCATTTCTGTGCAGTAGCAATGGATGATAATGGACTTCGAAGGTGGGGCTGATTAAAAATAATGAGCTACGTGAGCAGTCTGCGTATAAGCCAAAGGTGAACCATCAGATCCGTGTGAACTCTCCACCACCCGTACAATTTCTCTCCGAGCTTAATTTTTTTCTGTTTGTAAATGGAGAGTTAATGGTATTTTCTGTAGTGGTATCAGTATAATATTATAGGAAGTGTTTTCTTTGCATCGTGTTTCCTCCTGGCTTTTGTTGAAATTTATTTTGCCAACTCAGTCTGTACATCTTGTCCAGACATTCTCCAAATAAATGGAAAAACATTTGTTTGTCAGTTGGCTGTCACAGGTGATACCTGCTCACTGTCAGCACAATATTCATAACGCACCCACATCAGGAGTGACACAAACACAAACACACACACACACAGCTACACATGGGCACCATCTCAGCATTTCAGCCTTTTACAATGGTTTACCACTATCAAACTACCAGGCATAGAATTAATGTAATTTACTTACATCTTCCCATCCACGTCCAGGTGTCCAGGAAATGACATCCAGAAAAGGGCTGGCCAGGTAACCATCACCGTTGAAAGAGTAGTCTCGACCACCCAGCGTGATGTTGCTGAAATATCTGCATGGAGATGGAGGGAAGTAAAAGGAGACAGAGGCAGACAGGAAGAAAACGACAGAGGACACACAATATCCATTAAATTAAAGGACATGAAGAGAAAACTTAAATCTTAAAGCAGGCATGGATACAGCATAAAGTCTGTCTTGTTCTCTTCCTAGTTGAAAGAAATCACAGCACCTGGATGGTAACAGTCAGGGCTTGTCTGCTAATCAAATCTACAGAAAAATGATCAGACACAGAATTGTCAGGATCTTTGAAGTCAAACAAGTATGGCTCTCTGCATCGACTGCAATCTCTATAGTTTGTCTGATAATCACACAGGAGAGACCTTCTAATTTTCTCCTCATGTCATCTTGTTGGCTTCAAAACACAAAACCTGATAGCTTTTTAGCTTTTATTGACAAGACAAAAAGCTGCAGATGGAACAGCAGCTTGTAGTTACAGACAGTGAACAGCAGGTAGCAGTGCAAAAAATGAAAATGAAAACATCTCTTTTCTCTGTTTTTGGACATATTTAATAAACAGAGAAAGAAAAATCCTTTCATTTCCCTTTCATTTTCCCAGTTTTGTGCTGTCCTCCAATTGCAAACATTACAACAAATTAAATAATAAAGTATTGTCCAATTCAAAGACCAAACATGGAGTAATCCATGGATAGAATATCTTGTGTATGATGTGTGTGTAGAGCAAGAATGACTGGCAAATACAATTAACCAAGATGATAACCAGTAGCACTGGGGCTACCTGTTAGAATGTGCTGCTGTCTGTTTGCACAGCCTAAGAGGAATATATTAAAGCTGGCTCATTAATATACATGAGCCATGGTCTGCTGGTTACAGATGCTGTGGTAATTTCGCCAACTCACAACTACACGCACCAACAACATCTATTTTGCATGGATGATAGCCAGCTCCAAATTCAGATATCCCTACTGTGCCTGCTCTCTGACACCAAATCTACCAACTCCACCCATACCTCAATCATTCTGGCTCTTAACCCAACTCGTTGCATAGTATACAGCTTATCGTGTCTCTTTCTATTCCATTTTGTTCTTATTTCCCCTATTCTGTCTTCACCCTGCCATCTTCCTTATACTTACCCTCCAAGCTTATATTTCTCTGCTTTCCTCCTCATCTTCTGCTTTTTAAACTCACCTCTTTCCCCTTATCTCCCCCTCACCTCATCCTGCCCCGCAGTCTCTGGGTCTGATTGGCATCCGTCATGCAGTTGGTGACAAAGTTTGGCCCACCCGTAGTTCCGTAATCCTTCCGCATCGCCACTGCCCCGTGAGTTAGCACTGACACACCCCGAGCAATCCTCCGTCGAGGTTCGTCCCTCCAGCCCTGGGGCCGCACGGCAAACAGAGCTCGGGGCAAATTCTCCATGCCCAAACCTGAGAGAGCCGGCCCCACAGCGAACCACATATGTGAGGCTCCAGCCTGACCCGCAGCCCAGGCAGCTCGGAAAACCAGCTCAGCTTCCTCCTGAGAGCAGTACAGCAAACGTACCTGGAGGACAGCAGGAAGGCAGGGAGGGAGCAGGGATGGGGGAGACACACACACATATACATTCTAGTGAGATAAGGACAGGGAAGACATGTAGAGACAGAGGAGGGAGAAGTAAGGAAAGAAAGAGCAAGACTGTAGATGTGTGGATCTGGATGTGTGGGGAGGAGGTTGGATAGAAAGGTTATACCAAGAAAAACAATGATATTGGGAATGTAAGACAAGAGATACCCATAAACTGATATGATAAGGTTCTTGGGAAAAGTCAGGATTCATGAGAAAAAGAGAACCAGCGGCTGAGGTGCAGACACGCCAGAAAAAGTAGACGCCATAGCAGGAGGTGCAGGAGGCAATGGGGGTCAGTGTTTAATGAGCCTGGACCTGATGAAACAAGTTAAAATTATGAATAATGAAAACAGGAGTAAAACAGGAAAGGGAAAATGAGACAGCTCTAAGTGGTGATGAGGAGGAGGAGGAGTATGGCGGAATAGAGAGAGAGAGAGAGAGNAGAGAGAGAGAGAGAGAGAGAGAGAGAGAGAGAGAGAGAGAGAGAGAGAGAAGCAAAGAAAGTGAATGGCGGAAAATAATCAGATGTGGGAAAACAGAATGCAGACTCCTTGGAAAATGGAAAGGAGCTGGGGATAGGAAAGAGAGGTAGGGGATGACATATTTTGGTGAAATCAGGGCCTGGAGAGATAAAATTTTCCCGCCCCCCACTTTCACAAATATCTTTTGTGAAAGTGGGGGGCGGGAAAATGGAATGAGGGTNCGGGGGGGAAAAAGGGGGAGGGGGCAGAGAAACATGAGAGAGAGAGAGGCACCATAGAGAGAAGAGAGAGATAGAGCTATGACAGTGGATAAGCTCTCTGCTGCAAATGCTGAGGTAAGGAGGGATAGAGGAGAGAAGGAGGGTAGAAATTGACCAAAGAAGGTTTTAAGGGGTTAGATGGGAACTGGGGTAGGGGGGTGAGGGGGGCAGAGCTGGTGGAAGAGTGAAAGGTGAGGTTAAATGCTGAATATCCCAAAAACAGAAAGAACATATAAAATGAGAGAAATTGATAAAAATGACTTAGTAAAGAAAAAAGGCAAAGGGGAACAGAAGGACAAAAAAGAAGAAGTTGGCTCTTTCGTGGACGGGGGGGAGGAAGCAAAACAGACCTAAAGTGCATTTTGAGAATTCTGCCTTCATTGAATTTTGATCTGTAATGGCTTGGCAAAACAATCCGACCTGTATGCCAATAAAAATCCGGTGAATTAGGCAGAGATTGAGAATGACAGAGAAGCGGGAAGAAGGAAAGGAGGGAGAACGATGGCAACAGACAGCGAAGGAAACTGAATTTAGGAGGGAAGGAGAAAACCGGAGTTATAAACAGACACACACAAAATATAAAGATGGGAAATGGAGAGAGAGAGGAAAAAACAACGGAGACAGAAAGAGAGAAAGAGCAAAATATATTCTGACAAGGTAGAAGCTGGAGTAGGGATGGGAGGAAAAAAGATAGGCAGTGAGAGATTTGAGTAGAAATTGACCCAGAACACCTGTGTTAGCCCATCTAAAATGCAAAAGATATTACCATTGATGTGTGTGTGTGTGTGTGTGCGAGAGAGAGAGAGAGAGAGAGAGAGAGAGATGTGAAGCAAGCATGTACAGCATCCCTAAGCAATCACAAGCATTTATTAGTCCTGCAATAAAGCTAAAAGAAGGGGGAACATCAGAAAAGAAAGAGGGTTAAAAAACAAAAGCATGCACTGCATATAGGCAACCTGCTGCAGGCAGCATGTTACATTAACAATAACACTAGCGGAGCCTAGGGAATCAAATACATATACACCCACACACACACACAAAAATACACACGCACACGCAGGAACTGCAGTGGCCATGCTGAGACATTAGCAATGACATTGAGACCCAGACTAAACACAGCTGACAGAGAGCAGAGTGTGAGGCCAGGAAGACGTGCAGGAAGAGAGAATGACGAATAGATGGATGGAATGAAAGATAGATAACCATACAGAAATGGAGGTGAAAAGGAAGACAGCAGAGGAGAGTGAGCTTGTCTCTAGGCAAAGAACTGGAGGAGGGGAGGCAGAAGGGGAAGGAGGGAGTAAGTATAAGGAAAAAGAGTAAAAAACTGAGCAGGAGGATAATGGCGCTGAAGAGGTGCTTTAAGGGAGGATAAAGGGGGAAAGAGAGATAGAGGAGGGAACAAGGGAGAAATGGCAAGTTTTGGTTGAAAGAAGGTTTCACTGAGGGGAAGTCTGAAAGAAGTAATAAAGGAAAGGGGAGAATGAGAGGGAGACGGAGCAGGCATATGAAAAAATGAAAACACAACAGAGGTACAAACTAAAACCACGAGTCATTGAGGTCAGTCAGTCTGAAACTGAAGAATAATTCGTTTTGTTACAACAATTAATCAGATGTTGATGTCAGATAAGTAAAACAAGGTTAAATAAATAAGGAAATTGATTTAGAAAATAAGCCAAATCTGAATAAAAACAGGATGATCGGTAGGGCGGGGTATCTTTAAATACAAATTTTTGGATCTCACTATCACTAATGGCAAATTTGACATTGATACCAGCTGCTCATCAGTACTTTTTTCTTCTAATAGAGAAAGCCTTGTGTTAAAAATCACAATTTGCTTTAAAATGTAAAGAAAATCTCCAATACAAACTAATTTGCTCCATTTATGTACTTTTTGTAAAAAAAAAAAAAAAAAAAATTAAAAATCTTTACTTTGATGCTGATGAGATGAACTACTCAGGTATCAAATCACGGTAAGGTATGACACAGCATTTTTAATACTCTATTGTACTGAAGCACTTCAGTCAGTAGCATAAAAGTATCTTTTTTTTTAATACCCAGCCCTAATCATAAGTTGGTTAAGGTTCAGATGATATTAAATCATGTTAGCTTACAATTAGAACTCTGAACTGAAGGTGAAGGTTTACAGGCCCGGTTCATTTCAACCTATCACTTCCTCAGCACTTTGCACACCATAACTCTTGGTGCACATCAAATGACATCCAGCCAGCAAATCAAACTGACTCCTGGTTTTTGTTGTACTGTGAGTCTTTTTCTTGGAACATAAGAAGGGAAGAGAAGAACAGAGGGATAGAGGAGAGAGGGGAGAGAGAGATGTGGAGGGACAGGGAGAGACAAAGAAGGAAGAAAAAAGCTGGGACACCACCCATCAGAAAGTGGGGGCCCCAACGATACTCGTAGCACTTCCTCCCCTTTCCTCCCCCTTTCCCCCTTCCCTCCCCCCTGTCTCACCTGTGCCTCATTCTCCTTCAGCAGCCTGCGTGTGCGTGCCCCCCCAGGATCATCGGTCACGTTCAGGATCACCACACTCTTCTTCTCCCAGCCAATGAACGAGCCGTCTGTCAGGCCCTCCACCACTGACAGGAACTCCTGGTAGCCATGGTGACGTGTGGACACCACAGAAAATGCTGTCCAATCATACTCTTCCAGCACCTCAAAGATTACTTCTAACTGAAGCGCAGTAGAGGAGCTGAACTGGAGAAAGATGGAACCTGATTCCTAATTGGAGGAGAGAGCAGCATACTTGGTTAAAAGCATCATTTTAAATGTTTATCCTCTATAGATGTGCTACATCTAAAAGAACACTACAGTCAATAATTTTGATGAAGATTCTCAGTCATTCAGGCAGTAGATATGCTGTATGAAAACTCAATCAGGTCAACTGGATTCAAGTTTTTAATTCTGAAACGTTTCACCATCCATCCAAATGGCTTCGTCAGTCAGAAAAATGAAAATATTTCTGACTGGATGGTGAAACGTTTCAGAATTAAAAACTTGAATCCAGTTGACCTGACTGAGTTTTCATACAACTACAATCAATAAGTAATAAATGCCCTTTTCACTTCAAAAGACCTACAGCACACTGGACTGTTTATTTATGCACAGCGTCATAGCATCATGGGGCTTTTAGTTTGTATGGGACCAGCAGCATTCGTGCACCCACAGGGCTAAAACAACTTAGATTGTTGCACAAATTCTCCAGTGACATTGAGACAGGAGTGTTTCTAAAACGTCAGTTCCGATGGGAGGGGAGAGGCAGTGGTACATTCACAAAGGAAGCTCATCAAAATGCTCCGACATCATTTCTCAAGAGTAAATGGTTAAAACAGTTCTTAGTACAAATGCACTGCTTTATACTTTCATTTGGTGACAAAAGTGTGTTTAAAATCCTTGTTTCTCTGATACAAATACTGACAAATGCACAGTATGCAAACACAGATTCACACGCCCACTCACACATGCACACGCCCGTGTCTGCTCATTGCTTCACACCAGGAACATCAGAGACAAAGCGGCAGCCCCAGTTGGTGCCATTTACAGATCAAACACAGCAGAGTTTCAGCAGATGACCTGACCTTTAAATTCTTTCTTTACGAAGAGTAGAAGTGGCAATGTGAGATTCTACGGCAAACAAAGAACGCAGCAAACAGCTAAATAACTTTGTCCACTCATCAGTCCTCACATGTGGACACTTACACATCTCACCCCTTACCCTCTCTCTCTCTCTCTCTCTCTCTCTCTCTCTCTCCCCACTCCAATCCCACGCTCCTTCCTCCTACCTGTGGCATCCTCCCTAGCCCTGCTCCCCCTCCTACAGCCACAATAGGCAGTCCTGTTTGGGCAGAGACAAACTCCAGCATCGGGGCCAAAGGACCCCAGGCTGTGCGTGGGGGCCTCTCCTCTTCATAGACCAAACCCTGAAGGGGCCGCGCCGCCAGCAGCTCACACAGCTGGGACAGCACTGTCTTAGGACTACTGTCGTTCACCTGGAAGATGACACGTGGAGGGAAGAAGAGGGAGAAAGAGAGAGAAACAATCAGAGAGACCAGTAGAGTTGACAGAAAAGGGCAATGTCTCTTGACTTTGTGTACTTTGTATTCAGTGTGTCTTGTTCTTTGCACGACATGTCTATCTAGCAATACAGGCTGTGGTCAAAGAGTACAGCCAGAATGCTGCCCATTCAGCTCAAATAATAAGACTCAGTATGAATAATGGATGGTCATTGTTATTCCTTTCCTTCAATAAAGCTGAATGAGAAGTAGGAAGAGGAGACAGTGTCCAACCTGTAGCCAGATGACGTTTGCAGAGCCCCACTGGGTAACCACACTTTCCCCCAGGGAGCCGTATACCCGGCCGAAGCCAGGGTAGAGCACCCTTCCCCCGGGTCCTGCCACCGCCGCCTCCGCCTGTACTGTAGCACCAGCATGGATCACGGCAATGTTAAAGTTCATCATGGCCCCTGCATCACGCTCCCGCGGGCTGGGCCGGAGCAGGAGGTGGGGGGAGGAGTCCACCAGACCTGCCCACTCTGCCAGGACCAATAGGAGAGAGAGAGTAGGTATGGCGACCATGGCAACCTGCCGAGGGGGGAGGCAGATGTATAGCACACTAAGAGAGGGTGCCTGGAAAAAACGAGAGAGAGGGAGAGAGAGAAGTTGAAGAGAAAGAGGCAAGAGAAGAAGAGAATAAGTTAGACTAAAGTGACCTTTCTGCACTGAGAACAGAGGACAACAAATCAAATCAACAGAGGAAAAGAGAAGGAAAACGGAAGAGGGAGATATCAAGAGAGAAAAACACAAGAAGGAGGTACAGACAGAAACTGATCAAAGATTGCAAAAAGGCATTGAGTAATGAATTCTGAATCCAATCATGGAGTAATATAAATTAGCTTTGGCTGGAGAAAATACTGGACAGGGAATATATTATGACAAGTAAAGAGAAAAAAAAGGTAAGAAAGCAAGGGAGAGAGAAGATGAAATGGGTGCTATTTGGGCTGCAGGCTGAGAAGGAACAATATGAGAAAGAGGGAAAATAAAAACTGGCAGTTAGAGGGAAGGAGGGAGAGCAAGAGAGATAGAGAAAAGAGGAGACATGGTGAGAGAGTGAGTTAATAGCAGACAGAGACAAAGATGGGGGCGGAGGTGGTTATTGTGCTGCATGAATGATAACAACAATTAAGATCACTGTAAACACACTCGCCCACACACACACACACACAGTCGCATCCACACACAGACAAATTCATGGCAGTGTTAAGATACACACACACATGCACAGATAAATGCATGGATGCACTATGCCCATAGTGCATCTAAATGATAGAGCGATATGAGGGTTAATGCAGTACACACAAACATACACACACAGTCACACAAACAACTACACAGAGAGATAATGACTACCTGGGAGATAACAGGGTTAATACATGAACTCTACATACAAAAACACACACATAGTACACAAGAAAACACAGCACATCATTTTCAATTTACTTCTGGTGTCAACTGCCCTCCCTCCCATTCTCCATTTCCTCCTCACTTTCTCCTTGCTCTCTCTTGCTCCCTCTTTTCATATCTCCTATCTCTTTTCCCTATTTTCATGGCTTCAGGTACCAATACAACTGCATTGATTAACAGGAGCCCACTGACATAGTAGTCACTCCAAAGTCACTCTGCCTTTCTCCGACTCTATTTTCCTTTCCTCTTCTCTGTGTTTTTGCTTTGGCGTCGTCGTCCTCCTCCTCCTCCTCCTCCTCTTCCTCTCCTCCTCCTCTCCCGCTTTGTCACACTCAGCTGATTCTTTGACCCTGATCAGTCCTTTGGATTAAAAAATGGGCAAAAGAAAGAAGATGGGGAGAAGAGGAGGAGGCAACTGGAGGAATGAGAATGACAGGGGGAAGAACAGAAAGAGGGAGGGAATGAGTAGAGATGCCAAATGCTGAAGAAAAGTAAATCCACTGACTGACTGAGGAAAGGAGATGACAAGGTGGTGGGATGGGTGGCAGTGGTGCAGAATGTGTGAGAGGAGCAACAGGAAAAGAAATATTGATTACTGGCATGCGGATACGTGTTTGGCCTAAACAAACGCACTGCCAAGCCTCCTATTTTGAGTGACAGGGCTATGTGTGTGCATGTGTGTGTGGTGACAGAGAAAGAGAGGGGGGATGAGAGAGAGCTGGAATGAGTTGAAATGAGGGAGGTGAGTAGCCACTGAGGGAATGAGAGGGTAAGAAAAAGAGATGGAGCTGTGGAGAGACAGAGAGAGACAGACCTGCTAGTAGGAGAGAGGAAAAGGGAGAGTATAATAATGAAGGGATGAAATAATGAAATAATAATAAATAATGAAAGCATGAAAACGTGGCTATGTTGTTGCTTTTTGGTTTCTTTTTGAAGGTGAGGAAGAGGTGTCAGGGAGAATGGGAAAGGGGGAGGGAGAGAGAGAGANGAGAGAGAGAGAGAGAGAGAGAGAGAGAGAGAGAGAGAGAGAGAGAGAATGAGAGCTGGAGACAAAGCTGCAGGAATACGATACATCATATAATTTGGTGAAGATGCATTCTATGATGCTGAGCCCTGAGCCATTAACTGTTAGGCCTGTCACTCTATTTCACTCTCATGTGGTGTTTATGTTGCACTGCTCAGCCTGCATATGCCATTCCTCCACAGCAAGCCTCGTTGGAAGTGTGAACACAGTGTATTACTATGTCCCCCCCAGCTGCCACATGTACTCTATCTGTTATAGAATGTGCAACTACAACATCTCACTGGAGCATGCTACAGTAAAGCAAATTATAATTAAATCCTCATCTAAATATATCTTACAGTATAGCATCGTTCATTATGTGTTCCAATCTGTGATATTCTGCAAGCTGAATCATAGAAAGCATGCAGTGCAGGCTTCTAGTGAACACACACACTGTAACCCATAAACATGGTCAAAGGAAGGAAAAGGAAATGAGAGGAGGAGGAGGAAAGAGAGGGAGAGAGAGAGAGAGAGAGAGAGAGAGAGAGAGAGTTTTATTTGGTTTGTTACCATAAATTAATCTTAAAATGCAAATGTTCACATTTTAGTAGCCTTAAACTACATCCTCTTCAGTCAGATGTATCTTTTGGATTTTCATTTTAATCAAATCAACACATATTACAATTATAATCAGCACACTTTATTTGATCACATACTCGCACAAACACACAAACACGCACTGAGGAATAGATAGAATGCAGGGAACGCTTAAATTGGGATAAATTAATCAAAAAGTGTATGATTTCTGTTTTCCCTGGTTAGGATTTCAAGCTAAAAAATCGACTATTTAATTTTGAACATTGTTTTCTTAAATATAATGAGATGCATTAGACTCAGTCTTTTACTATTTATGTCAAGTTTGATTGTGATTATCATAGTCATCATGATTGATCAATTCCTAATGAATTTGACTGCAGAGATAGCAACTAGGAGAAAAAAAAACAATTATAAAATGAAATTCAAAGCCTTTCAGATTTTGTAGGAATATTTTTCAGAATATTTTGGATTTTCATTCATCATGGTGCATACACCTTCAATCATAATTTGCTATCATTATATCAATATGTGCATATTCTATTGCATACTTATTATACAGTGTTTATCGTTCAATTTGTCAATCACTGTAATAAGCAACTTATTGTATCTAAGTGTATTTAAGTGATTTTTTTAAGACCAAATTAGTGGCATTTACACCATCACGGCAGCCAAAGTAAATATCCATTAGAAGCCACCTAAAAACACCTTCAGGAATATTTATTGCAGCAGGCACTTAAAACAGGAATTTTCTTTGGCTGTCAGAGACAGCTAATCAAGAAGATGAGAGAGAAAACATTCATGCCGGCTCGCCAGTCTCCTCTTTTCTTTCCAAAATTGCCAGTCAAAACTTCCCAATCAAAACACACATCATCATACTGTATCTCTGCTTAAGCCTTTCATGCTACATTGTATAATGTATTCACCATGTTTCCCTGCTGTGTGTGCAGCTCTTTTAGCAACTCTTCCACTGGTTTGGATTTAAGAAATGAATCAAAATAGGTTTATAGGTTTTGTTTCAGTTGGAGACACCTGTAATATTCTGGAAATGGAAATATCATTTATGCATCCATCAAAAAGAAGAGGCGCACTTGGTAGGGAGAAAACAATGATAGTGGTTTAGATTATCACACCCCTTCTTTCACCTCAACTGGACGCACTAGAGTTGTGGCGAGGAAACAGAGAGAGAGAGAGAGAGAGAGAGAGAGAGAGAGAGAGAGAGAGAAGGGAGCGCTGGGGGTTGAAATCAGCGCTGGCATCCACATCTCTCAGAGCTCTTTCTCACTGACCTCAAATGGAGGGAGGGTGCCAGCCCTTTGCTGCATCAGATCTGCCTGAGAAATGTGAATGGGAGCAGTGGAGTCTGAGTGTGGGGTTGTAGAAGTGCATTGTTCAGCGTTGGGTTTAGCCCACATCGGGCTCTGCTGCTTCATTCTATTCTGTCATGCAGAGTAATGGACCTGCTCCCTGCTGCCTGTGGCACACGCTGCACTGAATCAGTCCAGCTTTCCACTACAAATACAAAATATCTGAAACATGCATGGGCTAACAGAAAGTGTACTTCTACTGTACAGCATTAGAGGAAATTATAACATCTCAACGAGTCAGTGTGTGTGCTTGTGAAATCTCCCAGAAGATGAAGAATTTGTCTTTTCTTTTTTGACTCTTTCACATTTAAGCCTGCAGCGTACTCAAGAAATCTGCTGTATGTACCCTCTATAATTTCCTTGGGTCCATAGCTGTATTATACTAAAAGATAAGATAAAGTGCCAGCCCAGTGTGGTGCATGTGTGAGCGTATGTGTGTGTGTGTGTGTGTGTGTGTGTGTGTTGTGTAGTGTAGTGTAATATGGCTGTGAGGGTGAGCAGAGGAATGAAGAGAAGAGTGCAGCTGGAGCTCAATGCTCCTCGTGTTAATTGGCCCATACTTCAATCACAGCCACTGGAGTGTGTCCTCTCTGACAGAACAGATCCCCCCTCCCTCTCTCTCTCTGCACTTGTTCACCCACTCATCCCCTCACTCGCACACTCTCACTTGACGCACACATGGACATGAGCACACCAGCAGGCACACTCCCGCACTCAGTCTGTTTCACTCGTTCATCCATCCATTCATATGTTCAACCCTCACTCCATCCATCTCACACACTGCACCATCTCACTTTCACTAACTCTCCTTTTCCCTCTCTCTCCTCCCACAACTCCTTGCCTGTTATTCTCCAGCCGATTCTTTCCTTCCATCCATGTTTTCGTCCTGTACTCCTTTAATTCTCGACTTCCTCCCCTCCCTCACTTCCTCTGTCATTCTTACACACACATTCTTTTTTTTCTCCCTCTCTGTTTCTTTGATCCCTGTTGAGCCACCAGGCAGGCAAGTGGTTCTTGTTCCCATTGTGCATAGTGTGATCAGTGAGTAGCGCAGCGTGCAGCAGCAGGGCATGCAGCACTGTGCGTTTTTACTGCATGGCTGTAAACAGCAGTAGTAAAGCCTGCTGTTGCGGCTGCCTTCCTTTGACCTAGTAGCTGTGGCTATCATAAGCCATTTAAGCCAACAAACGACTGAGCCATCTATCAAACCTCTCAGTTGCTGGACCACCACAAAACACTGTACACCAACATGCCATTATCAGATCAAGCCTAGTCCCAATCATAAACCTTACTCTTTTTTTTTCTGTGTGGGGTAGTTAAATTTGAGAGGCTAGTGATTAAACTATGAAAATTAAACTAGTTTACACATTCAAGGCAAATACAAGAAGTTTACGTATACACACACACACACACACAAAGGAATACTGAACACACAGAGTCAAGCAAATATCTGAATGTCTTTTTTGTCCAGTAAGAAGATTAATACAAATGTTACGCTCTTCTATTGTTCCAGTTCACAGATAAATATTGTAGACACTATAAATATGAAACTCTACAGTGTGATTTTCCTCCAGGCCTTCACAATGGCTCATACTGCACATTCTCTACCTTATCTACATTCAAATGCAAAAAAACAAAAAAAACAAAAAACTTTATTTTAGATAAATTGTGCTCTTTCAGGAAAAGGGACAGTTAAATCTCTATTTTCTGTGCATGCCAAATAGCAGGTAGTCTCCATCTGTCCTTCTCCTGCTTTGTAACCTTTTCCAGTACAAGAACAAAATGAAACAGTCACCTTGACATCTCACTTTGATGTTCCTTCACAGCAAAATGCAATTTTATTCTGACATTTCATGTTCCCTTAATTTCCATGTGGTCCAACAAAACACATGACTCTGAGGTTCAGAATTTCTTGCTTTGAATCCAAACACTTTTTGTATGTGGATTAAACACTTTTTGCCATGAGACAATGTTAAATAATTGGACTTCAGCTCTGTACATTCCGGGGATAAATTTCATTACTGGATGGGAGGACGCTTCTTGTTTCTCTCCCCTCAATGGATTGATGGAAATGAGATGAGGCTGAACCGGTACCCTGCCACAGCGGAGCACTAACAATTCCCTGACCTAATTTTTTTTAACAAAAAGAAATGTCATAGTCACTGTGGTTTCAAGTATAACAGACGCTTAAACTATTCTAAAGCAAAAGTAATGGATGGAAATTACATCAATCACAGATGATTATTACTGAAATATTTGACACTGTCGCATCTCATCTTTGTAACTCTTAACATTCAGCACACAGTATGTAATTACTTAGAAGTGAATGAATTACTTAAAAATAAAATGTGTTTAATTTTTCTTTAATATGAGCTCCGTCATGTCTAGCAATTGCAGTAAAAATGAACTCATGTAACCTGAAAGGGAAAATAAAAGCCTGTCAATGCTTTCACTCTCGTTTGTAACATATCCTAGGCATTAGGTGTGTTATGCGTGTGTGTCCTGCCATTCATTTGATTCCTCAAGACACTACAAGCTAGGCACATACAGTGTTTCTTCAGTTATACAGACTGCATAAAGTACATCCATTTGTGTATGAGTGATGCACATACTGTGTGAATGTTTTAATGCAGCCTTTTTCTATTACACACACACACACACACGTACAGCCCATTCAGAGAACATCAACTACAAATGGTTACTAGCCTCAAGAGTGAGCGGACATAAATATCAGTAAGGTCATATGCTTTCATGTGGAAAGCCTGGTGTCTGGGGATCTTGCATCTCAGGAATATACATAATAGAGTGCAGAGGTATTATTTCAAAAAGCCTAACTGGCTTCTACTAACTTGACTTGAATGAATAAAAATGATTTTATAAGGAGACTACATAGTTTGTATGCCCATAGCCAATGCTTGTATAAGTGCTTACTTTAAGACCAGCCAAGGAGCGAGTATATTTCATCTTGCCACCTCAACACCTGACATCTAATACAATGGGGAGCAGAAGACTGCAGCACTGCTCTCTGGCCAGCCCTTCAGCTCCCAAGTTGACAATAATACTACATAATTTACTAGATTTACATATAAATTGTTTTCTGTATTTGCTTTTTCCAAATCCTTTGTCAAGATGTCCTCATAACGTATGACCTGAGGGATTATCTTATTATGTATGTTTTAAAAAGAGTAATTTTTCCCCTCCTCAACCTTTTCCAGGCATCCAGGAACTCATGAGGGCTTTGTGTTGGTGGAGAATAGCTTCAATATCGCAATGCTACGAATGCAGTGCAATCATCTAAGAATAAACATGCATCCGTGCAGTGCATTTACATAATGTACTGTAGGTTTATGAATGACTGGCAAAATGCTTGGCTGATTTTTTAAGCAAGCATTGAGACTGTAATCAGGAACAAATTGGATGAGAGATTCTAAGCAGATGTAACAACACAGAACTAAGATTTTAAGGAAATGTGGACTTTATTGGAATCATCTTAAGCCAACCAGAAAATATGCTCTGTTTTTAACAATAACACTTAACAGTTTATTTTCCTATACTGTTCCAAGACAGTAGTTGCAAGTCACAGCATTGCTCCACTCTGCCTGTACCAGCGCTTCCATTAATTCCCTCATTGATTGGCCAGACACTGGGATCACCTAGCCAGATCTAAATCAGTCACTAATTAAAAGAGCAAGATGAAAAGCAGCCGACACTGCAGCCTTTCAGGACCTGTAGAGTGAACCATTCTATAACAACTAGGAACAAGGAAGCTGCACCACTCACAAAGAAGAAGCAGCTATCCCTGCATAGTAATGATTCACAATCTTATTCTGAGGATAAACAGATTAAACTGGTGTGGGAAACCTTCACTGATAACTATCGTGCCTTTGTACAAGGACGCATGCACACACACACACACACAAAGTCACACAATCAGGCAGATGTGCATGTACTGGCTTTACTTGTATGGATGAATTTACTAAATGAGGTAAAGCTTTACTGTAAATGAGGTAAACTGGTCGTTTTCATTTGTAGGTGCCACATGTGGCTGAAGTCAGGACTGTTTCAGTCTGCTAGCAAATCTACCACTGCGTGATCATGTTGGGTGCAGGTTTGAGCTGCGTTCACAGCACATCTGGCTCTGCCCCCACTCATAACCAAAGGTGTTAGAAACACTTCTGTCAGCCTATCCTACAAACATTAGTATCCACTTGGCTCAGAAACTGCACTCCCATGCAGATGGAAGCCCAACAGGGGTGAAGGAATCTGAGGATTGAGTCCAGTGAGGTTTTTGTGGAGCTTCAGATGATTCTCAGGAGTAAGAAGTGATGAGAGGTTAGTGAAGGGAGTGTCAGAACCCCACTGTGTTTCCTTCACTCAGCCAAATCTAGAAGCCCACTAATCCTGTCATTCTTGTTCCACAGCAAAGCAAATATGTAATATTTCATCTTTTCCTGATTCTTTTCCCTTCTGGGTGTATGAAGCTACAGTGTCTCATCTGAGAAGTGTACATAGTCTAGAATTTACATTATTAAGTCTCTGAAACTATTTAAAAAAGAACAAGCATTGTTTTTGCTATGTTCATGTTTGAAATCTTGTAAAAATTTGATCCAAAAAAAAAAAAAAAACATGGACAGGGACACATGTAGACACAGGAAGCAGTAAACAAACTGCTGTGATGTATCAGTGTATCAGCTAATGTTATAGCTAACGCACAGAATGCAATGCCACCATTGATATCCCTGCTATTCTATGATTGCTTAGTGTAAAATGTGTGAATGAAAGCCTCTATTTGAGAAATGCTGCAGCCTTTTATAGAGGATATGCCATGAACAGATCGTATAACAATAAACCTGATGAGCCTGATCAGCATCAGACTGACGTTGGGGTAATTTATTGGCACTTTCCAAAAATTAGATTGAAATTATTTCATGATTAAAAAGAGAGCATTTACGCCTAATCAGCCTCCAAGAGTCAGATATTTTCGATGTGAAATTTCCAGTGAAATCTCATTAATTAATTCCGACCCTGAAGACAACCAGGCATATTACACTTACATTTTATTCTTTCATTTTCAAAAACTAGAAGATCTAAAACTAGAAAGCAGATCTAATCTTAAAAAATATAAAAATAAGAAATCTACTGGTCCTGTGATTCTGTGTAAAATGGCAGGGCCACTAGAACTGCATCTTTTTATGCAGAGATGAAGCACATTAAAATAAACTCAGGAACATCAGACTATTGTCATTTGAAAATTCTGTCCATCTCTGTAATGACTTTTGCTCTTCCTCCCTCTTCTTTCTCTCCTTGTACTGTAGATAACACACTGAAAAATTCCACTGAGGTGCAAACACACATATTTGCATTTGTAACAGCTGTGTCATTGGCACCTGTGTATGAAGGAATTTCACATTCAAGCTTGAAAGAAAATAGAGCAAAGCTATTTTTATATGAAGTGATAAGGCAATAAAAAAGGTTTAACTTTGCACCTGGTACCAGCAGCCTGCAAATGCAGCACAGTCACTGCAGTGCAATGCCTTTAGAGCCTGCCACACATCAAACACAGGAAGTCTCACAGATCAGGTGGCATGACACAGCAGCCCGGGGTGACACGCAACATGGGTCACAGACACCGGCTACCATACTTTTTACAAATACCCTCATTTCCTCTTTTTAATAACCACTTATGCTGTCATTTCCTGCCCCATCTATCATTGTGAACGACCGCACCACACTGCTGCAAAACACTGCGCAGTGCAAAGCATTCCTGCACATCTCTCTCCACCACTTTCATTATTCTCCTCATCTTTCCATCTCTCTCTCTCTCTCTCTCTGTGTGTTTGTGCGTGTGCACTCGTGTGTGTGTGTGTGTGTGTGTGTGTGTGTGTGTGTGTGTGTGTGTGTGTGTGTCCAATGCAACCACAGGCAATCATGCCTGAGGTCCTCCCTCTTCCAATAGGATGCCTGATGCACACTTATAACTGTGTATGCCATATGTGTTGTATTTTGTATGTGCTGTTGTTGTCTATGTTTGTGTGTGTGTGGCTGAGTGAGTGTGTGTATGTCTAACTGCATACCCATGGGTCTCTGCCTGAATGTACTTTTTAGAGTGTGTGACTGTGTGTTCCATGCAGCCATGTGAAGCTGCCTTCAGACTTGTATTCCCAAAACAAGCTGCAGGGCTTTGGCTTAGGCATGTGCATGTGCATGTGTGTGTGTGTGTGTGTGTGTGTGTGTGTGCGCGCGCGCGCACCTGTTTGAAAGTGACTGTGCATGTGTAGTTGTCTGCGTGATTCTGAATCTGTGTCTGTGGTCTGTCTGTCTGTCTGCGTGTTTGTGCACGTCTCCACTCATTTGTTAATGTCTTTCTGTTTTTCTATCTAAATTATGCATTTGCCTGCCTGAATACTGTGTCACAGCCAACCGGCTTTGTAGTCCTGGTCTAGAATGGGCCTGCAACTGGGCCAAGGGTGACACCTCAGGGAAGTGTAGCAGCTGCTACTGAACCAAAACAAAAATCTCATGGATTTCAATTGACATTAAAATGATTCCTAAGGTTCATAAGAGTTTTATTTTTATTCCGACTTTTGCCATACTCCCTTCTCATAAACTCCACTCTAATCACACCCAAAGCAGCACTTGTACTTCTTCCAGCTATTTACCAATAAATGGTTAATATTCATTTTCAGAATCTGAAAGCAGTCCATCCCCCTGAAAGACAGGCCAAGCTCTGCCACCAAGGAACTAAGGTCACTTTACATTATACAACACAACAAATATGGTTTAAGTTCACTTTGACATTTTACACATTATTCAGTAATTAGCCATTGATTGACACTATTAAACCTGCCTTGAGCAATATTTCAATAACACTGAGTCAAATGACTCTGTAACTTAAAAAGGGTCATTTGTAGTGAAAAAAAAACCCACAAGCATCACCCAACTCTGGTGTTCTACTCAGATATGAACATCTTTAGCTCATTGTTTGGTTTTCTGGTCGAGACATTGAGTACTTGAGTCTCACATTCTCATTAATTTCCCCATGAAAAAACCAAAAGCAGCACACTCCAGCTTCACTGTGCGCTACCTGCCTGACAAAACAACATAGATACCTGCTGAAGAAAGTTGAACATTTAACAGGTCATTTCAGATCAATCTAAGCCAAGAGTGAATATTAGACTTATATCCATCATAGTGGCCAGAAACATAACTGCAGTGTGTTCAAACTGCACTTACTACTCGTCAAAAATTATTTTATGCAGCTTTTACATTAGCTCAAGCGAAGCACAATTCAATTTTTTAAGGGTTTACTGTGCATTATCTATTGTTATCAAAAAGTTATTTTTTCTTTAAATAATGCTGACTAGTAGATGTCACATAAAAACCTTTAAAAACTCAAACTGAATATTACTCCTTATATAGAGAGCCCTCCACAAATATTGGCAACCTTGGTAAATAAAAGCAAAATGGGCTGTGAAAAAAAGTCTTTGTTTATCCTACTGATCTTTCATTCAAAATATTAACAAACATATAACCTTTAATTAAAATAAAAATAATTGAGAGGAAAAATAAATTCTTATCACGAAACAAATGTTTTTCTCAATTGGCCTGGTGGAGTCTGATGGTAGTTTTGGAAACTTTCTGACCCCAAAACCCAACTAACTGTCTGCAATTCTCCAGTTGTGATCCTTGGAGATTCTTTGGCTGCTAGAACCATCTTTCTCATTGTGTGTGGGTCAATACAGACACACGTTCTCTACCAGGCAGACTGAGAAAAACATTTGTTTCGTGACAGTATTTCACAGCCCATTTTGTTTTTATTTATCAAGGTTGCCAGTATTTGTGGAGGGCTCTGTATTGCCTACGACAATGCCCTTTTGTTACTTCATCATTTAAAATCCCAACATTTCCTACAGGTCTGCTTCAGCTGACACACATCTGCACTGCAACATTACAGGCTTTGACAAGTAACCTTTAGCCTTCTCAACTCTCACACTTTTAGTGAAATGAAATGTGGAATTGTCACTCTTCAAGACATCCAGTCAATGGAGTACATTCCCAGCTGCCAGCTGCTAACATTTAGTTTAAACAGCATAGCCATTTCTAGTTGTTTTGTACTACTTCTAGAAGTTTAATCTTAAAGGACCATAACAGTTTGTTTTGGGTTTTTTTGCATGTTTGAACACCAAATAAATATTACTCACATACACATCACATTACTGCAAGCCATTTTTCATAACATACTACTGGAGTGGTATATTTTCAAATTGTTCTTTCTACCATCCAGGCAGCCATTGGTTTCAGTTCATTCCAGTACGTTATAAAAATCAACTTGTAGAGACTTGAAACATGCTGGAGATAGTGAACCACATGCCACTATTATTATTTTATTTTATTTTTGTTATTTTTACTTAATTTAACTGATCCAACAATAAAGCTACAAGGAAGAAAATGTAAGTCTCCGCCAAGGAGGAGAGTCCCAGGAGAACATACTGCTTTTAGAGAAATTAAAACGAGCGTGCCTTCTACATTTGGGCATGCGTGATATAGCAGGTGAAACACTGAAATTATCATCTGAACATTTGATTATGAAAGATTATGGGATTTACCGAAATAACACAAAAACTAAAATGCAGTTTTATGCTTTGGAAAATGGTTGGCAGTGAGATAACAGGTATGTGGGTATTTATTGGGCTCAAATATGCAAAACTACCAGTGTGGTCCTTTAAGGCTTAACTAAGTGTTGTTTTGCCCTAAATAATATTTGTTTTAAAAGTATTTGTCTAAAAGCCCACTTTATTCAACAACAAAGTTAACCTGTGCATTATATTCAGCCCAAAGTCACAGTATACTGTACAATGATATGAATGTCAAAAATTATGTGGATTTATTCAATGAGCAATGATCAGAAAGAAAATGTAGATTCCTACTTAATGAGTTTGAAATACTTTATGTGTTGCCTTTCTAGGAATTCATATTTAAAGCCCAGATAAGTAAGTATGAAATACAGATCAAAAGATGCTGGGCAGAATATCATCATCTCACATGATTGGTCAACCTAGCTCATGCCCATCCCATTGCTGCCTTGTGTGTATAATACTGGACATGCCAATGCAACACGTGTACCAAATGAACCCAGCCAGTCCAAAAAAGAACCGTGGGAGGGAGGAGTACTGTAATCGCTCCCAAACACCAGCCTCTGATCTCGTTAAAGACTAATTGATGTTCTATGTTAACGAGCTTTACCTTAATTTGTGGTATTAAAAAGAACACTGGGTGCAAGTGTGTGGAGTGGGTGGGACTGGAGGGTGGGTGGAGGGCTGGATTGAGGAAACTATCCACTAATGTTACATCAAACAAATGATGAAAGTGGAGATTGTATGAGGGAAAAGGAAAGGAAACTGCAAAGGAAGTCACAGGTTGCAGGGGTGAGAAGAGACGGAAGGGATTGAGGCGAGAAGAAACAGGGGATTGGCAGAAGAAAAGAGAGACAAGCAAAGGGGGGATTGAGCTCAGCTTGAAGGTTTTCTGAGAAAAAATCAATGAATCAATGAGGTGAAATTGATGAAGAGCAGGGGGGATGTAGAAAACAAGCACACAAACATTGACTCTATTTCTGTCACCTCTCCTCTCATGCCCTCCAACCATGTCTTCCCCTGATATTCAATTCCAAACACCTCCCCCAACCCCCCCCCCCNCCCCCCCCCCCTTTACTCTCCGCTTCAATCTGTTGCTTTTCCAATCTCTCCTCATGCTTTTCCTCCACCTCCTCTTCCTCACACCTTCTCTCAGCTCTCCCCCTACACCTTCTGTCTCTCATCACCTCTCCTCTTCCTTACCTTTCACCTCTCTCTCTCCCTCTCTCTCTCTCTTTCTCTCCCCTCACAGCTGGTACAGTACAGATCCCTCTGAGTAACTGTACGGTAGATCGGCAGAGCAGCGGCCCTTCTGACACTCAAGGCAACAGTTTACAGGCAGCAGTGTATGCATTACACTGCTGCAGTGAGTGTGAGTGCGTGTGTGTGTGTTAATCCAAAATTTCACAAGGCTTGCGAAGGAAATATGATAAACTGAACAATACACGTCCCTGCATTGCACAGAATGCACCTGCTGATTGAAATGGATATCAGCAGGAGAATTCAGCTCAGAGAAACAGAGAGACAGGAACCCGCCACAGAAGTGAAAAACAAATAACACATTAATTCCAATTTCCATCCGGATAAATGCATTTGATGGCTCCACCGTGCAGGCCAATAAATTTGATCTTGCACTCCCAAACACTGCAGCAAATCTGTAAGAGAGGAAACACTGTGTCGCTCCATTTTACAGGTCAACAGCATGATCTTCTCCCATGGTGGTGCCTTTGGTTTGGGCCTTTTTTTTTTTTTTTTTTTTTTTTAGAAACAGGAGTGCTTGTGATAGTGTATCTGTGCCTGTTATTTGCTTCTCCCTTGATAAAGTAGTGCAAGGCAAAAACAAAAGTTATTTAAGCACCCAAAGGGAGTGTAAATTTAGAAACGCACCTACAAAGTGAAAAAAAAAAAAATCTCACACGCTCTTTCACACAGCTGGAAAACGGTGTTCCAGCTGTCCGTGAGTGTTTTAGGCAAGTCAACCCACTGGGGAAACATTCCTCGGTGGCAACAGAGGGATAACTGAGCGCTGCCATACGCCCAAATATTCAGCGGATCGGGATATAAATAGATCAAGAGGAAAAACTGATCGGCAATCTTTTTAGGCTTAACTGTGGCGATACAAGACGAGCAAACAGACTTGACGCACGCGCACACATACACACAAAACACACACCACATTAACCACGCAGCTTGAGAAAATGAGCATTAACAGATATGATCACCTCAGTTAATGCATCTGCAGAGTGACAGGAAACTGCAGCAAGCGCCGGTGTTTAAACACTTAAACGGAACCCAAACTCTGTTTTTATTAATAATGCAAAGAAATTCCCTGCTAGACAAAATCTAAGCCTGAAGGTTTAGTCCATATGATTAACTGAAACTGCCGGTAATCGGTGTGCGTGCTTATTTGGAAAATCTAGCCCGGTTGTGAGCCTGTGCGTTAAGGGGCGCTGGGGCTTGTGAGTTTCAGGCGCAGCAATGACAGAAGGGTCAAAGCCCCGGTGCGCCGGCCGTTTCCCCTTCTCCATCTCCGGTCATCCATCTCTCCATCACACGGCTGTACAGATGCAGACACCCGAGCCCCCATTCCTGCTTCATGACGCGCAGCACCCCCTCACTGCCCGAGCCGCAATTAATCTAACCAGCACCAGTCTGCCTGCGTGCGTGCGTGAGTGTGTGTGAGTGTGTGTGTGTGTGGGGTGAAGCAGCGAAAATGCCTCCGCACTGCAAATATCATTAAAATAAATGTACTTACTGTCTTTCAGCAGCCTGTCCCCCCTCTTTTCCTTCGTCCCTCCATCCTTTTTCACATCGTTCCTTTTTGAGGTATCCGTTTTTGCGGGTGTCCCCCACCACACACACACATACACACTGACAAAATATATATCTAAATATATATGTTCTACATGTATTCAATTTCTCCGCTCTCTTTACCTCTCTCCCTCCCTCTCTCCTCTCTCACACACACACTCACACACTCTCTCTCTCCCTCTTTCCCTGTTCTTTTGTTAAAATTCAGTATATGCGCCCCGTCACCTAGCAACCGTCAACCTCTCTCTCTCTCTCTCTCTCTTTCTCAACCTCCCTCCCTCCCTCCCTCGCCATCACTGGCGACACGTGTTGAATGCTAAACTTAGCGGTCCGGAATAAAATTAATAAAGGGGTGGACGCTCTCTCGCTTTCTCTCTCTCTCCCTCTCTC
>VXCM01000408.1:372118-426698 GCA_014773175.1 Lucifuga dentata
CTCCCTCCCACCCACCATCCTTCCATCCATCTCTGCCTCCCTCCCTCGCCGTCCTGGCTTTTCTCCTGCCTCATATCGCCTCTTTCTGCTTCTCCAAGCAAAACGGAGACGCCACACCAGCGTCTGTGGATCCACATGTGAGTGTCACCCTGTCCGGTGCGTCTTTGCATGGAGAGGGAATCTGCAGCATGCTTGCGTGTGTGACTGTGTGTGTGCGTGCATGCTTGCGTGCGTGAGTGAGACTGTGTGAGCTGCTTGCAGAGAGTGGAGGAACATGCGGTATGAAAACTGCAACTCAGTAAACTAGAATTTAAAATGTGTTTTCTTTTTTTCTTGCTTCAATGAGTTTTGAAATGAAAAGTGAAAAAAAAAAAAAATCATTTTATATCCAAGTAACTTTTCATTATTTGTTGAGGAGAAATGCTGTGCAAAATTACATTTTATGTTTACAGTTCTTTTTCATCCAAATGTGAAGCTGTGCAGAAGCAGAAGGTATTTTAGAGGAGTTTACATTTGGGATGTGATGTTTTCCATTATTCTTTTCCTCTTCTCTCACTCCCTCTTTCTGCTTTTTGCGTCAACCAGATCAGCATCAATCAATATAGCAACAGATCATCAGCAGGCTACAGATTAAATGATCTTCTGATTGAGGTTTAACCTTTTCAGCAGATCTTGAGTTCACTTTTTGATCACACACACTCACACAGACACAAAAAACAAACACACAATCACTTTGCTTAAATGTAACAACTGCTTTAGGGTGGGCAGGGCAAAGGTCTCACTGTATTGATAGACATGTATGTTGCCTCTGGAGGGCTGATAACTGATGAACGCACATCTCAGATACCATCTAACTGAACAATCGTCAATATGAGAGACTCTAAGGCACACGTGGACGCACATGCAATCTGTGTGTGTGTGTGTGTGTGAGAGAGAGAGAGAGAGAGAGAGATCTCAGATCAATGCCCAGAGGCAATGTCCCCTTTGTCAGACTTTTAAAGGTCTGTCCCGTAGTTGTCATCTCACTTTGCCCAACTGCATTGTCATAAAAATCTGTTGTGGCTTCCTTCTCGACACCCACAAACTGAGGCCACCATGTGTGTATGTCAGCATGTGTGCATGTGTGTTTGAATGAACACATTTCACTTCCCAAACTCAGTAGTTTGTATAATGTTGCCATATTAATTCCACAATCAGTGTAATCCTATTAGTATTGGTAGATGGCAGTTTATACTGGCAGATGCAAAAAGAAATTTCAGTATATAAATGTTTTACAGATATTTGCCCCTTTTTATTCAAGTTTATTAATTTTAAAGATTGCTTTTTTACAATAAGGTAATAAAGGAGGTAACAAAATACATACTGCTGGTCTCACTCTCTCACACACATACACACACACAGTAATTAAGAATTAATGCACAATCCACAGTCTCCCTTTTATAGTCCAAATTGCATTGTCTCCCAGGCAGGATAGAGAAGGGTTCCATATTTTATCAAACTGAAATGGCTTGTCACTCAAGATAACGCTTAAAGCTTCCAGGCATGAATTCTAAGTAAGATTTAATCCACTGTAGCTACAGGAGGTTTGGTCAGAGATCCACTGTAAAAGTACACATCTGGCAGTGAATAAAAGGTAAGCGGTGGATACAGACCACTGGGGTAACAGTTGTTGCAAGTATATTATTAATTTCTTGAAGAACACTAGATCAGAATGATGCAACACACTGTAATGACATATAAATAAACAATGGAAACGTGTCCGGTCTTCAATCTCACATATGAAGTCAATTTTACACAAATTATGATTGATTTTAGTTTATTTCACTGGGGTAATATTAAGTCGATCTTTATCTTGTACTTCAGGTGCTTAATTGGTGAACAGATATTTAGTGTCCCAGTACAAGTTTATTTTGTGTTGTACTTGTGTTTTTATTTATAGTTGCTTTCATCAACTATTTATAGTTGCTTTCTGTGATCACCGTTTGTCAGTTTGTTTGTTGCTTTGTTTGTTTGGCAGGATATCTTGAAAAGTTATGGACGGATATGGATTAAATTTGGGGGACAGATAGATAATGTCAAGAGGAAGATGTGATTAAATTTGGGAGGTGATCAACCTGATGGTGGAGCTGTAATAAACACAAGTACATTTTGTCCTATAATTATTGAATTGTAAATGATAGAATCAGAATTCTTTTTTTCCTGGATTCCATGAGCCGATGTATAGGCCACGCCCCCTACATTACTACGCCCACTTTGCCTACATTTTACAGAAGTGTGAATTTATTTTTAAACAGTTTTTTCGTATTTCCTCCTAGAATTTTGGTTCAATTGACAGAAAATGTTGCATGTAGAAGCTGAAAAAAGTGATTTGTTTTTTGATATTCCTTATCATTCTGCTACAATTGGCTGAAGTTGTGTGCCTATAAAATCCTTGCATGCACTCTAAGTACCTTCTTGTTATTACAATTAGTTACATGTACAGTTTAAAATTTGAACTTATACTTCCCATTGTCTCTGCCTCAGTGTGTATTTTTATCTCAACTCTTGCCAACAATGTCTATATGACCATGTGAAAAACAAACATCAGCTCAAATATCACTATCAGTTTTCCTTTATGGTTAAATATCTCGAAAATCTAGTATTCACCAGATTCGGGTTAGACCAACACATTCACGAATGTAAGCAGTGTGCGCACACACACACTCAGAGAAGATTAAACGGAGCTCCTCCTGGTTTTGAATCCAGGAAGTGCCGGTGTTTTTGTTTGTAATACAGAAAAGGCTCCACAGGTGACAGACAGGCAAGAACATAAACTAGTTTCTCTGCATGAGACCGGTCTGTGGTCAGTTTTAGCATTTTTGCCATATGGCAGCAAAGGTTAGGATGTGAGGCGATTGAGCTGATCACAGGTCAGTGCGCCCCGACCCAGTGATTAGGCTCCAGATGGCATGGAGAAAGACTGCGGGCTGCTGTTTTAGAGCCACACAATATGTGATAAGGGATCCATATCTGGTTCAGTGGTGCGTTCACTGTCGGTGCTATGGCATTAATGGGCCAGATATATATCAGATATCCATATTTTCTGCTACAAGGGAAAAGGTGAACCAGCCGTTGTACTTGTTATCTGTATTTGCCACATGCATTCGTCTTCATTTGCATTCATCAATCAATTCATCATCAGCTCGCCTCTACACTCCTGTCTCTCTATGGCTCTCTCTCTCTTGCCTTGGGCATGAGAAGATATTGGAATAGTAACATTAAGGTTTATGAGGCATGTGATGGTATGCGCCAATACTGTATTTACTCCACAGTGTGTGTGTCGGTATGCTGCAGCTTCTCTCATACACTGTGTGAGTAGAATTACATGATAGTTATACTGATGGAGCACATTTTCTAGTTATGGTTAATAATGGTTGGATGTATGCCTGAGGCACATTGCTGATGTCTGTATGCTTTTCACTATTCTGTCTCACATTGCTGTCTGCAAGTGTGTGTGTATGTGTGTTTGTGTTGTGTGTAAGTGAGAGAGTTTGATTTTTGGTGTTTGGTCTAATCTGATGCGACTGGGCTCCCCTATCTCTATTTACGCATCTGTTTAGCTGTGAACTAACAATCAAATAATAAGGTTCTCTTTCTCTCTCAAACACACACACACACACAAATACACATATACTGTGTACACAGATGCAGAAACACAAGGGTGAGCTTAGAATTCAAGGCCTTGTGACAACTCTCAAAATTAAAATATTAGCCATAATTCTTATATTTTATTGAAATCATATTATAAGCAAACTGCAAACATAACATGTAATAGTTTTGTGTGGGAATATTTATAATGTTATTAAAAGTATATAATTAGCCTACATCAAAAACTTGTTGACATAATACACAAGCAAAATGGCAGGCCTTTCTAATTAAATAGATAATATGATGTGGGCGATAAACCGTGTTACTAAAAGACATCATTTCTGAGAAAATGCTTCTCTTGTAGCATGAAAAATAAAATCACCTGACACTACGCTCATCATAATGAGGATGATGAAGCTTAGAGAGAATGTGAGGTTAGCTTTTGGAGGCAAAACTGAAACAGAAACCGAATGTCAACACAAAAGTACAAAATACCCAAATATGACTGCAAAGATGTTTGACGTTTTTGCCTGATAACCAGACTGAGCTTTGGCAGCAAACAGAATGCCAACACTAATGTGTTTCTGTTGAACCCTCTCTTCCTGGTCACTTAAGCATGGGACACACTGGGAGTTTGGGCTTTGGTGAGGTGTCAAATTCACAGATGTTCACACATGACAGCCAGAGGTTCCATATTTGATGACTTGAGAGCTCAACTCAGATCTTGTTACGAAAATGAGCAACATCTCAGAGGGTTCGACAGTTTCTGTATGAGTCCATGAGTTGGAAATGATTTCATAATGTGATAATTGTTCTTGTATGTGTGTAGCAAGGGATAACCTTCAGAAAGACTTGAAGCTAAAAAAAAAAAAAAAAAAAACAGTTTGAAAATTATTGTTAAAAAAAAGAAGAGTATATTAAAATTGGCCTCATAATTGGACACAAAAATCCTCATGTGTGTGTTGCTTGCTTTAGTCATTGCTACTCCAAGAGAGACATTTAACAATGAGAAATTCTGCATTCATGTGCTGGTAGGTCCAACGCCAGCCAGAGCCTCCAACACACCACGAGACAGACCTGTAATCATTTGGTATTCTTTACTGGAATGCAGCACGAACAGCTACTATAATAAATCCAACAAATGTACCCACAAAAAAATGATGAAGGTAATGTTCATAGAAGTGTTTTGTTACCACTGACTGTCGTGAAACCTGATATTTTTGCTGTGTGAAAAGGTTAAATGTTGTCATTGTGTTTTGCAAAGTAGGACCAAAAAAAATAAAATTAAGTCAAAGTAACAGCAAAAAAAAAAAAAAAAAAAAAAGCAACTTGACTAAAGCATTTTCAACTCAGGTGATTAATGTCTGGATCACTATGATATATGCTGACTGTACTGTATAAACTCATATTTATAAGACCAATGGTTTGATTGATGATGATTTAATAATCGTTCCATTAATTAACAAATATTCATTAAATAATGCCTGCAAACTACAGCAGTCTTCATATCTCTTCAGCAGCGAGACATCCAAATTAAATTAGACTTGACAACAATTTTAACGACAGTTAACAGGACTGCTTGAGAGCGAGCGAGCAAGAGAGAGAGAGAAATCCTTTATACATTTCATACTGCTACATCTCTGCTATTTGTGAATCGTCAAGATGAAATGACAGAAAAGACAGAAGGAAACTTAGAAAGGATAGAGAGAGAGACAGGGCTTGTGAGAAGGAATGACAGTTTCAGGGGACTGGTGTTAATCTGACATTATACATCTCATGAAACTGAGTTTGGTGTGTTGAATCAGGCCAAATGTTAGTTTGCAGGGCTGCATTCGGCTTTGATCAACCAAAACTGTCAAGATATTCCACCAACTCGTTCACTGTCCCAGTCCTTGTCATGTGATTTATTTATTTCAAGTTCTGCCGTTTCCTCCCACAGTGACCTGTAGTTCCTCTATTTGGTGCGGATGCTGTTAAAGGAACAGACCTTAAGTCACAGTGAATATACTGACATTTGTTTCTGTTCCCATATTCGATAGCAGCTTAGCAAACTTTACGAACACAAAATTCAATTTTTTATTTGGAGTGTACTTCAAGCGATAAAGAAACAAGCCCTTGGGATGACTCCGTAAGCCTGACTGGACTGTCTGGCATTAAAAATAAAGACAAGGAGCCTTAGTACGGAGCGAGAGGCAACAGAGGGGGTGAACAGGGGCATGAAGTGGTTGGTTAGAGGATGGAGACTGAGTGGAGTGTGGTGGGGGTCAGTGAGGAAGAGCAAAGGGGAAACAAACTCTAGCCTGCACTATAAAAGAGCTAGAAATGCCTTTTAAACTTTCTGTGGATGACTCCATCATGCATACTGTGTCTTTTTATGTCCTTTAATCTCTCACATTCCCACTTTCCCACTCACTCACGCTCTCTCTCTCTCTCTCTCTCTCTCTCTCTCTCTCTNCACACACACACACACACACACACACACACACACACACTGGGCAGAAAGGAAAAGTGGCAATTGAATTTTCTTTCAATAGTGCTGTGGCAGAGGAAAGTGTGCAGGGCCACAGTGCTAGCTCGCCTCTATCTCATGCAGACACTGAATTCCGCCTCAATCCATTCCTCTGCCCTTCCCCTTTTACGTATTCTGGCCTCAAAATCCCCTCCACTCCATTTCTGGAATAAATTATTTCATTTAGTTTTGGTCCGCAGCATTTTTATTCGTCTCTGTCGCATGCCTCAACTTCTGTCCCTGTGGAGAGCCCTGATGAATGTGTTGGGCTCGCACCCTCTGATCATCCCTGCTCTGAATGCCTTTAGATTCTGACTTCTGGCTTGCTCCAATACACAGAAGGACTCCCTCCTTCCCTCGCTCTCCTTCGCTCCTTCTCTCTCAGACACACAAATACACAAAGGAATAACGTAAGCTATAGAGCAGATCTGGACCCTTAATCTTTGCACAGACACACAATCTTTACAGAAACAGCCACACATTTTCTCTCTCCTCTGTGGATAGGCGCGAGTTGTACTGTTCCTTGTTCAGATTAATGATGACATTTAAGAACACTGAACAGTTTAAAATAACATCTATAATTCATTTGGGAACATAAGTATAACAATGTATAGAAGGCACTTTAAGTCACAAAGCTCATGCATATGGAAAAAGCTGCAAATGAATTATTCTTTTTTATGACTGAAGGAGAGAGCCTAAGAACTTGATTACCAGAGCAAGAACCTTGTGTGCGCAATGGAATGTGTTCATATGGCTGCATGTGTGGCTGCATTTGCATATGCACATATATACAACATATGGGTATGTGTGTTGTTGAATTAATGAAGGCCATTGCACTTTCTCTTGTACCGAATGATTACACTGGGGTGTAACCCTGATTGGCATGGCCTAGAACCCTGTCTGGAGCCCCAAACAATGTCAGATAAGACCTCATCTTCCTCAACAGTGTGTATATGTGTGTGTGCACGTGCATGTTTCCCAAAAGAACACAACTTGACAGAGATCGGGATTCGATAGGGATAAGTGAGCGCTCCGTTTCATCCAAGTCACGGGGGGATTCTTCTGTAACTGCTAACAGTCCAAAAAGCACACATAGATGTGCGTACACACATATACGTGCACACACACAAACTACAATCCCCCTGGCGGGCGGTCCTCCGGTGGTATCAATTAAGATGCAGGTCTAATCAATGTCTTACCACCAGCCTGATAGTCAACTACAAGGAGATTAAGACTGAGCTTACATCTTAACACAGAGGAGGCAGCCACACAAACATATATACAAAGATCCCTCCCGNCGCCCACCCACTCACCCCCACTCACGATACGTAGAACAAACATAACAACACAGCACACATCCTCATCTTTATCTGCTGTGCTGTTGCATCTGGTGAAGTCTGTACTTGAGATGCTCTCTGAACAGAAAACAACAATGGAATGTGTATTTTCTCTCATTCTGATTTTTCTCTCCTCTTGTCTCTCACTAGGCTGCAGTCTGACCTAAATACTTCATGTTTTTGATGATTGGACCAAAACAGAGATCAGAGGTGTCCAGCAGGCTTGGCATGACACTGGAGGAGGGGAGGGAGGATCCTAACACACACAAAGAAATGCTGGTNCCACCCTACCCCCACCTTTTGTGACTATAAGCATAGCTCATAAACCAGTCAAATCTTATCCTCACAGACCCGCCGCATTCCTCACCTTAAATCTTACTCAAACCTTTCACCTTGCATGAGATGAAAAAGCTGCAGCATATCAGCTCCCTGTTCACCCACCCACTGCTAATCCAGGCCTGGGTGGGAGAGGTCCATCATTCACATGATAAGAGAGGACACTAGAGAACCTTTGACTTTGGCTTGTGACCACACCTTGAGATTGAAGAGGCTGTAATGCAGCAATGGCAGACGGCCCACCAGTTAATGATCTGCTTCTTCCTCTTTTCAGCTTAACACAGGGTCATACTGCTCCATGTCACCACTGTGCTAAACACTACAACAACCACAAGCAGGTGCGCTCGCAACTTGTCCATATTTCCCTCTAACGCAATCAGAACGGCAAATACAGAGGTCAAATTAAGCCTCAGCGGTTTTTTAAGAGCAGCTTTTCATTTTTTATTTAATGATGTGAGGAGATGTGATAGGTGTAAGCACTGTGATAAAGTCAAGCTCCCTCATTCTGCAAGACAGGAAATAAGGAAAAGCAGCTCTGACCAGAGGCAGGAAGCGTTTTAAATTTTTACACTCAGGCAGAAGTATTGTATTGCATCCTCAGCTGAATTTTACTCATTGGTGCCTAGAGAGTAGAAGTTATTTGGAGGTTCCCTACAAAAGCAATATGGTATAATTGCGAGAGCTTATTGTACATTTTTCAAGTAAAACTTCCAATTATGTAGGAATTATTCCTTGCAAATAATAATTATCTACAATTAGTTTGTAGTGTTTCTATGAAAAATTCAAAATACATTAACTGCAGATCAGTCACCTGAATCACTGCCAATACTCAGTTACTAAACAACTCAACTCATTCCCAAACAGCTTTCAAACCATAATTAAAGGACCATACCATCATTTTCCATGTTTGAGCCTAATATATTCAATTTTCATACATGTAACGTTAATGGCAATCATGTCCCAAAGCATACTACTGGGACGATGAATTTTAAAAAAATTTCCTACCTTCCAGACTGCCATTGGTATCAGTTCATTCTGATACGCTATTAAAATCAATTCATTGATACTTGAAACGTTTTTGGGATAGGTAATCCATCATCTTGAACAAGACGTGTATTCACCATATGTTTTTTTTTTTTTTTTTTTTAAGTTACATAATTTTAGCAACTAGTTTTTATTTTTTATTTTAGTCCAACCTGGGAAGAGGCCCCAGAGAAGACCCAGGACAAGCTGGAGGGATTACATCTCCCGGCTGGCCTGGGAATGCCTTGGAGTCTCCCAGGAGGAGTTAGAGGGCCTGGCGNGGATTACATCTCCCGGCTGGCCTGGGAATGCCTTGGAGTCTCCCAGGAGGAGTTAGAGGGCCTGGCGGGGACAGGGAAGTGTGGACTGATCTGCTTAGTCTGTTGCCACCGCGACCCAGACCCAGATAAGCGGAAGATAATGGATGGATGGATGGATGGATAATGTTAGCATTTAAGCACAATAAAAAGCATGGAGTGATCTGAAAATGCTTCCTGTTGTCAGTTCTTCACTACAGCACTTGAATGCACCATAGGAAGCATTTTCAGATCACTCTGCTTTTTATTGCACTTAAATGCTAAAATTACCTATGGATGGACCTATTACCAATGGATTACCTATCCCAAGAACGTTTCAAGTATCAACAAGTTGATTTTAATAGTGTACCAGAATGAACTGAAACCAATGGTGGTCTGGAAAGTAGGAAAAACATTTTAATTCACCGTTCCAGTAGTATGCTTTGGGAAATGATTGTCAGTAACATTACATGTATGAAAATTGAATATATTAGGCTCAAACATGCAAAATGGCCGGTATGGGACTTTAAATACTTAAAGTAATCGACCATTAGAGCAACTGTTGAATACAAATCCTTTAAACTGGTGATGCATGTGCTGTCAGAGGTGTGTGTGTGTGTATGTGTGTGTGTGTGTGTGTGTGTGTGTGTGTGTGTGTGTGTGTGTGTTGAGTCCAGTGAGAATACAGGCAGACAGGCACAGCACACCTCAGCTCTCTGAAGTGGCTTCTCTTCGCTAACACCGATCAGGCTAGATAGCAGAAAACCCCACAAGGAATTTGTTTTCAGCACTCTTTCATTGGAGAGCAGATGACAGCAAAGACATGTGGAAAGAATCTACTTTGGCCCCATCTCAAAACACTGAATTCAAGGAAAAATCCAAGGCCAACTATTGGGTTTGGCCCTGTCACACTAACCTCAGATGCCAAACATGTGCTTCTCTAATTTGATGGGGAAGCAACAATAAGTAGCTGGCGATCACCAGCAGCTTTTCCTCACACCACAGCAGAGCGCCTCGTAACTCAAGGATGGACATGGACGAGAACTTATTACTGCTGATTCCACTGCTGACTGGCTTCACGTGGAGTGAATTAAACCCAGCTGAAAGTCATGAGGTAATAACGTAAGTCAGTCTGGCACTGTGCTTAATAGAAGTTCTCGTGGCTCTGGTAATATTTAATCCTAAAGCCCAACTAGCATGTGTATCATTTATACTGCGAGTGCTATCATAAGCAGTGTCTACATGAGCATGTGTGTGCTGGGAAGGACATATTGGAGTAGTTCAGAGGTATGTGTTTGCCATGTGTTTCAAATTAAAAGATTAATGTTAATAAATTTTATTCAAATTGTCAGATACAGGAATAGGAAGCACTGTTCATTACTAAAATTATTATTGGTGAAAATGGTCTTTGTGGCAGAGGAAAGAACAGAAGAACAGATAGTGATCAGCAGGAGGGAGAGACAGGAGTGTGTGTGTGGGTGTGGGTGTGAGGGGAGGGGGTGACACAGGTGAGGAGGTAGTAAAGTACAGTGGGCGGGGAGTGGATAGGATGGGAGGGAGAGAAAAAGATAAGGAGGGAAACAAGCAAGGGAATTTGTGAGAAACTGAAAGCAGAGGAGGGCAGTGGAGGGGAAAGGGAGGAGCACTGAGCACACAAGGTTTCACATGCACCCTGAGAAGGAGAGAAACAAAGCACAGAGAGAGAGAAAAAAAAAGGATAGAACAGGTAGCACTGCTTAGGAAGAGGTTTCAATCTTACTTGTCGCTAATTAGGTGTCTTACTGTGGTGAAAGCACGGAAACTAAGACAGTAAAACACGCAAACAGCAAAGACAACTGAAGGCAGGAGAAGGAAAAGCAGAAGTAACAAGCAGGAGGGAAAAACAGCAGTTGAAAAGTAACCGAAGGGTCCAGGAGATTAATTGAGCGAGAGAAACAAAAGGGAGAGACAAAGCAGTAAAGAGTCAGCGAGGGGAAAAGTAAGAAAACAGCAGACACTCATTGACAGAGTGAACCGGACTTAACTCCACGGACTACTGACATCAGCAAAACAAAGGAAGAAGAGCGGCAGAAAAAAAAAACCCTGCAGTCCAGCAGCAGTCTAGCTTGTCTGAGCTTGTCTACTTTGCAGCTCAGACAGCTGGGCTAGGATAGAAAGACTCAGACAGACATACGTACAGCACACAAAGACAGACAGACAGTCCAACAGCAACATGTTGATGAAAGAGTACCGCATATGTATGCCACTGACTGTGGATGAGGTAAGTGTGTTTGTCTTTCCCACACACACACTGGGTATAACCTGCTACTGTAAACTGAAGACAAAGGACGGGTTTTCATTTTAAATGTCAAAGAGCTAGAAGCTGTAATCTTGAAAGTGTTAATGTGTTGATAAGAAAGGTGTCAACTGGGCACATGGAGCTGCTGTAACTGTTACTTGGCATGCTGGGTTCTGAGGTATGCAGCTCCAGCATGCAGGACTCAGTCGGGGAGTCTGATGGTGCCAGCATGCAACACCTGGCCAGCATCACAGTATTGTTGTTGCGTTTAATTATCACTCCCTCCGTCTCACTCTCTTACTTCCTTCACTCGCTCACACACTCCTAGAACTGCAGAAACAAGTTTGACTGGTTAACGCTTGGCAAACTCAAACAAAGGTATTCCGCCTGTAGGTTTAAAAACAAAGGGCATCCATTAGAGAAACGTGTGAGGAAGTAAAGGAGTTTTGTCCTTCAGTGGGAATGTCCTTATCACCTCCTGTACGCCGCCACNCCCCCCCCCCCCCATACTAGCTGTTACCACAACAATGACAGTGACAAATGGCAGTCTGAAACAGGATTTAGTATCAGTACAGAGTAAAGGGGAAACTTGAGCTTGCAGCAAATCCTCCTTCACCTGAATGTAATGTAAGTTTAAGTGAAGCTTATTTCAGATGAGATGAAATCATGACAATTCAAACCATTTACTGCATCCCAACCCTTGCCCCATTTTAAGGGGATGCTGCTGATTTTCAGTTTCAAATATCCTCTATTATTTGTGTAACACAATAGCCTGGCCCATGTTAAGAAATGTTCAGTATTGTGTTCTGCTCTGAGAAAAGTACAGGAAGTCTTGTTTATGCAGTCAAGCAATGTCACAGTGATGTGTGTGATCTCTGTATGTGGTGATGTGGAAAATGATTTGGGTAAATATCGTGGTTTGGACCTGAGATCAAAATTAGATACAAACATTTCGAGATGGTCAGGATGTTTGAGGTGTCATTACAGATTCAAATCATTTATAACAGGTAAAATCTGTTCCTTTTTTTTCTTATCCTTTATGATGTAACTTCATTTGTATTATATTCTGTTCTCATCATTTTTTCAGCTAAATTCCTGCTGTTACTTTGACACTGTCTGCACAGCTTCCACACTACATGACAAGCTCTTTGCCTGCTCAGCATAGACAAACACACTAACTGTAAACCTATCAGCTCTTTTTGAAAGACAGAAAGAAAATACATGTCAAACACTGTCCACTGAGGACCACTGAGTTTCTCAACATATCACGTATCGCCATCATTCAGGGCCCATAAAAGTGATGTAAGGTCTGATAAATTTTAACTTGCTGCTTAGATTAGATCTGAAAGAAACTGATTCTAAACCCATCTGGGAGGATCTTACCACAAAGCCCCTGAGTCTTAAGATAGTGTAAAAACATCAATCCTTATGATTAATTAAGCCCCATAAAAAAATCAATATGCAAATATTGAATGTTGACATTCCACGGTAATTGGAATAAGAAGGAGGAGTGCTGGGATAATGTCAGCAGAGCACAGAGAAGAATGGTAAAGTGATACCTCCCCTCCTCTTTCTCTTTCCTCCCCTGGTTATCAGCTTTTGTTTTTAATCAAAATAATGCTTTACTGGCATGCCAATAACACAAAAAATGGATTATATTATAATGGCCACAGCAGAACAATTTACATACATCTTTTTATTATTCTTATTCATAATAACTTCAAAAACAAACTTTACCAAGTGCTTTGTTATTGAGCAAAAACAAAGTACACCCATAAAATACACTCATAAGGGGAGACATGAGAGCAGTAAGATATGGAAATATATAGATTATTGCATAAACCATATAATTTGAGTTTTAGATGGCACTGATTCTGTCAGGCTCCAGAATCTGTGCCCAGGGTCTCCTCTAAATGTACCTCAACAGTGTCAAACACAATGTGTGGCTGCAAAAGAGAAGAAAGTCCCATCCCACCTCATCTACACGCCACACATTCACCCTTACTGGCTACATTACATTTTCATATCCGATTATGTCAGTTGGGGGGAATCTTTAAAAACAGCAAGTGACAGTGGAAACACAGAGAAGTGAATGAGAGCCTCTGCTGTGATGGCTGAACCTGCTGCTGAGAGATTTTCTTCCCCATCACCTCCCTCACCAAATACTAAGAGCTTCCTTTCAGTGACTGGTGTGTTTTATAATTAGTTGTGTGGAGTGTATTGATGGGATGTGACTGGAGTTTTGCTGAACCATTCAAAATTCAAACATGTACACGGCAGCCATCAATATAGATTATGAATGATCAGGAAAAACCCTCCTCTAAATGTCTCATTAAAGGTTAAAAGATTAAAGGTAATAGCAAACATGAGGGCCAAACTGCCACACTGATGGGGATCTTAAAGGACCATACTGGTGAACTTGTATGTTTGAGCCTAATATATTCAATATTCATACACGTAACGTTACTGGCAATCATTTTCCAAGGCATACTGGAATGGTGAATTAAAAAATTTTTTTCTACCTTCCAGACCGCCACTGTTTTCAGTTCATTCCGGTTCGCTATTCAAATCAACTTGTTGATACTTGAAACATTCTTAGGATAGGTGATCCATCGTCGCGAACAAGACGTGTATTCAGGTTTTTTTTTTTTTTGAAGTTACGTAATTTTAGTGTTTAAGAGCAATAAAAAGTGCGTAGTGAACTGAAAATGCTTCCTAATGGTGTATTTAAGTGCTGTAGTGAAGAACTAACAACAGGAAGCATTTTCAGATCACTCCGATCACTTTTTACTTCACTTAAATGCTAAAATTATGTAACTTCGAAAAAAACCTAAATACACATCTTGTTCATGATGATGGATTACCTATCCCAAGAACGTTTCAAGTATCNAAAACCTAAATACACATCTTGTTCATGATGATGGATTACCTATCCCAAGAACGTTTCAAGTATCAATGATCATATCAGTGAATGTATGCTTCCACCAGGGAATATAGTCCCAAAAGAAGACCTGTGTTTATCGAAAAATTTAAACGACCGTGACTTCATAAGGCTGTGTAACTATTAGCAGGAGAAACATCAATTTTTAAGGTGGGTGTATCACTTGAATATTTGATTTTGAAAGATTAAGAGATTTTGCAAAATATCAGGAAATATGGTTTTATCCTTTGGGAAATGATTGTGTCAGTAACGTAACATGTATGAAAATTTAATATATTAGGCTCAAACATCATTTTCCAAAGCAGGCTGGAATGCAAAATGGTTGGTATGGTCCTTTAAGGATTGGGACAATGATTGGCTTCAGCTTCAGGTTTATTTTCTCTCTCTTCACCCCCATCCTCATCATAAATCTCTCCTCTGGCTGCAGTATAGGATCGGGCAGCTGTACATGATCAGTAAGCACAGCTGTGAGCAGAGTAGCGGGGGAGAAGGTGTGGAGGTGGTGAGGAATGAGTCAGACATTCACCCCCAGCACGGCGTGGGACAGCTGACAGAGAAGCGGATATACCTCAGCAGGTAGAGGGCACACTTTCATTATGTAAATATATTCATAACAATTCAACGTAAAATTAATCTTCTCCATGTGCGTTCCAAATTAATTTCTCTCAACGTAAACCTATTCCTGATGGCGTCCTTAAGTATGATTCTGTTTACAACCTGGGCTTTATGCTGACAGTTTTAGCTGTGGTGATAATGTGTTCAAATTTTTAATAATACTGGAATACTCTGTAAATCTAAATTGTTCTGATCACCGCAGACAAGCAATTAAACATTCTTTCAGCTTAGCAATATCCACACTACAATAAAAGTAGCCTACATCCAAAGTCCAATTACCTGCTGCCTGAAACTATAGGCCTTGCATCAATAGCTTGAGGCAGTAGGCAAATACTGTATATTATTTTAAAATAAGCTTGTTGCCAAGAAAACCATTTAAGTAAGTGTGTGTGTTCATTGGATGTTATGTAAACACAAAAATTCCAACTGGGACAAAACACATTTAAGTAATCCTACTTGTGGTAATTACAGCAGTGGGAATTTTTGTGAGGCTCTGATATTAACCTTTTGATGTTTGTGACAAAGTTCCATATTGTGAAAGTGGTACACTTACTGTAGCAGCAAATCCCTGAATGATGGTTATTGTGCTTACAAAAAGCAATAAATATCAGCTGTAAGTTGTTTATTGTTAATTCAAAGCTCATAAATAAAGTGCTGTCAATGTGGGTTGTTACAGCATAAAGAAAGGCTTCCAGCAAAGAAATCACATCATTTGAAAGCAGTTAAAGACCAACAGCCAGCAAAATAAACAAGGAGAGTTTGAGCAATGCTTAAAAAAAAATTGAAAAGATACTATGACTGAAATGTTGTGATGATGTTTCAATCATGGTAATTTGAACATATGAAAGGGTGTGTTTTAACTGCATTTTGTGTATGGATGGTACACCCACGCTTTGGCTGACAATCATTAAACAAATTCTAATGGAAATCAATCAATAAAGCATAATTATGGCAAAAACTAGGGAAATAAAGTGGAGTTTAAACTTGATAAGGATATTCCTTTATCTCTAAACTTGTGCTAATCTAATAAACTAATTCTAATAAATGAAGGAAGCAAAAAAGATGCTTTCTAACAGTGGAGGATTTTTCAAATCTTTGTTCATCGGACAATTGCTCCTCATTCGTAATGTGTGCTACACACACACAGACATGCTTACTGTAGTGACTGTGGAATGGATTCTACCTCAGTCATGTTCTGACATGTGACTTACAAGCTTTAGTAACAATTCATCACCACAGGTGTAATTGGTAATGAGTCATAAAAATGAACAGAGAGTAGCCTAAGGTAACCTAGCTATAAATGGCACAAAGGCCACTTAGGATCTCTCCGACTCTTTATAACTCTCACTTTATCTCTCTCTCTCTCTCTCTCTCTCTCACACACACACACACACACACACACACACACACACACACTTTGTTTTGTGTTTTGTTCTCAGTAAGCTCCCATCCTGGGCGAAAGCATTTGTCCCACGATTCTTCTACGTGACAGAGAAAGCCTGGAACCTTTACCCGTACACCATCACAGGTGTGTATGTGTGTGTGTGTGTCAGTGTGTGTGCACGCGCATGTGTGTCTTTGTTTGTGTTAAACATCAGGTTACTGTCACCTCAATGCATTATAGAAAACTTATTTACTTTTAACAGCTGGTTCTCCACGGATCATCAAATATTTAGCTTAGCTCTACTCTAGCATGCTGTATGTAACATTTCCCCTGAGATAATTTGTGTGTGTGTGTGTGTGTGTGTGCACAATAAGACTGAGAAAGATGTTCATGTATGTGTGTGTAACTAACACTTTCTCTCTCCATATTGAACATTCCTGGTGCTGCAGAGTACTCCGTAAGTATTCTCTCAATTATTTACTAAAGTACTTGAACACATCTTTTTTTCTTTTTTTCAGTCTTAGTTTATATCTGCAATTCACTTTCACCATCTCTTCCTCTTGACCAAATTTCCCTGTTTTGTCAACCTGTAGGTATCATTCCTTCCCAAGTTCTGCATTCGCATCGAGACGAGGTACGAGAATAACAACGGCAGCAATAACAATGTGAGTATGACTGAGAGGGAGTAAAGAGGGTAGAAATGGAGTGATCAGGGAAGAGACGGAGGAAAAAGATTTTTTTTTAAAAAGACAAAAGGACAAAAAGAAAGTGCAGAAATTAAATTTTCTCTGCAGCGCTGCAAAAATGTTCATCAAATTGATGTGCCCATTACAAGGAAAACAAGCAAAGCACAAAATGCAGTATTGACAGATTTATTAACCAGGCATGAAGTTTGGTGAGCACGGCTGCTTTGCTGCATTTTGTCCTAAGCTCACACACACATGCGCACACCCAGGATATTCACACAATTGTACCCTTGTTTGTCCCTCTGTCACAGCTTTGTAATCAACAAAGCTGTGACATCTTTTTACAAAGTAACAAGATCCAACATGTCAAAGTATGTTAAAGTTCTGCCTGTCTGACAGTAGAAATGTAGCAAAGCTTGTTTCACATCATTTGCAGCTTCAGGTAACATAGGTTCTTTCCCAACAACAATACATGCCCAAAGAGCTGTGCATGTGTGTGAGAGAGAGAGAAAGATGCAAATCATCCAGCTGATAACCATACATGATGCAGACTTCAGTGTTTCTATATGAGCAGCTACACCACAAAGAAAATGAGCAGAGACCATATTTCTGACTGGAAACCATGAGAGCATCGTGGTTTTAACACTGTAAAAAGTCACAATAAAACAACCGGCAAATGCAACACATTACAAAAAAAAAAAAAAAAAAAAGTGAGACCTTGCAGCATGGAGGGCTGTTATCTAAAGTCAGCTTTTTCTTATTTGCTAGTCTTCAGCTGTGAAATGAACATCTTCAGCAGGGCATTAGAACACATTTTTAACAAGGTCAGACAAAAGTTCTCTCTCTCTCTCTCTCTCTCTCCTTCCCTCTCTCTTTCATCAGTGTGACCTCACTTTTCTACAGTTATTCATCTTCTCTCACCCTGTGACTGACAACTGTGTGACTCAGTGGTAGAAGAGGGAAACAAGTCATTTACTTAATTAACACTTGTGATACTGCTATTGAAAACAAAAAAAAAAAAACGATTACAAGACATTTTAGCCATTGCAAGAAGAAATAGCATTCATTGAGTGGTCCCTGTCAGAATTAAATGACTAATATATTAATATGCATCTGATAAAGCATCAGTAATAGAAATCCCTCAATTGCAGGCAAGGAAAGAAATAATTAAAATCTCCAAAGGTGGAGATAAAGGTTTTTCACCCTCAAAAAAACTTATCTTGAAAATTTTGGAATTAATTAAATAAATAAAACCCCTAAAACTGGAGATAGTGGAAAGGAGGAGAACCTTTTATCTTCAATTTTGGAGATGTTTGAATGAAATAAAACATTTTGGAAAGATAGATTTCACCCAAAATATGTTTTTTCTCTGCTTTCATATCACACAATGAATTATATGATCCTACAAGTTCAGAAAATTCAACAAAACTCTTTTTCTTATAAAACATTTTAGATGTCAAAAATCCATTGTGTCATTGTGTAAATACTTAAATAAAGTAGTCAAACTTGTCTTTAACTACAGCAATAGAGCAAATATACTTTTTTCCTCCTCTGGTGGGTGTGTGTGTGTGTGTGTGTGTGTGTGTGTGTGTGTGTGTGTGTGTCATAACTGTTTGACCTCCCTCATCTGTTTGGATACAGGTGTTTGGAGACATACCAACTCCTCCAGAGAACGTGAGTTTCCTGGATATCTTGAGTGACCCTATTCCTGACAGACACTACAAAGACTCAGAGGTACATAGTGTACAATAACACACACATGCAAAATACAAAACCACTCACACTTGCTCTGTGTGTCTTCTTGCTTCAGAATGCATACAAATCAGTAATATACCCACACATCTTTGTCTATCCTCATTCTCTCTCCACCAAGGTTAGTCATCTCTTCACTGCCAGTAAGTCCTTACAAAGGTCAATTTGCAAGAGACACACACACACACACAGAAACTCAGATAAGTGACACTGTGACAACATAAATTCACACACATAAGCACTTTCCATTTATCTTTTGGTCACAGATACATAATGTGTGTTATCACACTTTCCTTTAGGTGCTGCATTGAGCAGCAATCTGCTGCCATCTCCACACATATTTGGTCACACTCTTTCTTAGTCTCTCTCTCTCTCTCTCTCTCTCTCTCTCTCTCTCTCGCTCTCTCACAGGCTTACAGTACACACTCATTCATCCATACAGTAGTTCCCCCTAAAGACACAGCCAGATTTTCTGCAGACTCAGCGAGTATTGTAACATATAGACCCCGCGCTTGCTCTGTGTAGGACCTGAGTCTCTGGCAGTCGAGTAAAACGGGGCGGGGGCCTTTGGAGAAAAGCTGGAGGGACGACTGCCAGCCCATCATGTGCTCCTATAAGAGGGTCCAATGCAGCTTTGAGGTCTACGGGTTCCAGACCAGAACTGAAGAGTTTATACACAGAGTGAGACAGAGCTTTTTTTTCCCCCCATCATGCCTTTTCCTTGTGCTAAAATAAAGGGGAATAGAACAAGATAGGATCTGCAATTCAGGATCTGCAATTAGACTTATTAAAGTGCTTCGCTCCAACAAGCAGAGCAATAATTTCTCCATGTTGGAGTATTTTACTTTGTTCATCTCTAGCAAATGAATTGTCTTCAATAAATACCATTAAATCATTATTTGTTATTTAAATATGCTATGTTTAGATTTGACAAACGAGTCATTACTACATCAATTTTGAGACATCAGTTTAATTACCAAGGCCTCCACCATAAGGGTGTTTACTCAAATGACCTCCACATCGTATTTTATGCAAAGCACCAATGAGTCAGAATTATTTATGCTTTTTGCCATAAAACAGAGTGAGCTAGTGTGCTTCCAGCACAAACAGAGTGGGCAGGGCCTTCCAGAATTGATGGAAAAAAGTTGACAAAACAGCTTATTAAAAAAAGTCTGAACACATTTATTATTTAAAGTGAAGCAAAAGTGAAAACTAAAGCACTGAGACCACTACAGCCTGTTCGGAACATTTATAGAAAGTATTTATGGAAAATACAGTTTCAGTTTTAACAATCACTAGCAGAAACGATGCCACCTCTCATCTTGTCTTTCATTTAAAATAATCATACCTAATCCTCACAATGATTTTGACAATGTGTTAAATTGTAAACTTTAATTTTCTCTCTGAATTTACTGCATGTAGCCTTTTCATTGACTGACTTTTTTCCTAACATGACCTTGTTCCTGAATTCTCACAGAACATACAGGATATACTTTTGGTTGGCCACAGGCAAGCAGTAGCATGGATAGACGAATGGCACGGTGGGTCAGATTCACATTTTTAAGCCATTTTTATGTATTATAGCTAAAGCATAAAACATGTGGACAGTGTCATTATACAGTATGTAGTTGTCTTTAGCATCAATATATAGCCTGTGGAATAAATACATATTTCAGACTGAATTCCAATGCAGTGTGTGTGCTTTGCTTTCCCTGCAGGGATGAGTTTGGAGGAAGTGAGAGAGTATGAGCGAGCAATGCAAGAGAAAACCAACGGCAAAGTCAAATCCAGTCAGAGCAACACAGGTACGGCTGGAGCTCTGACCCGCATGGTACTGAAATACCAGAGGATGGGAGGAAGGACACAGGGAATATGAAGGAAAGTGAAGGAGAGAGTGTAGAGAGTACAGCTGGATAGTGGTAAAGGCAGAAAGAGACAGGTGAGGCTGGGAATAAGAAAAAGCAGTAAATAAAAACAGCAGTAAGTCTGAAATGTACAACTGCTCTGCACAGTAATTATTCCTGCATTTAATTTCAGCCTAATAAGCAGCGGATGCAGCAGCAGATACATGAAATGCAGAGAAGCAAAAACACATTCTCACAGATTCCCATCCAGGATACACAATTTAGTTCATTATCTACACATGTATTTTCTATTTATTTAGCCTCCATTGTTATTCACCACAGCCCTTAAAATAGTGGTAATAACGAACTGTAAAGCCAACAGGCATGAACAGAGACTGGTTGCACTGCTGGAGCAGTAGCTGCATCCTACAAGTACCCAGATGGCCAGTTTGCATCTGTGAGAGAAAAAAGGGAGAGAGGGAGGAGCAGGCAGGAGGCATTTTTGCAACACAAGGAATAGGGAGGAGAGACGAACAGAGCATGTATGTCCAGAAGAGCATGACAGAAAGAAAGATGTAGAGGGGAAAAAGAGGCATTTAGGCTGGCTCATGAAGTGATAACGCCGCTCCATCAGTCTGATATACAGTGTAATGCAGACACCTGCTGAACTCCCCCATCAGCAGCCCTCAAATAACCAGCCATTGCAGCACTTAGCTACAAATGTCAGCCTGGTGGGGGCCTGCATCTGGGCATATGTGTGTGTGTGCCTAGTTTGTATATGTGCATGTATGTGCATGTGTGGTCACCCTGCCCCCTGCTGGTTATTCTCATGAACTTCTGAATGTAATAAATATCAAAAGCAGAAGCCACAGTGTTGCCCGTAGCAGCAGCTTTGTGTTCTCTTTTCGTGTGTGTGTGTGTGTGTGTGTGTGTGTGTGATGAGAGACACTAAGCTGCAACAAATCTGCAGTCATTGCTCAATGTGCTGCAGCTTGCAGCACTGCCATGACCCCCTATAGGCCAAATGCTAATACTGCATTTATCTCTGCACAGCCCTTATAATAGTTTTCATTTCATTCATCTATAAAATAATAAAAGCAAGTGGACGTCATTTACTCTAGAGAGCCTAAAAAGTTGTGTGTGTGTGTGTGTGTGAGTTGAATACCAATAAGGACTTAACCAGTGGAAATGAAAATGTAAGAAACAGACCGTTGGTATACTTAAATCAATTGTAAACTAAAAACAGATCTCCTTTTGTTGATATTTTTTTCCCAGAGCCTTTTACTTTTCTTCCTCTTTCATCTCTGTCCTATTGATTTTTCACTTTGTGCTAACCTGTTCATTTCGTGTGTCTCATTCTTTCTCCATCTCTCTCTTTTTCTGTCTCTTAGGCCCACCGCCTGCCTCTCGTCCTACGTTCTCTCGCTCCATCTCGGTGACAGACGAGCGCTCTCTGAAGAAGATGGGAGTGATGACTGCAGCCATGTCTGACCCCTCATCCTCCTCCCTGCCACAGAGCCCCATCCGCCTCAACTCCACTCCAGAATGATGCTCCACAGACAGACACAGAAACCCATTTCACTGTCAACATTTACTCAAACCACGTGATGCCATTCCTCCAACACAAAACACACAAACATGATACGTTCATGATACGAGCATCATTCTGACGAAATCTGCAGCTATTCTTGTTGATAGCAGCCCCCTGGCTACCATGCATGTAACAACCCCCAAAAACACACGTGCACAGGAATGGTCAAGCACCATGTGCCTCGCTGCAGACATCATAAAACCATCTTCCACACACCCACGCATTCACATGTAAATACAGTACATTTCCATAGCTTCTTTTAGGCCACAGCCAGATCACAGCTCAACCACCAGCAGGGCTTTCCTCTGTTTCTGAAGCCCAGACGGGAGCCTACAGACAGCTGCATGAGGAGTTTAACAGAGTGGATCTAATGAGAGAGCAGAAGAGAAGGAAGCCGTTGTCAATGCAATGGATCTTCTCCTCTCCACCCCAGCTAATAGGTCAGACCAGGTGTATTGACAGAGGGCAGTGAGGCACTGTATTGGCTGCTTGATCGCTTAGCTGTGAGCAGCAAATGGGTCAAGCTGAAGCTAAAACTTCAATTATGAATCAATAATGTGACCATTTATAAGACTATTATCTAGATGTTTTTATGTACATGTGAGGGCAAATCCTTGACTGCTTATCATTAAAGATCAACCATGGCAAGATATGGATGAAAACTGATTTGATATAGATATATATATATATATATACATACATACATATATATAAAATGCAGAAATAGTGCAGTTCCCCATTTCCTTATTTGTGATTGTATTCACTTTGTAAGAATCAAGTATAATTCTGGATCAAGTAGAAAATAAATGTGGAAATTGTATTGTATATTCCATAATTATCAACTCTCAGGGTACATTCCTTTTTATCAATAAATATATTTCCTTTGCAAAGAGAAGCTTCACAAGTGTCCTAATATCTGCCCAGATAAGTGAAAGAATGGACTTGTCCCATCTGTTATCAGACATGTTTGATTACTATTCTGGAAAAATGGACAGTTTGAATAGCACAGCACTCGCATAGATTCAAGTCAGCAATTTCACACTCTTGTGCCGACGCGGAATCAACTGTGGTTCCAGCCCCCACATCCAACAACGGCAGGAGACTTGAAAAGAGGCATCACATCCAGCATCCTGGTTTGGCTCTGCAGCTTGGATCAGCAGAAGAGAAAAAGAAACATTTTTCACACTTGGCATTACGAGTTTGGGGTGTGTCCTATCTGTCATCACATCATTTAACTGTTGTAGTCACAGGGACAAAAGGCCAGGCCTGTCACAAAGACACACTGTAAAGTTCTGCCTGTGACTGGCAGACATAGCAGCTTTCTTATAATGGTGCACGAAATAGCTCACATTATGTAGCTCATTGTGGGTTTTTTAATCCATACAAATCAAGAGCCAGCAAGACAATTTGTTATTAGTTTCCTGACAAAGGGCTGCAAGCACACATTCACGTATACATTCACACACATTAATACATGTACACAGACTCTTTCTCTTGATGTCTCTTTTTACAGAAGCAGTGGGAGGCTGATATGAAAGCGCAAGTGCTCAGCACAGCCAGAAGTGTTCACAAGTGCTGCACAGGGAGCTCAAACTGGCTATACTGCAATAACATTACCTTTCTCTTCACTTCTTTGTTTCTCCCCCTCTTAAGCTCTCTTTATTTTTTCACTTCATCTCTACTACTCTGTCTCCCCCTTTCTCTCTTGCCTTCTTTTTGTTCTCCCTCTCTCATTCTAACAATCTCTCTTTATCTATGTGTCCTCATGTTCGTTCTCAAGAGGGCCTCTAAAGAAGATGCACTGTGTTCATTATATGGAAATGTTCCCAATGGTACATTATCATAGATCCTGACCCTGTAGTGCTGAATCATCCTGCTATTCCCAGTTTGCCAGTCAGACCCACAAATAGCACGGTACAGGAAAGATGGGACACTCTCCACAATTGCATGTCGCCAGCTGTACTTCCACTCGTTGTTCTGTGCAGCCTTTTTCATCCTGAACCTTCAGCTTGACAATATGGGCGCAGAGAAAGTGAAAAAAAGCACAAAATAATGAATAGGAAAAAATGTAATTCACACCATAAAGCAGTTTTAACAAGTAAGAACGCGAGTTAGGTCTGCTTATCCTGGTAAAGAAAAGGCTGGTGAGTGTATTTCTGTCCATAATTTCTCCCCCACCTCAGTGACATTTTGCCCAACCACACTGATGTACGAGCTTCTTCTGCAGATCAATACACACTCTCCATTCACTCAACAAGACAGTAATGCAATAGCCTCATTTGTTTGATAGTGTGTGCACGTGCATATGTGCATGGGTGTCTTCATTCATATAGCCATCGCTTATAAGCCAGACCCCATTTTCTAGCTGTGCAGTACCTTTAACTCTCCCCTTGTTAAAAGAAAGTGACCATTAAGCCCCGTAGTTTAGCATGTCACTAACATAATCTCTTAGTTCACATAGCAGGGAGAGAGAAAGCGAGAGAAAGTGAGGGAGTGGGTTGTATGCACACAACACTTGCAAAATTGGTGTTTAGTAAATTAAAAGGTGACATGGTGTTCATGATCATAATATTCTAAGAATTTCTAAGACTCCCATTGTATGGTTATGTGTGTGACATTTGTGTGTGTGCGTGCACGTGCGTGCCCATGAATCTTGCAAAAGTCTAAACGGTGAGGCCAGATGCTTGTGTTACCTCATTACAGTGTCAGCAATACAGTTTTTAGCCCACTCAACCACATAAATGACTTCAAATCCGCTGTGTATTAAACCTCACCACTGGGAAACCAATTTGTAACCTCTGCCCAGTAATAAGTTAACTGGACTTTATCTGGGGACAGGCAGAGTGTAAAATTCATACAGTATCTGAGAAAACTAATTGAACCAATTAAGAAAGTGAATATGGATTACTGTTGGGACTGTGAACACACACATTCCCCCTGGAACAGAGCTGGAGACCACTGGTTTTAAGCGATAATGTCTGTCATTGCAAATGGATGGTGATGCAAAGTCTCAGTGTGCTGAGCAGCAACACTCCCACAGTCAGTTTGCATTAACACTTTTGTGTTTTCATGGTGAAACATCCCCAGCAGCTGATCACAGGACTGCTAGACCAACCGGTAATGAATTGCATATGGGTAAAGGAAAAGTCAAAATAAGTGTTAAAACTGTTCCTTACACCGTGCATCACACACAAGCACAAAAGCAGCACTCGTTTTCACACAAAATACACATTTGCTAGATGAAACAAAAAGCAATGAAAAATAACAAGATATTCAGAAATCTGCACAAAAGTTAGAGCTTTGGATACTTCATGCTTAAGTATCTTAATCAGCAAGCACACAAAGCCTTCCGATTTCAATTTCCCCACCATGACTATTAATTACATAACAGCCATTGCAGCCAGTGTGCCCATATGTTTGCTAATAGGAATGGATGGATTAGAACACTGAGTGGAATACATTAGAACACAATGGTTTTTATTGATCTAATAGAGTAGAATTACAGTTCCCCACTAGCATGTTCATGAAAACAATGACATTCATTTTATTGTGAGCTGCACTGAAGAAAACAACATAGTAGTAGACACTTCATGGTTGTAAAAAAATAATGTAGGATAATAATGTAATACTGTATATAGTGATACATTTCTTTGGGTATGGAGGGGAGGGACAACATTCAATGACAGAAAAAATATATGACAGGACAATTTCAGGTTGCCACAATTTGGTCTCGTGATTGACAGCAAACCCCACTTGTGGGTTGGGAAACCATTCCTGGAAAATTGGCACATATAATAATCACAAGTCAAGTTTATTTGTATTTTTATTTTGTAGCCCATTATTACATACAATGTCTAAAAACGCAAGCTCTCTAAGAAGACAACAAAAACTCCCTAAACAGACTGTAGCATGTAAGGAAAAAAGGGAAGAAAACCTAATTTAAAAAAAGATTCCTTCTCCTCAAACAGCCAAGTGTGCGATAGGAGCTGTAGGTTGGGAAGCAGCCAAATTACAAAGAAAAAAAAAGAAAGATGTAACAATAGAAGAATATACATAATACAACTACTGAGCCATGATCCAGCAAGAGGATCTTAATTCAGCAACGAAATGAAATTAAAACCAAGATCCTAAAAACTCAGTGAGATGGTCAGAGAGCCATGTGCTGTAGGAAGACCTTGACAAATACACGCTGCCCCCGTCCCCTAAGCTAAACCTCTCAGAGACCAAGTTCAACCTCATTACACCTACACTTAGGTCACCTTAACACAGCACATTATAACATGGCATACGTGAGGACTTCAGACAAGGTCAAAAAGTTTGCAAATGAGCAGATTTAGGAAAACGCTGCTACAAATTTGTTTTAATGCAGAAGGATGATAACAACCTGGGCAAATTAGCAGGATGTAATGAACCTGCGTTACATCACTGCATCAGTTGTTTTTCAGTGGGACTCAAATATTTGTCTGTTTTTCCTGACATTCATATGAAGTAAAGTTCATTATTCAGCCTTTGTGAATCCTTTTAAAGGACCATACCATCCATTTTGCATGTTTGAGCCTAATATATTCAATTTTCATACATGTAAGGTTACTGACAATCATTTCCCAAAGTATGCCACTAAAACAGTGAATTAAGATTTTTTTTTTCCTACCTTCCAGACCGCCATTGGTTTCAGGTGGGTGGGTGTATCACTTGAATAAGTGATTTTGAAAGTTTAAGAGGCAGTGTTTCCCATAGGTTGAAAATTTACTTGTGGTGGTGGTGGCGCGGTGTGTGACAGGCTATTGTGTGTGTGACAGGTTACTTAGTGATAACCTTACCGAGAATTCAAGATGTCGGAAGGAGGGGGGTTGGGGGGTAGACGAAACGGGACACACATAGATAGTGGAGCAGTCGGGCATTTGGTTTCGCTTTGTCGCTTTCGCTTTCTTGGGGCTGTGCAAGTACAGCCTATGTATGGGCGCGTGTCAGTGTGTGGCAGCTGTATTGTTTTTAAGGCTGGGTCGTCCCCTGAAACCTGGACAGGTCTTCAGGCCCTGGGCGGGCCACCCAAGTTATTGCCTATGTATGGGAAACACTGAGAGGTTTTGCAAAATATCAGAAAAGCTGAAATACATTTTTTGTTATCCTTTGGGAAATGGTTGTCAGTAAACCTTACATGTATGAAAATTTAATATATTAGGCTCAAACATGCAAAATGGATGGTATGGTCCTTTGNAACCTTACATGTATGAAAATTTAATATATTAGGCTCAAACATGCAAAATGGATGGTATGGTCCTTTGAGTCATGAAGCCAAATATTTCAGAGTTTAGCAGAACATACAAACAGCCAACACAACTGTAGGAAATCAGTCAGATTTCAATTTACAGCTGTGATGATTCACTTCAACACATGATGGACAACTGGAAACACTGTGGGTAAATGGAAACTATGCCAACATAATTTCCATTTTCCTGGAATGGACTGTGACTAACAACACATCCAAACTGCTAACAAGAACATTATTTATATCCTGCAGCAGCTTTTTCATCAGCTATTCTAGTTCAACTGATATATTTATAGCACTAGTGATTAATGACCACCTCAACGCAAACACCTGCTGAACGGGACATGGTCTTGTGATCTTTTATAACTTGAGGAGTTGATGAGGATCGCCTGAATGCTCTAAACAACTGACCAGGTCATAATGGATTCTGGCCAGCAAATCATGTCCTCAGACTACAACAGGCTGCTTTTCTCAGCTACATTTGGAGGAGTCTTTGAAATGCCGACAAAAAGAGGCAAAGTGAACTAAAACACAGCAACAGCAGAACATCTCTCAGAGTTTCCTGCCCCCTGCAGGTCACTAGATCATATTTGGTGCTGAAGCAACAGCTCACAGGAAGGTAAGAGCCTCTGTAAGCACGCTACTGATCCAAACGGTAATTCTCCGAGGGAAAACAATACTTACAGAATATATATTCTAAGTATTTTTAAAAATAATAATGATAAAATGTTTCTATATTTTTAAGTATTTTTTAAGAAAATAATGCATAATATACACAAAAATCTTCACATTCCCCAAAGTATTATCGTTTAAGTGTTTTGATGCAGCGTGATTCTGGGAATGCAAACATGGATCCTGCTCATGTGAAATCAAAATACAGATCAATAGATCAACTGATTATTTATATGTATGATTTGGGATTCTGATTAACAAAATTTACACGTCAGACAATGTGGTAACAACAAAGTTTTCATTCTGTGTATACACTTGCATGCTTTTAGTTATCCTGCAGCACACACAATGTTACATCTATTCAAACTTTCTATTGTTCCATAGGAAAACCTTTCCATTCAGCTGATTCTCACCCATCTTTTCTTGCTCTTCTCTACACTCATTCCCAACTTTGTCACCAGATGTAAATTTGCTCCAAGTGTGGGGGGGGGNGGGGGGGGGGGGGGTACTGCATTACTGCATTACTGATGAATGAGGAGTGAGGAAACAATGAAAAAGAGGAGGAAGAAAAAAACAGAAAGACAAATCACAGACCTGACAGCCTGACTTTTATTTCAGCTTCCTGTTAGATCTGTAGCTCTTGCCTTAAAAAAAAAAAAAAAAAAAANAAAAAAAAAAAAAAAAAAATCCATCCTTAGATATTCTTAGATTAAGTCATCAATCTATGATTCTTGAACAGTGCTGCAATTTTCAACAATCAATCATCCATGTCAATAACAAAAATGCAGCATCAAATAACAAAATGGAGGCAGAATTGCAAAGATGCCACACTACTGAGTGCCTGCCTGCCTTGAAAAGTTAGTGTATTCGAGTGATTTATTTTTCTTTACACATGGGGGGAAATACTGCATTAGTTGAAACCAAAGATATTTGGAAGCAAATGGTGCTTTTTAATTCATTAACTGAAATTTCAGTGAATTCCCTTCAGTTATTGGAGTGGAATGCGTTTAAAGGAGCCCTGTGAGATTCTGCTACTATGGAACGCTGCATTGCACTGTCGTGTCTACCTGCTTTACAAGCCTATTATAGAGACATCAGGGGAGTAACACAGGCCGACAGAGACAAACAGGTCACCCTTACCTGGGCTGGAGGATAAACGATTTCCCCTCCACTGCTGCTCTACCTCCCTTATTTTCCTCTCTTTCTCTTCCTTCATCCCCCCATCCTATCTCCCAGCTTTCCTCTATTCCACCTGTCTACCATCTGTTTCTTTTCATCCCCTGCCCCCTCCACGTTAATTCATTGCCTGCCCCCTACTACCATTCTCCCTTCTCTCATTTCAGTGTCCCCCCATCCTCACACACCAGAGTTAATATTAAAGTAGGGGGCTGTGTGTGTGTGTGTGTCTGTGTGTGCGAAGGGACTGATGAGAGGACAACATGCACAATGACCTTACTCACAAATCTTTGCCTCATGTACAGCATGTATGCCCTTGTTGCAACATTGTAACGGATCACAGCTCCAGCCAGACCTAGGCAGGTCAAATAAATACATACAGAGAGAGAGCAAAAGAGAGAGAGAGAGAGAGAGAGAGAGAGACTCACCGACTGTTTCTCTCACCTCTCTTTCACTAGCAGCATTGTGAGCTCATTATCAACTCAGAGAGATTCAGTCAGTTTGCTTGGTTGGCATTTAGCAGAAAGTACAACTGATATTCCATCTGAGCAGCAAAGTCTTACACTAGTCTTGCAGGCTAGCATAACACAGCCATTTTATGTCTGACACTCCAGTCAGGTGGAATAAGGAGGAAGAATGCGCCCGCAGCTGTTCCTCTTTAACTGTCATAGAGAGGGACAAATGATGTCAGACTCTGTTGCCACTGCTTCAAAGCTGCACGTCCTTTAAAAAGCCCTGGAGCTCTGGCATTTAACATCTCAGACAGGTGCCGTCATGCATGCAGCTCTGCAGCACCAGCCAGCCCTGGCGTATTTATGCATGCAGTCTCATCCACTGATGTATGATCACACATGTATGTGTGAATGCATAGGTGTGTGTATGTGTCTGCTGCCGTGGTATAAATCATTAGAGTTGAGCAGGGGGCTGGTGCTGCTCTCTCCATCTGTCTCCGTCTGCAGGGGTGAGGTATTTTACACTGATGATAGGGCAAATGGAGGGAGGTGAGAAAAAGTGAGCTACGTTTGAGTCATGTGGGATGGACAGAAAAATAAATGCTGTGATAGGAAAGCGTGGTTCATGTGCAAAAGGACAGATTGAAGCCTTCAGTTCACATAATCTGCATCTTTGCAGGTTCTGTTACTCACCAAGCCAACATCTGCATCTGTAAAAAAAAATCTTATCCAGTACTGAGAAATATAAAGTCTCTGCATCCAGCCCTCCCTCTCCTGCAAACTGCATTCTGGATACATATCAATGAATGCAAGTGGAAGAAGCTCGGCATGTGTTCAGTCATGCATTCACTGTGTATCAGTAACATGGATGCATCAGGCCCACTCAGACTGTGTTTTCTGTTCTATCTACATGCAACATGATTCTTAATCCCAGAAATATGCTTCAGGTGCAGGAGAGAAACTGATGATCCATGGTTACCTCCTGTAAGTCCTGCCCAGCTCTTCTTAACAGGATAAACCAGAGAACGTCTCCTGGACAAATGTATACTTCCTAATCAACTTGTCACAGTGACAGTGGAGAATGCCCTTCAACTGTATATTGAATACTGTATATTGGATTCAAGTTCCTATGTCTGTAAGCATTTGTCCTACTGAAGTGTCCTTCAGTAAACCAATGAATCTCTAATACCTCAGAGATTTGTGCTGCAGCTGACCCAGCACTCCGTCCTCACGAGTGGAAAGGGTCAAGTGAAAAGAGAATTTACACAGTGGGTTGCACATGCAGCAAACTCATGCAGTCTACTTAAAGCAGCAGGTCTGCACATCATACAGACAGAAGCCTTTGCTCCAGCTAGACCCACGAGAAACTCAAACAGCTGTGTGAAAACACAATCCCAAATCCAGAACAGATTTTGAGCCCCTGTTTATGACTCATGTCACATCCCTAATCCATCCTATCAATTTGGATTACCAAATTTCCAAGAGACTGAATGTCAAATACAGACAAGTGGCAAGACTGGTGGCCAATACTATGTGGTATCCCATTGGAGAAGAGCAATTCATGCTTGGTTGGCTTGGTTGTTAAGGTAGAGAGAGCAGAATCTCTCCTGACAGACAACCAGTAGCTTGCAAAATTTGGTTCTGGGTTCTGAGATTAGCTCAAGCATGGCAATCTCTCCCTGGAAGCATTTTGGGAGGCTTAGAGAACCAGCCACAGAGCAGCAGCACAACTTTAGAATGGCCAGAGCCAAGCCAGGATGTTTTACATATGCTTAATATTGGAAGCTAAACACTGCGGTGTAATACTTTGGCATGATTGTTGTCAAATACCATGTAGCCATGGTCTGAAAGGTAAACTGATGGAAAGAGGAGTACAGCAGCGTAGCTGCTTAAGACAGGTGCAAGAACATTATTTTGTATCTAAACATATTTGATTTGTGTAATTTTTTTAGTAGTTAAACCTGAGAAATTCTTTTGAATAGTCACTGCAATAAAAAAAATTAAGATGTAAAAACAACAACTGCTGATTAAATGTGTGCAAGGGATTAGCACACCTTGAGCACATATATGGATTGCCACATAAATATTATGTATACATGCTGGTTTGCAGTCAGACACACACACACACACACACACACACACACACACACCACGTACTGTATGTGACAAGGTCAATCTAATCTGTGAGTTTTCATGGTTATATTCAGAACATACAGAATAAGCATGCAGGAGTTAGCTAATCCCTACAGTGCTCATACTGTGTGTATGACCTTGTAGGGATGTGAGTTCTTATATCCTCATTAACATGGATGAAGCATGACCAGAGGGTGAATGCACCTACCTCACCCTAGTTCCCTGCAAAGCAACGGAGGAGGCAACAGTCACACAAGAACACATATATTCATGCACACGCACTATAAAAAGCAGCCAAGCATGCACAAACCTCCAGCATCTATTTTTCATTATAAGAATGCTATCAGCTGGAGGCAAGGTTGGGCTGCGCTACAACTGTACAGATGCAGTGAGTGTGTGAGGTTGGCTGTCATTGACACTCGGCCTCAAACAAGTGTCTGTACTAAAAAAGTACAGGAAAGGCCCAGTGGGGAGGCAAAAGCAAAGGGTTAGACGGGGGGAAAAAAAGAGCAATGAGTGGTGTAATGCAGTGCACAGACTGTGCTGGAACTCAGCTGTGTCCTTTACAGGCAGACACGCACAAACACATGCATGCATGCACGCACACACGCACACACACACATACACACACAACACATCTGTTTTGTTTGATTTGGATGTATAGCTTCTACAAGACTATTTGTACCAGGAGGATTAATATCTGTAGTTCAAGTGTAGGCAGTTTAACAAAATGCACAACAGGGATCAGAAAATGTTGTGCCATGTCCTGTCATTTTGTGTCTGTATCTGTGGACAGTAGTCCTTAAGTCATTAAAGAGCTATTGTGATGTCATGTAAAGTCCTCTATATGCAGATATGTACACTTCGCTCTTTCGGGGGGGTTTTTGCCTATGTCAGATATTTTGATAGCCTTTTTTATATTTCCTGTTTTAAGTGGCCCATAATGGATAATTGTGTTTACACTGTTGATATCTGAAACAATCCACATGCATACACAAGGGTTTAGCTTCTGAGACATAAACAAAATGCTGCAATGGATGCAAATGAGGTAGAAATAATTATACAAGCTACGGCTTTCTGAAGCATCTTTAAAGGTCTACAATGACTTAATTATACCTAAAGGCATACACCGATCAGCCACAATATTAAAACCGCACCTGCTAATATTGTGTAGGTCCCCCACGTGCCGTCAAAACAGCTCTGACCCGTCGAGGCATGGACTCCACAAGTCCTCTGAAGGTGTCCTGTGGTATATGGCACCAAGACGTTAGCAGCAAATCCTTTAAGTCCTGTAAGTTGCGAGGTGGGGCCTCCATGGATCTGACTTATTTTTCCAGCACATCCCTCAGATGCTCGATTGGATTGAGATCTGGGGAATTTGGAGGCCAAGTCAACACCTTGAACTCTCTGTCATGTTCCTCAAACCATTCCTGAACAATTTTTGCAGTGTGGCAGGGCGCATTATCCTGCTGAAAGAGGTCACTGCCATCAGGGAATACTGTTGCCACAAAGGGCTGTACTTGGTCTGCAGCAATGCTTAGGTAGGTGCTACGTGTCAAAGTAACATACATTAATGCCAGGACCCAAGGTTTCCCAGCAGAACGTTGCCCAGATCATCATCACACTGCCTCTGCCAGCCTGCCTTCTTCCCATAGCGCATCCTGGTGCCATCTCTTTCCCAGGTAAACAATGCACACCCACCCAGCCATCCACATGATGTCAAAGAAAACGTGATTCATCAGACCAGGCCACCTTCTTCCATTGCTCCATGGTCCAGTTTTGATGCTCATGTGCCCATTGTAGGCGCTTTGGGCGGTGGCTTTGGGCAGCGCTTTGGGCTGTGTATGGGGCTGCATAGCCGCATGGCGCTCTGAGCGGTCTGCGGCTATGCAGCCCCATACACATCAAGCTGCCATGCACTGTGTGTTCTGACACCTGTCTATCATAGCCAGCATTCATTTTTTTCAGCTATTTGTGCTATAGCAACTCTTCTGTGGGATCGGACCAGACGGGCTAGCCTTCACTCCCCACGCATCAGTGAGCCTTGGGCGCCCATGACCCTGTCGCCGGTTCACCAGTTGCCCTTCCTTGGATCACTTTGGTAGGTACTAACCACTGCATACCAGGAAGACCCCACAAGACCTGTCATTTTGGAGATGCTCTGACCCAGGCGTCTAGCCATCAGTAGTTGCCCTTGTCAAAGTTGCTCAGATCCTTATGCTGCCCATTTTTCCTGCTTCCAACACATCAACTTCAAGAAATGACTGTTGACTTCATGCCTAATATATCCCATCCTTTGACAGGTGCCATTGTTACCAGATGGTCCATGGTTATTCACTTCACCTGTCAGCAGTTTTAACATTGTGGCTGATCGGTGTATACTTAAGCAGACAAAGCAGAAGAATGTCACATTTAATGACATGCAAGCAGGAATGGCAAGGAACTCCCTATCTGTATATGGTGAATGGCAGATATCCGACGCATATCTGCTATATTTTGGCATATGAATGTGACATACAATGGATGGATGGATTTGAGAACACCTGATTTCATATGGTTTTATACAGTTTACATGTTCACAAATTTATATCCCATATGTGCTCCATGTGAGTAAAACACCTGCATGGGGTCAGCTATATCTGAGAGTTAAACTTAACATTTGACGCAACAGTACCAGTCTCAATTGTAAATAAATTGTTAGATCCTATTTAAATGATAAAAAAAAGTGATGGGAAATAACATTATATAGTTGATGCTGAATTAGAACTACACTATGTTGACCTAGTGACATAATTGTGCAATTTTGTGCAATTTGGGTTTTATACTATAAAACCCAAGACATGCAATACTGGCTTTACTACAGAGTTGATTGTCCAGGACAATAGCAGATACCCTTTAAATTCAGAACATGGACCTTTATCATGCATCTACTTTTTAAGATGAATTAAAGAAACCCTCTTATCTGATTGATGTCAGTGGATGAGGACAGCTTGAAAATACCACAGAAATTTGGTTCCCTTAGCTTGTAAAATGATTTTTTTTTCTTTTTGTGATCCTTTTTAGTCCAAACAAAATGTCAACATTAAAATCAGCTCAGTCAAATGCAATTTACACAACCAACACAAGCATAAACCATCTTCTGACCAATAACAGTTTCACTGTTTGTGTGAGTTTGTTACCTGTGTATGTTTATCTTGTCAGAAGTTTCCAGAATAACCGTGGACCTCTGACGGTGTTTGGTGGCTAATTTAGCATCAACGCGCCTCTCATTAGTTGCTGCAGTACAGAAGGAAAACACCTGTAACAATGTCTCAGAAATGAAGCTCAACTTTCCCGTGTTCTCAGTCACGCTAGAATACCTGGAGGACAGGTATGAGGTCTCTGATCGGACGCTCCTCTTCCACTGCGGTCCGTGGAGGAAAAGTAACGCCGTGGGTGAAAGGTGGTCGCCATTTTGGTTTGAGTGACCTGCAGAGTTTATGAGGAGATTGAAACAAACAGCTACTAACCTCAACACCCAAATAAAGGTTAAATGTAGCAGTGAGTCATATTCTGACTCTTTTACTCTTTTCAACCTGTTAATTTTTCAGAGTCAGTGCTGCTCACAGCAAACATTTTGAGATGTGTAGCCTAGCTAACAGCTAACTGTGGCTGCATTCCATTTAGGTGTTCTTACATCAGGGCCACATTCCCTATTACATTCATGTGGAGCAAAATATATTTGGTGAAAATACAAGCATTAATAACTGATTTATAATAATAATAATAATAATATTTGAATTAATACAAAACAACACAAACACCTGTTGTGTTGAAAAAATCTATTTCAGTGAACTTTAATGTGATAAAGCACTCAACTGAGCATAAAATTAAAGGACCATACCAGCCATTTTGCATGTTTGAGCCTAATATTCTCAATTAAATAAATAAATAATTTTTTTTTTTTCCTATCTTNGCATGTTTGAGCCTAATATTCTCAATTAAATAAATAAATAATTTTTTTTTTTTCCTATCTTCCAGACAGACATTGGTTTCAGTTCATTCTGCTATTAAAATCAACTTGTTGATACTTGAAACGTTCTTGGAATAGGTAATCCATCATCACAAACAAGACATGTACTCAGGTTTTTTTTTAAGTAACAAATTTTAAAAAGCGTGGAGTGATCTGAAAATGCTTCCTAGTGGTGCATTCAAGTGCTGCAGTGAAGAACTGACAATAGGAAGCATGTTCAGATCACTCCGATGATGAAATGATTGTCAGTAACATTATGTGTATGAAAATTTAATATATTAAGCTCAAACATGCAAAATGGCCAGTATGGTCCTTTAAAACACAGCACCAGCAGGATATCGACCAGTAGTCTCTTGTTATCTTTCCAGTGGTCAGGTCGCCATTGGCCATTGGTTATGCCTGTGCTTTTTGCTAGAATAGCAAGTCAAAATGTCTGCTATGGAAAAGGTCTGATTACTGAGAAATGGGATGTCTCTGTGAAGAGTCTTCATCCTGGGAAGGTAAGCAAAAATTCTGGCCCAGTAATTGCAGTAATCTCTATTTTGTGTTGTGGCTTTTGCGTCACAGTTAATGTTGAAGATGAAGGTCATTAACTCCAGCACAACTTGACTTATTAAAGATATGCATTTACAAGCCTCTTTTCCTAAGTCTTGGATAAGCTCCTAAATTGAAAAATGTCATTACTCATCCTCTGTCCTCATTTTGCTCAATGACCCTCTTTCACGTGGCTCAAAGGAGATGTGGGCTTGTTCTTATGCTTGAACAGAAATTGAAATTCTCTTCATAAACCAGTGGCAGCCGTGGCAGATTCACATTGTTGGATGGCTGCCCATTTGACATGTTTTGGGTTGGTTATGTGAGACCGTGTGGTGTGGTCTTACATCACAGAGACATTGTCTAAGAGGACAATGTTATAATGTATACCAATAGGAAGCAAGACAACAGGTATTAAGCCAATAATAAGCTCAGTTCACTTAAGTTATTGGTTGTTTATTAGTTTAGACATGGCAGCTTTTTCTTTTGAGAAAAGTCATTCAGATCAGAGCAAATAGCAATGTCTTCTTTATTATAATACATTGTTTTATTTATTTTTTTAATTGTAAGAAAATTTGCATAACGTTGGAACAGCATACAATATAATATTAAAATAGTCACATGTTCCTAATACAGTATAAACCATTACAGTAGAAAATATTGTCTGTATTGTCTATGCTGCCTCAGGCTTACAGCCTACAAAACAAAAAATGTTTGAAGATAGGCAAGCTTACCAAAAAGCCTCTGGTTTACTTTTTCTGTGGTACAAAGCAATGTGCAACCCAAAGTAAGAAGTAATTTTCAAGTGATATTATGAAGCACCATAGTAGAAAATGATAAAATTGGGCACAGATCCTGTGATGTTCAGGGTGGCTGACAGATCTTACATAAAATGTTCGGTAGAATTCTTTATGTACTATATATAAAAAAGTATTTTCATTGGATGGCTCACAAACTGTACTAAGATTCATTTTCTGGGTTTGTATTGGGTAGAGCTCTGTGGTCTTCATGAACAGTTAGTGTTTTGGGATTACAGTATGAAACATCAAATACTTCCTAAGGTAACTCTAAGCCCAGAAAAATATAGTTCAGACAAGGAAACGGTAAAGTTGGTTCAGCTTTGATCCCAGAGGGTAGTGACTGACTGTCAAGAAGCTGAGCTGGAGTTTTTGAGATTCCCACCATTGTGGCAAAGGTCAGTTTAAGTTGTCAAAAACGTGTCTTTGCACACATTATGTGACTATAAAGAGACTAATAATGCCACAGTAGGTTAGCTTTTAAATGAGTCTCTTGTTTTTATGTCTTTTGTCATCTGAAAGAGGCAAAACATCTGTGGTACTGAAAGACTGCTCAGTCAAACCTTATTTTGCTGCTAATTAGTCCAATTATCCTTCCCTGTCTCCAAAACTAAGACAAGTAGAAACTCTGCTTACATTTAACCAGCCCTGCAGTTTGGTATGTGGTAGGGAAAGCTCTGTAACCCTCAAGTTACAGACACAGACACAGATGTAGGCTACAGTTTCGGGGCATCCCTCCGACACAGGATAAAACTGTGCCCGGGAATGTCTAATAGAACATTTTCTTAATGTCCCTTCAGCAAGATTTTGACACAGAAATGTACTTTTTTGCATTAGGAATCAGACAGCAGTGTGGAGGTAAAATTCCCACTGCCGTAATTTCACCATTAGCCATGCTGAAGGGCAGTTGCATATTGGTTGCCTGTGCAGTGTGATAACAGATTTGCAAGCAAGCCAGTTAGACCCTGTAGAACAGAAAATTACAAGGCTATTAGTTATATTGAATACATATGGAATAATTGAACTGTCATTAACTTCTATATAGTGTCTGTTTTATCCAGTTCCTTTTTCAAATGTGCTAAGATAGTAGTGTGTTGTATTGTGTGTTTGTACTTGCTAATGGCAGGGAGAAAAGCACATAATTCCTTGCTAGGACAGAGCAGCTTTAATTTACCCAATTTCATGCAGTAGAAAACAGAACTTCTGTAGTGGCTTTGTTGTATACCCATACTTTATGTTCCCAAAAGGAAATGTTTGTAAATTCATTTTTTAATCTTTTCTCAGAAGCAGTCTGAGGGTCAGTATAAGAAATGTTATTATTATACACTGTATTTGTGAATGTCTTCACTGGCTGCTGACTTAAATGAGCTTCACAACATTATCTAACAATCTGCACAGCGATGAAGCTATTTCTCCTGGTGTTTCTTAAAAGTAATATTAAAAAAGGCAATATTTTTAAATCTAATATTTACAGAAAACATGAACCAACAGACACATTTTATCATTTTTATAAGAGCAGCAAATACAGGACAAAAAGGAAGAAAATAAAAAACATAAACATTCATAACCAGGCAGACAAGCCTACATAACTGTGTGTGTGTGTGTGTGTGTGTGTGTGTGTGTGTGTGTGTGTGCGTGCGTGTGTGTGTGTGTTTGGATGGTAGGCCAGAGAGTAAACAGACCATAACTCCATTCACCTAATAATGACTGCTGCCTTCAGAACAGATGCGTCGTTACTTCAGAAGGACTTGGGTCATTCCACAATGAAGGATAAACTGTGGACCAACATGGCTGTTTTCAGTAGGTCATGGTCAGGTGATTCAAACAATTAATGCACAGGTTGACATATATAATGTACTCAATAATATAATTAATAAACCAGAAAATTAATATAGTTTTGAACCTAGAAAAGTTGTATCCAGAAATTCAGCTCTTGAAGTCCGTCATTGAGTCTACCTTTTTATTATACACAACCTGCAAAGTGAAGTGTTGATTTAATGGGTTTTATGCTGTTCGTTCTTTCCTATTGGTTGCTGTGGCACCACATGCCCATTTTACGCCCTCTGCTGTAAACGTGATTTCTGCTCACGCTTTACTAACTGACACACTGGCTACAGTGTCTGCCGAGAAATTAACATCCCTCTGCCTTTGCAGAGCAAATCTCTCAGAGGAGCCCCACAGAAATCGAACCATAGCGACCTTCTACTAGTGATCAAAGCCTACCTCAAACACCCCCCATACACCCCCACCCCAACTCAACCCAAGAGACAAAACGAGAGAGCAAGGAAGGGAGAGGGAGAGATGGAGGAAATGGAGGAAATCCACACAAGCCATCTCTCATCTCAGCAGTGCTACCTGCTTTACATATGAAACACACCTTTCTCCCTTTAATTCCCATGAAATCGTGCAGGAAGCGGTTATTGCAGAGGGGACGAGAGAGAAGTGATGCGGAACAGCTAGAGGGGCCATTACAGAGAATCCCTCGTTACAGGCTGGTCACAGCTTTGGAGTATTACTCCTGTGAAAACATACACTCACCTTTAGCTAGATAAGTCAAAGAAAGATTGTCTAATCTCATTTCTCTCTTTGCGCCTGGTCTCTAGATAGATAAGGTTGGGTTAAACTTATCAACATATGCAGCGTTGGCATGCTGTAGAATTAATAGACATGCTGGTTTAGATATGCAGCCTGTAACAAGTCTAAAGGAATGTCTGTTGTACCTTTATATGACTGTCTTTGATTGGAATGGAGATGGATCCTCGTAACACAACTTGGTCTGTGATCAGTCAATCAATTCATCAACTCGTCTTGGGTAACTCATTCATAGTAACATTTTCGTAACTGCTGAAGAGGAAGAAACGGATCTTGCATTAATGGGTTGGGTCCAAAATTTATGTATTTGTGTTAAAAAAATGTATGTATGGGTTAACAGGTGAGATGCAGTATTGATCATAAAAATACATCTGACTGAATAACATACAATGTGGAACCATTTTTGTGAAATATATAAAGTAATCTATATGTATATGGAAATAAGTCACACCACAATGAACTTTCTCACTCACAGAATAAAGAAACAGAGTAACCACATAAAAAAAATCTATTAAGACTTTAATTTTCTTAATGTTTTTAAATATAGTTTGGACAGGTATTGATAGCATTTGCATGAATAAGTTAGATAATAAATAAAATTGAAATAAAATCTAACAAATTTTATTTCCTCTTTTACATGTTTTGACAAACAGGCATTTATAGCAGCAGAAATGGCCTTCAGAATCTCAGTTTCACCTGTTACATTCCAGTGTTTCCAGTTGATATCTATCCTAACAGTTTCAAATTTAAGCTAGGTCAGTTTTAAACGCAGTATAAAAATGACATATTTCAGCTAAGTTAAGTGAAAATTGTCAAACTGTCCCAGAGGTGTTCCAGGCACTGAACCAAACTCTGTACCATTGTGGAGAAATTAAATGAGAAACAAGGAAAACACTGGTGTAGGCCCTGAAGCTTTGGAAGTCACAGGAGGTAGCATCTTACTCTCCTGCCTATCAATTTTTATTTATTTATTTTTTTTTTATTTATTTTTATTTTTGTGNTGTGTGTGTGTGTGTGTGTGTGTGTGTGTGTGTGTGTGTGCAGCAGGCAATGTTTATTGATCACTATGATTATCATAGCTATCTATCAACATTTAACTGCATTTTCATAGTTTCTGTATGGAAAGCTGTACCAGAAGGTCTCCCAAATAAAGTTACAGTATTGCATTGAAGGTTTGCCATACACCAGATTATTTCTTCCAATAATTGATCATGACCATCTTGCTTGGTAAGGCACTGACTCATTATCAGAACAAGAAACTGGCAGGCATCCACACACCAATATTTGTGTACAAATAACATGACATGAACATAGTATGGCCTTAGATTTGCCAATTACTGTGTCCTTGACACAAAGCAGACTACACTTACTTCACTTTCACAGAGCGTAGGAAAGAATACAGTCACAATTTTTTTGTCGCCATAATGTGGTCTTACAGAAGAACATCCAGTTATCAGATATGTTCCATTCTCATGTGAATAAGCCAATCAGAGCTTTCCACAATGATTGATGGGACATGCAACCAATTAAGGGCAGAATATAATTTTATATAGATGAGATCTTGGATCTAAATTACATTTATGTGGTACATCAGAGGATAATGGCAGCTAACCTCTGTGATAAATTTGGGTCATTATACTTGTGTTATTATGCTAAGTGGGGTTGAGAATGCACACTGCAGGCAGAAATATAGCAAACAGAATGGACATAGCTCACTGACAGTATCGTAAACAAACTAATAATGTATCCCTTTGTGCATGATCAACAAATCACTTTGAATATGAAAAAACGATCATTGTCAGCACTATTGGAAAGATGTGCAGCTTTTACTGAAGCATGTTCACTTTGTTACTGACAAAGTCACCTCTAGTTATGTCACATGTTAAGAGAATCATCATCAATTTATACAAACATTTTCAATGAATAAAATAATTGCATGTTATATTTAAATGTACAGCAAATGTTGATTAAATGTTACCTTTGTTGAATCACGTGTGAATATGTGTGGCTTTGGCATTTGCTTAAATGTGCTAAATCTGGCTGGGTAGAGCAGGTTAAGCACTGAGCAGCAGGTCAGATGCTGTTGGGGTTAATCAGGGAACAAAATGACCACCTGTTAATTGTCTGATTGGTGCATTTTTATGGGGACTATTTTGGGGTGGTTGCCTGATTGCTCTCCTGGAGAATGGCGACTTGAACAAGGTAATGTGGTTGTTCTGATGATTACACTGGATAACTATACTGGAGTTACTGCCTGCTGGCAATGAGGCTATGACAAAATGTCTGGATGCAGACACAGAAATTCACAACTTCTTTCTATGTCTTTTACTTAGATTTTTTCTCTTACAAGTCAATCACACACTAACAGACAGACGTAACTGTAAGCAAACAAATATGAACAAGTGCATTTGGCATTATTACAGATAAACATACATGGAAGCATTTCAGTGTAGACTCGTACAAAAGTAGCCTTGTGTGTATTTTCACAGTCACACATAGACATATTTAACAAACACACACACACACACACACACACACACACACGCCTTGTTTGTAGTTTCTGCCAGGTGTCTCCCTGTGCATGCTGACTGTGTGTCTGGCACCAGTGTTAAGGTCTGGAGCCACACACAAGCTGTGTGCTCTGTCTGGCTTTTACACACTTTAAATGGGCTTTATGAATGGCTAGGACTCAGTGACAAAGTTAATATTGTACTAGGGGCCACATTCAGCCCAATCTGATAAACGGGTTTTAGATAAAAGTCAGAAACAACATTCTCGCAGTGCAGCCAGGAAGTATGTTTAAATTAACATGCCACCAAGCTTCTTTGGTTTTGCACTGCAAACATTGTGCTGTCTGTGTTGGTCCACAGATGTGTTGCATGTTTGCCATTTCTGGCTCAGCTCAAGTGCTTTTAAAGAGCAGTCTGCAGTGTCTGTCTATGGATATGTGCATGTGTGTGTGCATGTGCATGTAGTTGCTCCACCAAGGCTGTGTTTGACCGGATCGCTGCAATGAATTCAGCTCTCGACATTGCGTGGAGCCATATTTGCAGCGACTTGGACAGACAAGGTCTCTATTCACATTCTTGTGAATTTATGACCAACAACACTCATATGTACCTACACATAAATAGAGTCACAAACACATATGTGCTAATAAGTCCTCACCACTGCTCTATCATTAAATCCAACACTCGGTTGACATTCAGATCTGAATCCAGACTGAAATCTGTCTCAACGAATGGTGCTGTTGGTGGAGTAAGTGGGCGGAGGCCAGACGTCAATGTTTCGAGCCAGTCAGCAGCATCGAACGGTGTCGGAGCTCTCCGTTTCCGTGACTTTGCAGTGGATGAAAGAGGGGAAGTGCAGATGGGGGGTGGAGGAGGTGCCCGGGCCACCTGGCTGGGGGTTATTACAGCAGGAGATGGTGGGAGCTCCAGCAGGAGAGAGGAGCACAGAGGCGAGGGTAGAAAGTTGTCATCCTTGCTGTGGTGCTGGGAGGCCTGGGATTGATCAACTTGAGGAGGAGGAGGAGGAGGAGAAGGATCGGAGACTAAGCACGTAGGAGATTTATGATCAGAAACACTCACTGAGTCTGGAAGAGAGCAAAAAGAAGAAGAAAAGTCAGTGAAAGAACAAAAGATAGTCCTGCAAGTTCTAGTCTTTTATTCATTATGGAATACTCACCGACACAAGAAATAGGCTCATCCAGAATGTCATCTATGGACTGCCTAGGGTCCATCTATGCCCAAGAGAAAGAAAAACCACGTCATTCTTACTGAATAAAGTGAACTTTTGGACAAAGGATGGTGACCTCTTCTGTTCATCTACAGAATCTAACCTGTGCTTTCTGAATAGCCTCCTGTAGTTCTTCCTCCAAGCTGCGAACACCAGGAGATGCCTGAACAGGGCTTGCTGTAATCTGCACAGGCAGCTCAAAGTCCTGGCCAATTACTTCACATGGTTGGCAACAAAACACCTGGTTGGAAAGCAGGTGGAGCATAGGTCAGTCAGTGATCTAAGAGCTTACATTTTATGCACTGCAGAAAATGCCTAAAACTTTGCATGTGCCTGTCCCAGTTATCTTTGCATCAATTTGTATACCTGTGTAAACAGCACTTCTGTCTGTGCGTTTGCTTCTGGCTTGCCTCTGGAGCATCCTGGATCCTGTTGCAGGAATGGATGGAGGGATCCTCCACAAGACTGGCAGATGAGAAGAATGATGAAAATTATTAATGATTATTTTTCTGGAAAACAATCAGTACTTCAGCACATCTCAGACCAGTGATCCAATCCTCTCTGTACTCTGTCCTCACCTCATTGCTAGTGATAGCGGTGCGTTCCCTGGGCCTGCTCCTTATCCTCTCCCTCATCTCCAGCTCCACACTCAGTTCCTGTTGCTGCTGCTGCTCCTTATCAGTTTTCCAGGGAGACCCACACTGCAAGGGTAAGGAGGAGGAGGAGGAGGACAGTGGTAGGCTGGGGCTTGGAGCTCCTGAGGCAGTACTGGCGGGAGTCAGGTAGACAGCATTGGCAAGACCAGACTGTTCACCTGCAGCAGCATTTGAAAAACCATCTGGGACAACATTCAAAATTCCACTTGGAATTCCATTTGGGGCATCACTGAGAATCCCATTAGGAATTCCCCTGTCCTGGATATACACCTGTTGGTTTGGGTTGCTGCTGGGTGAATCTGGCCCAGAGCTGGAGCTTGAGCTGGGGCTCTGGCTAGAGGGCAAGAAGGGGCAGGTGGTGAGGGTCTCCAGACTGGTACCCAGCTGGCAGAGAGGGGTGGGGGTGAGGCAGGTGTGGGGAAGTTGAAAGGGGCGGAGACGCTGTAACAGTGCGGGCTTGGTGCCGGACACAGGGAGGCCTCGCTTACGCAGCTGCTGGCGCAACTCTGACACCTGAGGAAGGGAAAGGGGTAAAGGTGGAGGCACACATGAGTTTGTTGCATCATAAAATGTAAATGTAGAAACAATTATCAGTTTGAAGACATTTTGCTGCCTTTCGTAGCCATTCCTATCTAATAGGAATCTTTTCTTACTGTTAGATCATCTAGATTAGCAGGGAGAAGCTCAGGCTTGGAGGTGGGGTTTGTTTCCATAGGGGTGTGATTTGTTGTAGCAGGGACAGGTTGAGGGTTCAGGGGCATGGCTCCTGAGGACTTCACAAGATCAGTGTGATCTCCACTGGAAAAAAGAGGGAAGCATTAACTGACCCCTCACCACTTGATGACTACTGTTGGTTAAGCAGAGATTTGCATATTTGTTTCAGTGTGAATTACGTGGCGAACTGTGAGCATACCTAGGTACAACAGTGAGCTGCTGCTGTTGTTGTGGTTGTAGTTGTTGGTGTTGTTGCCGCTGTTGGTTCTGGAGGATTTGCAGCTGGAGGAAGACCTGCTGCTGCTTCAGGAGATGCGAATAGGCTGGCTCTATAGATGGGGTGGGGGCAGGGTTTTTCTGTTTGGCTCCTCCCCCTGGAAACAGAAATGTAAATGCATTAGGCTAATATATTAGTGATATGGGCAAACCTGTGGGTTTTTCTCGTATTTTTGCCTACTGTAGTCACATTTGCCTGAGTCAAATTTGAATGTTTTCTTTTGATGATAAGTAGAATAGAAAAATGATAGTGTCGTGAATCATTTAACTATCGTAAAGGGTATTGTTATCACTGTCAGTTAAAAACCATTTCAACCTCATTTCTAAAATCACATTTGGATTAGCATGGCAGATGGCTATAAAATACTGCAGTACCCATGAGCCTCAGCTGCCATTGCAATGAAAAAGACTTCAGCCACAGCTGCAAATTAGAGTTGTAGTAAGTGCAGAAGGCAAATGAATCGGCCACTAAATAACTCATCCCACTTCAGTTGTACATTAATTAACTTTATAATAAATGTAATTTAAAGCATTCAACTGGTACCTCCAGTCCCAGACCCTCCTCTCTGATCTGGAGGAATGTACTGGTGATATTTGAGTTTCCTCATCTTCGGTTTGGTGTCCCGCGGTTTCCGGGGACGGGGCAGATGGTTTAAACTGAGGGAGGGAGGCAGGGAGGAGGAACAGGAGGGGCTGGGTGGCCGAGCTGTCTGCAAAGACACAAAAAAAAATAAATAAATAAAATAAAAAATAAAAAAATAAAACTGAGGTCTTCAGTGCACACCCTGCTGTGAACACTAAGTAATTTTAAGAATGGCATATAAAATGTCAAACACAAAAATGTCAAGTCATCGGTCCGTGTCAAGGTTAAATTCTTACATGAAATTTGCACATGCCTCACAAATCTCCAGATGACAGCATGTGCCAGGTCTAACATACAACCATGCTGTGTGTGTGTGAATGTATTAACCCACAGGGCAAACACTGAGCTCCTCCACAAGTGCAAATTGACAGTAATGAATGCATAGATGCTTATGCAGCATTGTGTCTGACAAAAAAGAAATGTGGCCATCTTGTTAGGTTAAAGACCCTTATAGTGCAGTTTCATCTGTTATGGGCCTCCTTGTCAACACAAAACCACATACTCACATACAACAATCTCAATATTGTTTTTCTGGATGCAAATCTTATAATTCAATATATAAAGTATATTTTTTTTTACTTTATAATTGGAGTTTGAAAAGTCCTAAAAACATTCAAAGCAGAAAGATACATAAATTTAAAAAAGCCAAAAAATAAAAAATAAAAAAAAGAAGAAGAAAGCAAAATGAAAGGAAATGTTTTTTATTCATTAGCACTAAGAATGCATGGTACATCTGAACTGTTTTCACTAATGTTACCTTTGGCAGCAGGGGCAGGTTCTGAGAGGTCAGATACATCCCATTTGGTCTCCCAGTTGTTGCCATGGAGTTTGATTCACCCAGTGTTACACTCATAGGTTGTCTGATGCTCTCGGTTGCCGGGAGCAACGCCAAACCAGACTGAAGGTGAAATATCATATCATCAGTGTTGACATATTAAGGTATTTCTAAGCTTATCACTCTGTTCATTTTTTCTAAAGTGTGGTCATCAAAGGTTATTGTTGGCAGACTTTATGTTCAACAAAGTGAAAGACATGAATTTTGAATTTCTTTGAAACATATTTTGAATGTCATTTCTTTACCTGAGCGTGATCGGGGCTGTGTTTAAGAGGCAGGCCCACAGTTGAGAAGTCACTTAGTAATTGGTCACCTGAGAGCCCTGGCAGTGCGGGAAAGGTTGGTGATTGGTGCATTCCTCGTTGCTCAGTAGATGAGGAGGAGGAGCAGGAGGAGATGTCATCTTCGAAGACATCAGCAGACAGAGGGAAAGAGGCAGGACCTGAGGAAATTAAAAGTGAAAGGAGGTAAGGTCAAGAAGAGGGGTGGGAAATATAAAATGTGTGTGTTGTGTCTGTGTGTGCTGGTGCGTGCGGATGCGTGTTGACTCACGGTTCTCTAGGGGCGGTGTATGTTTGTGCTGTTGCTCTGTGGATCCAGGCGGGTGTTGGTCCTGGGCCTGTTGAGCCTTCTTCTGCCTCTGGGCCCCACACATACTCCTGTCTATGGATGAGGAAAGCAGGACAAGGACAAAAATGGTACCGTTAAGTACAGAGAAGGGGACAGATGGGAAATCAACAGAGGGAGAGGAGGGAAGATTGAAGAGAGAGAGAGAGAGAGAGAGAGAGAGAGAGAGAGAGAGAGAGGCAGGCAGGCAAGCAAGCAACTGGATTTCAGAACATATGGGATGTGAACATGCACGTCAGCCTTGCCATAGGCAATCAGTCCTAGTTCAAACCAGAAGAAGCATCAAAAATAGGCAACATTCCTACCCAGAGGGAGCTGTATTCCCTTGGATATGAGCATGCATGCACACGCACATGCACATGCTCACACACAGACTCACACATTCACAATCATTTTTAACAGGACAGAAATGGACTGTTTAGGAAATCAGAGAAAGCTGACACAAACCACAGAGAAGAAAAGTAGATATTATAATCACAGTCTTAATTAAAGAGGAAGGTTAGAATGGTGTAGAGAAAAGGAGGATAGATAAAGAGAGAGATGAGACAAAGATGTCAGTAATGGGAGGAAAATGATGATCCCAAGATGGGTGGGCTTATCATGTGCTGTCAATCACTGATGTGTTTGCAGGCTGCTTATAATGCAGAGTTACAGTACACAACAAGGGCACATTTCTATTTAACTGACAACTGATGAAAACATCAAGCCCATTGCAAGATTCATGCACTTCATTTCCTGGTACAACTACTGTAAGGGGGTTGATTGATAAGTTCTGAGCCTGAGACATAAAGAAGTGAGAAAGGACTATAATAATTTTGTGGAAGCAATGTAATTCCTTAGGTTTTGTTGCACATCACTTGAATTAATTTGAGCTAAGTGATTATAACTTACAAGTTCCAAAAGAGATCTATAAAGAGGACAAACTAGACAAAAGTGAAATCATTATTTACTTACTGGCTATTAAGCATGATTTTGGACTTGTTCGGCTCCCTCAGACTCTCAACTCTTCACAAACGTGAAAACAGCTTTAGAGTAAGATTTTGATGTCATGAAAGCTGTGGAAGATTTTTTTTTTTTTTTTTTTTTTTTGGACAGCCAAGGGAGGTAAAATCTCTCCAGTGCTGTTGGTAAAGGTGTGTTGAGTCGGAAGGACATTTTGTTGAAAAATAAATAATAGTATCACCTCTGATTTAAATCATTCAATGCTAGGCTCAGAGCTATCACCCTTGTTCAGTGATGGAATGGGAAAGCAAACAAGACAGCACAGATACAATAAAATAGAGTGAAGAGAGACAAAAGAGACAGAAGGAGACAAAGAGGAAATGCTATGATTACACAGGATAGGTTGCTATGGGTTTTTCTGTGAGCATACAGAGTAAAGCAGAAAGAGACAGTAACATTACTTTTGGCAGTTCATCACCTTGTGCAGTTTCAGTGTTCAGACCACTAGGGGGCAACTTCTGAGTGGCACCATCATCAGTAAGACGCTGCATCAGGAAACAGCAGGTCAAACCAACAGCAGGGCCCAGGCTTCAGTCACAATGCAGTTCAATCAGGGGAAAGTCAAATACACCCAGGCTTTGATGTGAATGTACCCTAATGCTTATGTTTCTTCATTTGAATCAGTGCTTCCCTCGGAATTTTGGCACGGTCCTTAAAAATAGCACTTTTCATCACAGATCTTGTGACAAAAAGACTCTCCACTAAAAACAAAACAAATTCAATTCTGCATGGTAACTTATTCATTAACCCATTAACCCCAGTGGTGGGGAAATGGTGATCTAAACATCAGTCTTACAGCAATAGAAGCAATATTGATAAACTAAAATTCTCTCATCAATTTTCCCACAAGCAGTCACCAAAATATAGCATATGTGGAGTGACAAACTCTTTGACATAGAAGCTTGGCTTTTGCTGTATCAAAATCTGAATGTTATCTGTAGTGTGGAAATGACATGGTTGGTACTCACCAGAGCTTCATTCTGGTCTTTCTCTTTTTGAGAGGGACAGATTGACTTCAACCCTAAAGAGACAGACAAAACAGAGTTATCAAAAGAAAAGCTTCTGCAACCCAGATTTTCATTTTGGTATTGGAAGAAGCCTTGCCTAGTAGAGAAAAGGATAGTGACCAACACCAATGAGCTGATGTATCAACAAAGCATCTTCAGCCTTCAAAACTTACAGCACAACATCAGCTCAGACTCTCTTTTGAATCAATAGGCATCAGAATGAACAGTGCTTTTTGTGCAACATGCTTCAGCTGAAGTGGCTGGCACAGACTGCAGCAACCCTCAACTGATTCTTGCTTTCCTACACTCTAGATGACACTGTCTAGTATTTGCTGCACAGAGTACCAGAGCTGGATGAATTTCTGTGTATCTTGTGCATATGAATCTTAGCATAGCATATTTTATTTACACACACGATATACTTGCATCCTGCTTGACTGATATTTTTTTTTAAATGATGCCTATGCCTTATATTCAAATTTGCACAATATTTGCATATAATCTGCATTTTTAATTTAAATTGGTTTTTTTTTTACAGTGCAGTGGAGTACAATACACATAATGCATAATAAATATTTGCATATCTGTGTTGATCCTACTGTTTGTAATGTAAATATTGGATCCTCTACTTGGTATATTTTCATATTATTCATTTGGATTTTTTTTTTCTTTGCCTGGTATTAATGTGGATTGCATAATGCAGAATTTCTTTTTGAGAAGAACTAAAATAAATTCCTGTATAATCAGAAGTTTTGGAGCATATTATTGAACACAAATTTTAAACTCAAAAAATTAAATCAAATGAAGGTTAAAGCAGGTCAATACAAATCTGCACAGAGATTTACTAATCAATAGAAAATCGCCTTTCAGTGATAAGAGTTGAGTTGAAAAATCATTAATATGAAATCCAGCATGCAGTTGTACTATAGACGGATCACTCACAATGATAATTATACACATAGACTAACCGGAGTCGCCATTGATTTCACTCTGCCTTCGGTTCTGAATCCTCAACTGCAGGACTGAAAGACAAGAATATGGATTGAAATGACTTTGTAATAAATGACAAATTATTTCAAGTTGTACTGAACTGTGAACTGGTTTGAGTTCTATTTGGAACTGATACACAGTCAATCTAAAGGGCAACTTACGTGGAAAAATAAATCACATTAATATGTAAAGGTAAGTTGGACATGATCACTGTTAAATGATATGGCCATGTAACTTATATTACCCCATGACTTTGCAATGCTTGTAGATTATATATCTTCTTGAATGCCTACCAAATATATACCACTCATACATCAGTATTTAATACACACACAAACAGGTGAAGGTGGGTTGGGCTAGGCCCAGTACACCAAATGCTTCCCCCATGATACATTTCGGTGAGTTTTGAGACCGGAGAGACCTGACGAGGGAAGCGAAAAGAACACTGAGGGGGGGTGAGGGCAGTAGCTATTTATCCCTCAGTATATCTATTTCTGTTGTTCCCATCCCCCCCTTCAGCTGTCCCGTTCTCTCCACAGGCCACTCATACATCCCCTTTTCCTCACGTCATCCTCATTTGTGTTGCTAACTATATTCTTCCTGCTTTCCTCCCTCTCACACACACACACCTCTAAAAACAAGAGTTTAACACATTAGAAAATATGGATTTTAAGCTCCTTCACACATTGTCATAATGCTGAATGTTCCTTTTTGATGTACTGTATGTGTGTGACTTTAAGGTTTTGCATGTTTTCTTAAAACTGACATTATCATCATAAGCCTACTTATGTGAAAAAACAAATGATTCCTTGAAACAGTCCTCACTATGGGCTTCAGCTTAATAAAACAAACAGCACTCAAACAAACTGTATCATCTCTTAGGATTTTAGAGGTTGACACTGACCAGCCAATTGCTTTTAAACAAAAGATCAATGTGAGTATAATATACTGGCAAACTATCAGCTCTAGTATGTTCACACATGACTTTAAATGGTCCAGCTGCCCAACAGAATCACATTTTCTGACAGGTGTTTGTATACCTTGGAGATTTTCTCTATGTCATTTCCCAGCTTTTATGTTTTGCCAGTCATTAACGATGATCGCCTGGGACCACAACAGCAGCCAGTACTACAGTATTTGAAAGGGAACTTTACATTATAGCATTATGCAGCTATAGGAATATTAGTTAATGCACTTTGTCACAAAATTCTGGTTGTCTCCTGAATGTTGTAAATCAGCAGCAATCATATTTTGGATTAGTATACGCTGTAATATAATTTAGAAATGCTTTCAGGTTCTTTGATTATATGGTCCTCTGGGTCCTCACAGAGAAGCTGCAAAATATTTACAGATGTGGACAGAATATCATTATTCCCCCGACTTTCAATGATATTTAACTTCCTGTGTGAAATGTGGGATGCTAGACTTACATTTAAAACTTCCCTTTAAACTTCAAACATATATCAATCTAATCCACAAAAACTGTGAAATAATCCGCAGTATACCATCTTTTTGGTATACTGCAACAGATTACAATTGGCAGATGGAATCAGATCATCTGTTGCTCTCCTATCCTGCTAATAACAAACTTTACACAACTCTTGGTGTCAGTAATATTTCTTTGATGACGAGGCAATGACTTTCGATCGTCGATGACTGATACGCGGAAAGAGACTTTACTCAAAATTAACAGACTTTATTGTCCCTGCTGTGTATTTTGCCATTCATCACTTAACTGCCTTTCTTAAAGTTCCATATCATCACATATAGAGATTTATATAGCCGTCAGTTTTGCTGTCTATATGTCTATTCAATACATCGCTGAGTAGCAATAACTAAATCAGTTCACCACAATCAATACCTTCACCCTATTGATCACATGATAGGCAATGTGACTTACAAGCCAATAACCTTCACAAACACTTCACCTCTGCATGTTAATGCCAGTGTTGCCAATTTTGCTTGAGATGTAAAGCTTTTGTTGTGGAAGCATAAATCCTTCTCCCTTAATTGGCAGGAGTTGAGAGTGATATAGTTGCTGCCTCCAGATCCTCACCTGAGCGGAACTTGTTCCGGATGAGCAGCGACCTCTCAGAGGCCAGTAGTGTCATGGTGGAGGGGAGGGTGGAGAACAAGGGAGCAGAGCAGAGAGAAAGAGGAAATTCCTGGTATCACTCTACCAGGAGGAATGGATCCTCTCCTTCTGTCTCTTGCAGCTGGGAATGAAATGAAATTGGGGATGGGGAGGGGGGGACAGATGCTTGTTAAGTCACTGATAGACACAAACCAATATTGATAGAGGCACACAAACTACAGCAAAGATAGATGGAGGGGGAAATCCTCTCAGACCTCCAGGCAGACTGAACGTTGTGGTGAGCTGCTCTAGCAACAGCAGCCTCCCTGTAGACATCCTGTCATAATCACACACAGTCACAGAGGCCCACCCACAGAGACAGAAGTATCAACACAGAGAATTAAACAGACAAGGAAGCTTTTAGACAGACAGAGCAGGGAGGAAGCGGAAACAGAGGAAGAGGAGAATCACGCTGCATGAGTGACAGAGACAGACGCCCCAGACATCAGGACCAAAATGACAGGAGACGCTGATTGTGATGGACAAACACGGAGTCACAACACCAACAGTTACATGGAAAACATTTCTGACAGCAGGACTGAAATGAAGCGTACATTACAAGAAGAGGAGCCACTTTTAAAGCAGAGGGCTGGAAATCTACATAAGCTGCAGTTGTACACACAAACCACCTATTAACAATATTGATTTGAACTGGCCGCAGCTACAAAGTACCCAAAGGAGGCGTGTTTGAAGGGAATGTACAAACACACAAACACACGCACACCCACACACACACACACACACATACTGTGGAATAGCTGAGGTTATGCATATTCAATAACCACAGTGGTCTTTGTAGTCCCACTCCCATAAATGCACATAACTCATTTATTTATAATATGAAATTAGAGTGTTATTGGCCCAAATGGCATCAACTCACTCATTACTGCAATCAGATAACAAACCAATGACTGAGATTTCATCTCTGGCACAGGCATTATTTCAGAGAAGGGCACTAAGGTGCTAGAAGGCATTTAAAACATTGAGAAACCTGAAAATAAAAGAAAGAGAATGAAAGAGAATACTTACAGGAAAAGAAAGAACTGAGTCCCTCAGGAGAAATTGGAGTGGATTTAAGATTAAATTGAGAGAGGTGCGAGATGGAGGAAGAGAAGGAAGAGAGAACTTTGTAGTGCGTTTAATGACGATTCCTTTCTTTCATGTTCTTTTTCATTCCCTTTTTTTCCCCTTTCCACACTTAGTTTCTCAGCTGTCCTAAAGGTGAAATGCAAGGAGAAAAGGATCTGTGGTTTCTTCGTCGCCTTATGATTGAATTCACCCTATCCTCTCTACCTCTGCCTCGCTCTCTCTGCCCCTCTCCCCATCCACCCCAAAACATCCTGGATCTTTGGTGCCAACTGTGAGCGACTGTCAAAGTTTACCCCTNGGCCTCAACTACCCCATCCACCCCCCTTAGCAGCCATTCACTCCCCGTCAACTGGTAACTGACTGATTGAGGAATAGATTCAGAGTAAGAACTTTTGTGTTTACACGACTTTGTGAAAAGTAGACAAACTGATAAAGTTAGCTTTATTCCTTAATGTTAGCAGTCCGACTTTGACTTTGAGGAACAGAAATGTGAGAGCAGGATAAAGGGCTGTTTGTTGCATGGCAAAGAGAAAAGTCCAGGAGTGCTCAAATGATGTACTCCAGTAGACTGCAGACTCAGGATATATAAGCCCCTGACACAATACCTTTAGGCTAGTCTCTCAAAGAGATTTAGTACTATTTACGTGCACATGTGTGTGTCTGTACATGTGTGTGTGATACAGAGAGTCACAGGACACAGGTCAGCGAGTCAGTGCCTGTCAGCACATAGTACATGTACCCAGCACTGGTGCCATGGAAAATCACCATATGTTGCTTCTCATTGTCTGAGCCTTGAAAAAGTTTGGGTGAACGTGTAAGAGAATGATGCATGCTCTATGCGTGCGTGTGTGTGTGTGTGTGTGTGTGTGTGTGTGTAGTGTGTGTCTTCGTGTGTTAGTGGTGTGCAGAGGGGAAAAGTGGGGAAGTGAGGTCGCATTTGGAGCACCTGTTCTGTCTTTTTGACAGACAGGCTGGTGTGTGCTGGTTCAGCAGGTCATGGAGAGCAAGGGTGG
>VXCM01000408.1:426858-467824 GCA_014773175.1 Lucifuga dentata
GAGAGAGAGAGAGAGAGAGAGAGAGAGAGAGAGAGAGAGAGAGAGAGATTGTGAAGAAGATTTGCAGAGACAGGGAAAAAGGTGGAGAGAAAGGAAGTTCAAACCATAGGGACAAGAAGACAGGAGGTTCCGAAAGGAAAATAAAGTAAAGGAGGTTACAGCCATTTTATCTGATGTGAAAAGAAAGACACTGACGTAGAAAGCCACTCATCAGAGAACAGAGTGCAGAGATAGAGCTACATGGGCCAATTACAGTTGCCATGGAACAAAATGGAACAACTAATGGAAGACAAAATGAATGGGAAGCTTGTTTTAATGCATGGTTATAAACGGACAGGTGCCATTAGCACAGTATGTGTGTGTTTTCCACCATTGTAAAATATCACCTTTGACAGCTTTTTCTCTCACACCCTGGTAATGCATATGTCACATGTACACACATACATACAACACACACGCAAACCCTGACTGCAGTAACAGCATGGTACATTTTTGAAGAAGAGGTGATGTAATTGCTGTTTCCTCTGTCTCCCCACCACAGCTACAACTTCACTACAGTCGGGACTCCCTTTCTGATTAACACCTGTTACCCTCCTTCTTTCTCTTCCTCCCTCCCTCCCTCCCACTCTCTCACACACACACACAGACTCCATAGCATTAATCCTGCACTGTGTCTGGTGAGAGAAGAGGGTTGCACGCTGGTGACCTTTCCCTTTTGCAGTATCGGATTTCTCTCTGTAATTCTGGGCTAAAATATCTTCTCATACAACATATTTGCATGCCATCAGACATGCTAAAATGATGCCTGACCCTCCACTTAGCTAGGAATAAAAGTACACTGCGTGTTTTCATAGGCAGATTCATATAAATGTGAAAGCTGGCTGCTTCATTTAAAGTTTTAACAGAGATCCAACTCTCACTAGGCTCGCTGTCTTGAGCATTACACCTCATTATGAATATCCTTCACCATTTCAGAGAGAGCATAGAGAATGAGCTGATGTATGAAACACAACACAACTCAAGAGTAAGTGTGCCCTCATATGGCTGCAGAGTGCAATGACAGCCATGCATGTTGGACCAAACAGCACATCCATGGTTAGTTTGGCTTTCCATCATTTTGGCTTTCAGTGACAATAATGGAAAGATTGTGATTTAACAGAGCAGGAATACACAAACATATCAAAATGCTGGTGTATCAAAGAGAAGAAGCAGAAACACTTACAAACACACCACACTTCATTTCACCTGCCTGCAGCTCCCTGGTCTTTCATCACATCCTTCTCTCCACTCCTCCTCTACCTGTATCACTTCAATCACTTGGCTATATGCCTTGTGCCACTCAGACGACCTGCAGCTCATTCCACTTCACGCAACACAAACACCAGCACACAGATTTCAAACACACACACACACACTCCACAGATTGCTGTTCTCACTCTGTCCGTCATCCATCTGTCTGTCTGTCAATGCACTTTGAAGCTCTGTGCAATCTGGATAGTTACCAAACCTTCACATACACACATACAGATCTCCAGCTGGACTGCTGATCTCACACACTCGGCCAGTTGAATATTCATCATAATCATACACTGAGAACCTTGTAGACTCAGCAATGCAACAGCCCAGTGGTGTCAATTAGGGAACTAGAATTTGTTTTGTCAACTTATCCTTTTTTTCTGACTGAACAGCATTGATTTAATGGCTGAAACCGTACATGGGCCCTAATTCTGAGTAAATAACGCATCAGTACATTTCCACAACAGAAAGTTGCGAGTAGTTGGGGGTCCATCTTTGACACAATAGATGCGGAGAGAAACGAGTGTGACTAACAGACCATTTAATAAATAGGGTTTATGGATATGGTTCATAGCCAGGAAGTCATAATGTGGGTTGCACTCAGCCATGTTGTTTATATGTTGTCCTTTAAATCACCTGGAATTTGGTGGAGGAAGACACGCATGAACAAACTGAGACTAATGATGTTACAGATGATACATTCAATTAAAGTCGTGATTGTAAAATGTACAGCAAACTTGTTGTGATTGTTTTACCAGAGAAAACACACCACTGCCATAGAGCAGAATGTCTTTCAGCAACATTCTCAGACAGACTGCTTGGTTAACCTCTACTCCACTCTCTCCACCTCTTTCTACCTTCAGCTGACCCCTGACCCAGTCAGTTAGCACGACTGTAATACAGTGGAGCTTAGCACAGGCCATTCAGCATGCCAAAGCCTGTCTATTCACACTTTGGCCAGCACAGCAATAAGGAATGGGACAGCCATGAAGACCCAGCCAGGTCATTTAAGCAATACAGTATTTAATAACTTATCTTCAGCTTAGCCCTATAAGGCTTAGTGGCTTAAATGGACCAGAAAATTGAGGGACTGAAAAACAGAGGACTGTCTTACAAACCCAATTACTCCCTGGAGGCAGTCCAGCTGGTCAAGTTGCAAGCACAGCTGATATCAGATATCTTTTCTCTTTTAATTTTTGGTCACAGATATCCATGTAAACTTTGGTCTTGACTTTGAAGATTAATGTATGAAAGAGAATCAGGCCTTTAACAAAATCTTTTCAAATTACAGAGGACAGTTACACATGAATAAAACTTTATGTAAATCCATCATGACATAAAATATTTTAAATAGATTGGTGCAATAGGCAAAATTTTATTAAAATAAGTTAACATAAGTCGCATTAATTAATTAAAACTTGAATTATAATGTTATATGTTACAATAACCGTAAACAATTCTTACATAATATGGATTAAATATATAAGATCAACAGGCAACAGAAGGGAAAGCGTTTCATTCACGATGTAAAAAAATGAATATCGAGTAAAAAATAAAACAAGTGCAAATGACTCACAGTGTCTCTGACATTAAGAAAGATTGATTATATCTTTCACATAAGATTGTGCAGAAGTGCAGCTCTTACAAATAGGACTCTCTCTCTTTATATATATATATATATATACACACACACACACACACACACACACGCGCGCGCGCGCACACACACACACACACACACAACTAGAGCAGAGAATTATTAGGGAGTACATACATTTTCCTTCATTTGTGAGCACTTTGGGATTCATCATGGGTTAATGGGGAATGCTATAAACTTTAATGGAGCATAGTAGCAGGTTAACCAGTATCTCAAACCTTTCCCTATAATATTAGCTCTTTTCACACAGGAAAGTAATTCATAAGGAACACAGTATATCTTGTGTGTCTGTGAAGGCTGTTTTGGCCCATCAAATGGAATGGGGAAAAATACACATTCATATAATAAATTAACATACAAATATTGAAATAAATATCACAAGTGCTCATTCTTTTTAATATAAATTAAGTAAATTCAATGAAGAAGATTTAGTGTCTAAGGCAGAATTAAAAATGGTCACCCTGCACTTAAATCATCTTCATTTCTTCTTCTTCTGCATGTACTCCTCCTCCCCTTCACTTTGGAGTCTGTCTGCAGACAACTCTTTAAGTTTCCATTTCAGACTCAGAGTTATCCAGATTGGACACAGTGGAGCTATACCATTCAGCACTTTCTTCTTCCTGTTGCACTCCGGATCCACCCCCTCCTCGCACACCTCCTCTGCCTCCTCCTCCATCTCGTCTCTCACTTAGCATTTCCATGGCTACTTGATGGTACGGGTGTTTGCGCTTGGTATGTCGACGTAGTGTGTTGCGCTCTGCAAAGCGTGTGTGGCAGAGTTGGCACTGGTAGGGTTTTTCTCCAGTATGGACCCTTTGGTGGCGTTGGAGCTCACCGGCCTCCCTGAACCGCTTGGCACAGATGGGGCACACAAAGTTCCTCTGGCCTGTGTGGATGTGCTTGTGTCTCTGTAAAGTTAAATTTTTTATTACAAACCTGTGAACATCTAACTTTATGCTTTTACTAATTGTTACTTCAGTAGCAATTAGCGTCATCTATTCAAGTAATTTCAGTTATTATTTGTATTGATCAAATTATGGCAAAGAATAGCTTGCACTGACCTGCAGATGGCTGGATCGTTTGAAGGCTTTGCCACACTGCTGACAAACATGAGGCTTCTTCTGAGAGTGAGTGATGGCATGGCGCTCAAGGTCGGAGAGATAAAAGAAGACCCGTGGGCAAAGCTGGCAGTACAGCACCCTACGTGACCCCATGGCATTTGGTGAAGATGCTGGAGAGAGGGGATCCAGTGCGTCAATGGAGTCTAGCTTACTAGAGTGGAGGATTGATCTGATATGAGGGGAGGGAGGTGCTGCACTGCTGGAGAAATATAGATGGTCCTCTAAAGGTAAATGTTCCAAATGCAGGTCAGAGGTTTCTAACTTGGGATCCAAGGCTGGGGATTGGGTTTCTGTGTCCGAGCTGGGTTGACCTAAGGGGTCATAGGCCCCACTAGGAGACTGTGGTCGTGAAGAGGATGCTGGTGATGATGTAAAAGTCGATGGTTTGCTGTTTTCATTTGAATGTTCTTCAGTAGATGTGGCTTCAGTTCCAGGGTTTAGATCAGATGAGCTGCTGATTTGGTTATGAATAAGGGGAGTGATGCTATGACTGGATCGTTCAGAGGGGCTAAGGCTGTCGGTTTGGGGAGCAGTAGTGGTGGTCTGGACAGCGAGGGATGTGAGAACAGAGGCAGGGTTCAGGTTGTTATTCACTCCTGACAGAATAATAGAGGGAGTATTGGGGCTCAGTTTGATAACAAGGTGAGAGAGTGTGGGCAGAGGTGATCCCAGTGTGCTGACCTGACCAGAGGACAAAGAAAGAGGGACCAGGCCTGAGGACGCAGTGATCTGGGATAACTGACCAGTTGCAGGGTCAAGGACAGCAATAGGTGTGGAAGTAGAGGCACACTCACCAGAGGAAGAGGGTACAGAAGAAAGGAGGAGGAGCATTGGAGTGGAAGCACCAGGTGAGGTCTGAGTAACAGAAATAGGAAGTGAGAGACCCACAGGAGCAGAGGAGAGCTGAGGAGAGGAAGAGGAGGACAAAAGCAGAATTGGGGTGTTGGCAGAGGGATTTGTGAGGACCTGAATGGGTTGGCGGGGGACTGATATCTCAGGTTGCTGAGGCAGACCAGCATTGGTCTCTTGGACAGCTTCAATGCAAGTCTCTGTGGCCTTGGAGAGAGCTGAGTTTGTAATCAGTTGTGTTCTTGTGAGGCGGTCTGGACCCTTTGACTGCTCAACATCTAGTGCTGGCAAATCAGCAGCAACAGTGGCTGGTGAGGGACACAGATCATGAGAAGGTGCATTTATTGAGTGAAGTGCTTTAGCGAAACTTTGGTCAGGATCTTCTAATGGGCTCAATTGTGTTGACCCCTTTACCTCTGCTGAATCAAGCTGATTTACGTGAGAGTTCTCTGGCTTGGAAGTGTCTACTTGGGGCACTTTGAGTCCATCTGGACTGAGAGTATATGGAATTCCCTGGTCATCTATGAGCAGAAGGTTTTCGGTGTCGCAGTCTATTAAAGACAGCGAGGTAAAGTCAGAGGTAGAAAAGAAAGAGGGAGATAAAAAAGAGTTCCCAAGTGTATCCCTGCCATCCATAAAGAATGCAGCACCCTCTTCTTCTTCATCACCATCATCCTCTTCTACTATGTCTCTGTCTCCTTCTCCCTCATATTCATCTACCTCCATAATCAGTGAGCTCTCACAGCCAGAATCATCTAGAAAACACCCATATCTACTCTCGTCATTCTCTGATTTCTTGGGTAAACTCAGATCCAGTGGTTCTGTCTGCTCCTCCATTCTCACCTCTTCAACCTGCCTGCTTTCACCAGACTTCAAGTCCAACGCTTGGAAAATTAGAGGAATATTTTTCTCCCATTGTTTCTCTGCACTTTCCTCTTTAATCTCCTTTTGGTTCAATACTTTTAGTGCATTAGTGCTGGAGATTAAAGGAGTTCCTGGAACAACAGTGTGGCTGATGTTAACATCCGTAACATCTCTCTGTTTACACATTCTCTCATTCTTCTCTCCATCCATCCAATGGAATGACTCTGCTTTGGCTTCTTCAATCTTTCCGCAAGTAATTTCCTCTAAGTCTCCCTCACTCTTCACTGCAGATGAGCATGAACCTATCTGGATTTTACTTTTATTTTTTTCTGTGATCACTGCTCCAGTTGACACCAAAACAGGTCTGGGGAAATGTGAGCGAGGAAAGTCTTTGGTCAGGCTGATGGCAGAGTTTGTGATTGGCTTTTTGCACCGCGGGGGAACAATAATTTTGATTCTGATTGGCTGGCTTCGAAAAACAGGCACTCCAGTCTTTACTGTAATTGGCTGTTTGAGTCCACCAATCTTATTTGTTCCCTGAGAGGATGGCTTAGAAGTCCCACCCACCTCTGGCATTTTCCCATTGATTGACAGAGCATCTTGGCTGATGGTCACTGCTTGCAGAGGGCATGGCTGGAGGTTACCTGGCAGGGTGCTGGATGAGGTTTTTCCCACTGGGTCCACAGAGTGTTCTGTCACTGGCTCTGATCCTTCTACACACTGGCTGCCATTTTGGACATCCAGGCTGCCACTGGTCAGGACTGTAGCCAGCTGGGAATCCATTTTGGGGCATACCTATTTAGATTTCTGTAAAATATATACAAAATAACAACTTACAAATAAGATAAGTTACAGTAACACATTTTGAATAATAAATCAATATATTGAGATTAGGTAGTGTGACTGGCAGGGAATGGGATTAATATACTAGGTTGTTAGGAGAACTCAATCTCTCTGGATTATTGAGGTCACGTTTAATGTAAAATCTTATAATTGCGCTGCAGGTGAACATTACTGTCATGATACTAATAATCGCTCTATTATCCTGCTGATACCGCATTCTGGATTAAAAAAGAGACTTATATGACACCAATAATTCAAACTCTAACTGAACTGGTTACCTTCCATGATCCTAAATCCTACCGTTAGATGAAATGTTTACGGTGGATCGCGGATTATTCACAGAAACGCACCGGAGTGCAGCGAAGGGTCCGAATGATGTGAGCGAGACGTTAATGATGAGATTTCCCTCTTTCACACTTAAAATAAATAATAAATAAATAAATAAACACACATGCATCTTAAATAAGAAAATGTTTATTTCAAAATTAATCTCGAAACATTTTTACACTCCGTTTCATACGGGCCTGTTCTTTTTAGTTACATTTTGTCTGAGGATAAACCGAGCAGAGCCATCCGTGGAGGACGCCATTACGCACAGTCCTAGGTCCGAAATGCCAGTATTAATGTGGTGCGTGTGTGCCCTGACAGCACTCGGACCGGGGACATCGGCATCAGTAACCCGTCAGCCGGAAGAGAAAAACGTGTATATTTACAGACGGTCGCGGTATGGAGCGAGTCCTTTCCGTTGCACCAGAGTCTCCTCGGACCTACAGCCAGCCATTTTAGAGCTGAGGGTCCGAGACACCGAGGGCGCAGTCCGGCAGCGTTTGGACCAACTTTCCCGGCATACAGTCATTTATCCAAACCCTGCTGTCAGAGCCGGTGTAGGACGCTGTCGATACATTTAAAACTGTATTTTAAACTATACTCCACCCATATGCAGGCTGCATAGGGACTGGCTTACCCGAGCTGTGGATATTTCCGGAGGACCAAATATGACTGTGCAGTGTAAAGGGTGATGCTGCGAAAGCTCGGGGAGGGAGGGGTCAACAAGGGGAGTTGCTATGGTGTCGCAGCCTACCGGGTCCGACCAGTAGCCATGTTCAGCCTATGAGTACTGTAGAACCTGCAGCCTGCAACGGAGAATCTCTTTCTCTCTCTCTCTCTGTGTGTGTGTGTGTGTAAGAGAGAGAGAGAGAGAGAGAGAGTTGGACTTGAACTCACCATAGTAGTCTTTATGTGCCATAAAAAGGAGTAACTAAGAACCAATTCTGAAGTACTTGTACTGCACTTGAGTATTTCTATTTTGTGCTACTTTGTACTTATATGTACTTTGTAGCTCTCTATATTTATCTGACAACTGTAGTTAATTTGCATATGAAGATTGAACATAAGCTCATATGTTGTTGTTTGATAAAGTCCTTATTTTGGCCTGAAGACTTTGAGAAATCTCCACACCATTGTTGAACCTTATGACTAATTTGGGGGATTTTCATAATTTAACATTGTCAGGAGCAATTCTTCAAAGTTAGTCGTTACTTATGACACCTTGAGTAAATTTTACTGCTAATACTTGTTTTAGTTTTGCTGAAGCTGAATTTGAATGCATGGCTTGTAATGGAGTATTATTATTATTATTATTATTATTATTATTATTATCATTATTATCATTATCATTATTATTATTATTNTATTATTATTATTATTATTATTATTATTATTATCATTATTATCATTATCATTATTATTATTATTATATTTTCATTTGTTTGGGTAAATTGTTAGAATATTTCTTTCACACTGGAGAACAAGCATTTTGACATTGTTTTATTTCAAATCACATCATTAAAACTTACAAGCCTCAAGACTTGATGCGTCATTTTAAGACAAAAGAAAGCAACAAAAAAACCCCCCCAAAAAAACACAGTAACATATCACAAAGTCAAGTCATAGCCACATTATGAGTTAGGCTACACAAAGGTAGCATAATAGGTATAACTTGTAAAGCATTACTGTATTATGTGTCATCACATAGGCCTATATTTTAACATCTACTATATGAAATGGCTCAAGATGAAAGAGGGTCAAGGTAATACTTCAGAGCTTTTCAGGTTATGTTTGCACCTGCAGTTTTATAAAGACGAAGACAATGACAAGGTCATGAACACAATTCAAACCCACAATGCCACAAGCACATGGCAGACACTTCATCCCACTGATGCATACAAGCATTGTAGGAAATATTTGAGGGTCAGACAGAGCAGACAGGTTGCTTGGTGTATTGGTGTAGGGTGCTGCTGTGTGTCAGGAAATGTTCATGTTGTGACTCAGTGTCATGAGTGTTGGAGATGAGGTTTAGAAGGACAAATCTTCACTCCACATCACCAGGCTCGCACGCATCAATCTCTGAGACCAGCCGATGAGGGAAGAGTTTATACTGCAACCATGTGGGCTCTGGAAAGATCAGAAGATGCATAAATGTTACAGAGCTCTCATATCCTCAGTGACTTTACTGGTCACTGTTTGCTAAAAAAGTCATGGAGAAAAAGAGACGGCTTATGCGGGGGGCCCAGACTTACCCAGGTAGCAGGCTGGCAGCTGGAGGTCTCCATCAAAGCATGTCTGGTTTGCAGTGATGCTGCACTGCTTACGAGGATGTTTGCAGTAGAACATCACACTCTCTCCATGAGGAACCATGGCGTCTGTAACGTCAAACGGCCAACGCTTCACTCCACCAATCACCACACGGCTTCGCCCAGCAGGGATGAGACAGCGAGCTGAGAAAATGATCAGCAACATGCTTCTTCATTGTTGATTTGATTGAATTTTTTAATTTATAGCAATTTCTTTCATTTTACAGACTTCTCATTTTATTATTTTAAAGGAAGCTTCATCTTCTTACTACTAATTTATTAGATACAGAGCCTTCCACAAATACTGGTAACCTTGGTGAATAAAAACAAAATGGGCTGTGAAAAAAATGTCTTTATGTTTATCCTCTTGATCTTTCATTCAAAATATTAACAANAATGGGCTGTGAAAAAAATGTCTTTATGTTTATCCTCTTGATCTTTCATTCAAAATATTAACAAAAATATATTTAATTACAGTAAAATAACTGAAAGGAAAAAGAAATTCTTATCATGAAACAAATATTTTTCTCAGTCTGTCTGGTGTAAATTTTGATCTATTGATCCACACACAGTGAGGAAAATGGTTCCAGCAGCCAAAGAATCTCCAAGGATCACAGCTGGACAACTGCAGACATTAGTTGTGTTTTGGGATCAGAATGTCTCCAAAACTATGATCAAACACCACCATGCCCACTGAGAAAAATATTTGTTTCATGAGAAGAATTTCATTTTCTTTCAATTATTTTACTTTAATTAAAGGTTATATTTTTGGTAATATTTTGAATGAAAGATAAAGAGGATAAACAATAAAGGCTTTTTTTTTTTCATAGCCCATTTTGCTTTTATTTACCCAGGTTGCCAATATTTACAGAGGGCCACTGTATACAGATGTTTCTAATGTTTATTCCCGCCCATTTAATTGCATGAGGCAGGTCAAACAAATAGAAACACTTCTCATATATTGCAATTACAACAACACCACTAACCAACCATGACCTCAGGCTTTAACATAACTTCTCTTACACAGTGTAAACCAAACTGAAAATTTACAAACCTAGGCATTATTACAGGGCTGTTGTACTGGGCTGTTTTAGATTATAAATTTTAAGTTGTGTGTTTTAAATAAATTTAATGTATTTAAATTCATGTTTTTTCTGGTGTCACCATTTGAAACCTGCAGAGTCGCTCTCACCTCTGCAGAATGGGGGCGATGCACTCCAGCTGCCATTTGACAGGCAGGTCACCATTTGAAGTCCATCCAACAGGAAGTTCTTTTTACAGAGGTAGTGGATGTCAAAGCCCACCTCATATTCAGTCTTCTGGACGGCCACCACGTAGCCCTGCTCCACCTCTGGAGGAGGCAGGCAGTACACCTCTAAGATAACAAGGAAACACAGGGAATTTCAGAAGCAGAATGTGATGATCATGCTGCTAATCTTTAATTTTTTGATCAAAATCTACAGTCAGTAAAATTCAATATTCCTCCTAGCACAATGAAAAAGGCATTTTTGTTAAGATTTCCTCCTCCTGCAGTTTAGCAGGACAAACAATGCCAATTTCAGCCAGAAGATGGCAGAAAAGCACTGCAAAACAGAGCAGTTTACCATAAAGGTTCTACTATGTTATAAACATAGATATTTCTATCTGCCTTCCTCTTTGAGTCTCCCCATATCTGAATACACACATAAACAAATACAAACAATATGCTGGGGAAACAATATATATCCCACCCTTCAAACAGTGAGACACAGTCTCTGTCACTTCACCCACACATCAACCAACCTGACATCTTCTCCTGCTAACCATGAAAGATGCATGCAGACATACTGAGTGTGAAGAGAGAGGCACACACACACACACACACACACACACACACATTCAGTGCAATATACCATCCACTACTACACACTTACTTTTACAGATGGGATGAGGGTACTGCCAGGTTTGATTATCTTGGCAGAAATTTTCACTGCTTCCCACTATATCCGCTCTGCAGGACAGAAATCAGAGAGTCATGGAGTGTATTAGCTGTGTGATGTATACAGTCATGAAAACTAAGGAGCCCCCATCTGAATACACCAGAGTGATGAAAGGCATATGATTCCTTTTCCTCATCATCTCTCTTTCAGTAAATTTTGTGTGCACAGTTCTGGCTGACACATGGATGAGTCACAGCGTAAATTGGAGTCAGTACACGATTATACTGTAATGGCCTAGTTAGCTCAATGGAGAGATAATCAGCTGGGAGAATCAAAATAAATTCCCTGCCATTCATCACTTTTCATCCCTCCTTCCCCAGCTCCTCCTCTGTATTCAGACCTTTCCTCCTCTCTGCTTCATAGCCCATCCCCGTCCTCTCTCTTCCCCAATTTTTGTCTCTTTTGAGGTTTTCACAGCCTCTACTGAACCATTCACAACCTTAACACTCTGGTGTCAGAAGAATTTTTGTACTTTTACTTTTCATTGAATTTGACTTTCATTTGTCACTTCAGAAGCTGTAAAAAATAATAATCTTTTACTAGAATACATTTTTTTCATGTGAAAACCTTGCAATACCAACACCAAACTGGGATCTGAAAGCACTTCATAATTTTCAAGGCCTCTTTTGTAGTTTGCAGTGAGTGTTGTACATTCTGTACATGTTGTACATCAGGTTGTACATTTTAGAATCTTTTTTTTTTGTTTGTTTGTTTTTAGAATCGTGTGCATGTTTTCTGAAATTTTCCACAGCTTTTCCCTGTTTATTTTATTGACATCATTTAAATTTTCTAGATTTTTTAGGAATTAAGTAGAAAATCAGGAACTTTCTTCCAGCTCTTCCATGTTAATCTCCCCTGTCTCACCCAGACAGACAGCTGTAGCGGATGAATGTTCCTACAGCAGCATTGCCCTGGATGCTGAAGGTGCTGATCACTTCCTCAGGCAGAGGACAAGTCTGGGCAATGGGTGGCGTGGGTGACTGAGTCCCTGAGGGTCAGAGAAGAAAGTGGAAATGGAAGAATGGAGAAAAATTTTAACCACCAAATAACTGACACCAAAAAAGTACGTTTGGTTTGTAATTTTATGGCAGTATCCATTAAGCTAAATTTAAAATCACTAAATGCTGTACCAACTCATGCCAGGAGATGGTGGGTGGCCAAACGTTACTTATTCTGTACAAAATATTCCTTTTTAAAACTCAGTGATTCAACAATGACATCATCTGGTCAACATCAAAATAGAACAGCAAACACTGCACATGCTATGCTTATGTAAATCACTTATACTTACTACTCCTTTTCCCCTCTCTGATCAGAGGAGGTGTAGTCATATAATATTAAAATGACACCCTGATATTGTATTATACATATTGTTTGCAGATAACGTGATATAATCTCACCTGAGTTCCCCTAGTGACTTCCATATGGATTTCACATTATTACTGCTCTACAAATTACGAGATAGAGTACAAAGTATCCAAGTTACCAGAAAAACACAACAGCAAGAAATCAGTTACAATTTCCATTTTACCTTGTTTCTTTGACAGGTCATCCCTATATTGATGCTGGTGTCCAAAGTACTCAGCATGTACCTATACATGCATCATCATTTAAAGAATTACACGCACAATAACCCACACTCTAACAAAATCTATACAGACATGAAATTATAATGTCTTTGGAGCTGATTAAATGTGTATTTCAGGCATTAGCAAGAAATGAATGGAGAAATCCTGATGGAAAAAGTGAATATGGAAAAAAGGAAGCAGATAAAATGGAAGGGAGGGAGGAAGACAAAGATAAGACTGATAAAAGGAAAGAAAGAAAGAATGAATGTCAGTCACGTTACCACATTTTAATTTCAGTTTCTGCTCGGTTTGTGACTCACAGAGGTGTTTCACTCAATGTCTTGTTCTATTTAAACTGAAATAACCCTTCTTAGGTAATAAATCAAGATTCAATGAGTGGTTGAAATGCTGCCACACTCAGAATTAGCTGTAGGTGTGATTGTGTAACACCTGGCACTGTTCATTCCTGGAAGTCTGAGTACCTCACACTTCTGGAAATATAAATATGAAGAGTGGCACTTGGTGAGAGGCTGCAACGACCCGAGCTCCACCGAGCACAGGCTTCCAAGCTGAATGCAGCTTTGAAAAGCAGAGACAGCTCTTGCCTGAGGGATGCCTTAGCTATCTGAAAGTGAGAAACATTAGTATAAGAACATAAAAGGGCCTAAGGGAGAGGGAAAGTTACAAGCCGGTTTGGCTTTAGATGTGAGCATGACGCGCAGTTCTGTTTTCACATACCGCCCCTCTCCTGCCTTGTACTGTTGCCACCCACACAGGCTGCAGCAAGAAATCAAACAGGTACAGTATATCAAATTAATCATTTTAAAACTCATTTTAATAGAAAAAATGAGCGATATTACTGTTAAATAATATGATTGAGTCCAAATACAGGTCCAGCCCTGTTTGTATTTTGCACACACAAACACACACACCAAGATAAATAGCCTAGAGATGCATGCTTGTCCTTGACTCCCATTGTAAAGAAGGACCTTACCAGAGGCCTCAAATGGACAAGGATGAGAGGAGGAGGAAGAGATGAGAGGAAGAGAGGATGAGAGAAGAGAGCAGAGGAGAGGAGAGCAGGGAACAGAGAGGCCTGGAGCAATATGAGCAACAGAGCTCTCTGATTCTCCTGACTGTGATCTGTCGCCCACACACACACACACACACACACACACACAGAGAGAGAGAGAGAGAGAGAGAGAGAGAGAGAGAGAGAGAGAGAAAGAGAGAGAGACTGTCACACATGCAATCCACCCCCTTGCACATACACACCTAATGTATAGAGAAAAAAAATACCTACCTCTCTCTATGCTCTCAGTGATAAACACAAATTCACTCACACTCGCACTATCACACACTCAGCTCTATGCCACTTTGACAGTGATCTGCCGCCCACTGCATCTCAGTGGGCACGAAGGAGCTCGACTCACATATGCAAAGGATGCAAAATAAAAATGCTCTCACATGTTCAAAACCCACCTACCTTCTTTCTGCCTGTGTCGCAGCAGGTGGAGCTGAAAATCATTTCCCTATCTGACATCTTTAATAGCTATTCCATTTCAAAAATATAAAATGTGTGACCAGGGCCTGGCTGACTTGAAGTTACGTGCATAAACGTGTTTTTTTTGTTTTGTGTTTTTTTACTGTAGCTTCAGGTCTGGGATTAATGCATCTGCTCTCAGACTCTGAGGTTGAAATTGTACTGTTTTTATCAGCACTGACAAGGCAACACAAGTAATAACAATGCTGTGATTTCAGATGCTGTAAACTGATGAGATATGCAACGATGTATTGATAAATGTGCAGTGTGGCCTTGAAGCAGTCATAGAATGTTTGTGTTTTATGAAAAGTCAATTCAGATTTAAAAATCTTATTCCAAATACAGTCACAAAGCAGAAACAGATAGAGAAAAAATGAGTTACTACATGATTATCTTGGGGCACCGTGGTACTGCCAATATAATAAGGTTACAAAAATATAATAAGAGAGCAGCTTGAAACATCCTTGCATTAATAAAACTGTTAATTGGATTGCTGTCTTGTTGATGCTTTTGTATGCAGGTTTTGGGGAGCAGCCTCCAAATAATTACATTGAAATGAATGTGTTGATCAATTAATATATAAAACTCGGTGAGCATTAGAATGACCTGGTTCAGCAAATTATGGATTTGTCCAAATGGGTGGTCCAAATAGACACAGGCCACCCATTTGGACAAATTCTTTAAAGTAAATCTGGTGATATAATTTTCATCTCCATCTAGGTTTCCTACTCTGTGTTATGTGCAATAAAGGCTGACATGCCCAACAAACACATTAAACAAAAATAAGACTGGCAGAACATATAGCCACGTGAGCTTTACTGCACATACAACAGGCATTTGAATGATGTAAGTCCTCATGTACCTGTATTCATTTTCATTTCCTCTTTAAATATATTATCAGTATACAACAGTTACATCTTCAGACAGCCAATATGAATAACTAAAGCTGTGGTTGCTATGGCAATGAGGAGAATAGGTCCCATTTGTGCAGTGTCTCATTTGACACAATCACAGAGGGATTACATCCCTCTCTCTCTCTCTCTCTCTCTCTCTCTCTCTCTCTCTCTCTCTCTCTCTCTCTCTCTCTGTTGCGGAAACATAGAGTTACACACACCTTAGAACTACCACAAACACAGATCTACCCGTATCACTTCATCATACCCCATTAAGTTGCACATACAAACACATGCTGTAAAACTGCAGTACACGTTGATGACATTAAAAACACACACACATACCACAGTACGTACTTGCAGATACCACTCATTACCTGTTCTGGTACCTGTGAATGCCTGTGTGAGAGAAAAAAAAAGGGTATTGTATTGAACTCAAACCCACCTGTGCAGACGGGCTCATCCCCACTCCATTGTCGGTCACCTTGACAACGGCGGATGGTTACATCTAAGCCATTGGGCAATGTGAATCCTGCTTTGCAGCGTACTTCAAGCAGGGCAGAAAAGGAGTGAGTGGGAGAGAGGAGATGAGTTTCTGAGTTCTCACTGGGGGGCAGAGGCCAGGGACAAGTACGACCTGAGCAGAAAAGGAAAGATCCAGAGAGGATTGAGAATGTGAGAGGTGAGGCACAAAACGTTACTCATAATGTGCTTGTTGCTTGTGTAGGACAAAAGGAATGATCAGCAGTAAACCATTTTAAAGGGCACTAATGAGGTGGTATATCAGACTGGATCCACTCATCGTGCTCGTTTACACTAACTTACATTACAAATATAATCCAAAGCTTGTGTGCAACACTGGCACTGGTGTAACTTTGAGAGAGCAAAAACACTTGGTATTTGTGCATGTCCAGAGCTTTTATTTTCACAGCTGAGTATACATGTGCACTAATTACACACACACACACACACACACACACACACACACACACACACACACACACTGGCATCCACAGTAATTTAGGCCATATGCATAAAGTTAGTTACCTGGAGCCACACAGCTGAGACCACACTGACCATCACACAGACACTGGCGTTTGTTGCCACAGTCTTTGTCCATCTTACAGGGTCGAGGACACATCCTGCTCCTCTCCTCTCCCAGCAGTCTCTCTGGACACGACCCTTTTGTCACAGCACAGACACCATCATCACACCTCCAGAGTAATTGGCCTTTTCCATTCATGACCATTTGTGAAAAAACACATATGCTAAGGACTGTAACAACATTTTGTTCACCAGTTCTGCTTTGTTATTTATGTTAAGGTTCAGCAAATGCAGTGTGGGTGGCAGGGAAAGAGTTGCCACCTAGGTTGCCTGGAAGTATTCGTCATTCAATTATCAGTCTTATTTTTGGTAGAAAAATGAGGCTATCATTGTTCTTTTCTGCATAAAAAAGAGAAAAACAGAGTATTTATTTCCTAGTTTCATCTGGTTTAAGTTTTGTTAAAAAAGTGCCATTTATGTTTGAACAGTTAAAATATATTATGGCACTCTAGTACAAACCCTTCTCATTTTCTTTCCCCCTCCATATGTACTCCATCAAGACCATCATAAATCGTATCCGCTGCTTAGTTTATACTGTACGCAAACTGTGACACACCCTCAAGTCCAGAACATTTGGAGTGAGGGGGAGAGGAAAGGGGGAAGCAGACAGGTTCCCCAGCCTTCATTTTTCAGGTCGAAGACACTTGTGTTTCTGCATTCATTCCACTCATTCCATGTCTCAGGAGACATGGAGACATACTGTACACTCAGTGCACCATGACCATATCTTTTTTTTTTTTGTAATTTAATTTAATAAAAGAGCACAAAAAAANAAAAAAAAAAAAAAAACAGCAAGAAAGCATGCAGAGACCCTAACCCAATCATTAATTCAGTAATTGCACAGGTAAGGGACATCAAGAAATAATAAATCAGGAGTAACAATCCAATCCAGAGTAATTAATTCCCAGTATTTAGTATGACAGGTCATCTGTGTAGATAGTGTGTGCAGGGTTCTCTTAGCATACAGGCTTACCTGCAGCCTGTGTGGACACAGATCCAGCCAGAGTCCACAGTGCCAGGAATAGCAGTGCGATGTCCATCCTTGAAGTCAGGCCTGGGACGATATGAGGGAGGGAGGTGTGCGGACAGCATTTTGAAGGAAGGGAACAAAGGGTGGGANGGAGAGAGAGAAAGAGAGAGAGAGAGAGAGAGAGAGAGAGGGCACAGCCCAGGAGTACACATCTGGTTCGTGTTGAGAAGTAAGGAAAATTCCACTCTAAAGGACCTTTCACCCATTTCTGTTAAGATAACAGATCAAGGGGGTGATGCATGTTGCTCCCGCATGTAATAAACAAACAGGAGATGAATCAGCTAAGTAAAGTGACAGATTTTACCTTAATTAGCTGCTGTAAACCCAGCATGTGCTCTCCCATACAAATGTACATGGATACATCCACACACATAACCTAAACAACAGTGCATCTATTTTTTCTTTTACTCTTTAACTGATATGCAGCAGCCTCTTTGTAATTATAGCCTCTTCACAGCTGAGCATCATACTGTATGATTTTCTACCTCAACCACTGAAAGTTGAAAATCAGTCCTACTTGTGTTTTTATAAATTTGATTTGGAAATAGGAGAATCATTCCAGTCAAAATAACATTGGCCTGACTCAGACTTTTTTTTTTTTTTTTTNTTTTTTTTTTTTTTTTGTCTATTTACACTGTGTAACAAACGGGGAGGCTATCTAAACAAGTAGTACCAGGAAATTTCCCAGCATTAACAGTCTGTTATTTAACCAGAATTATGTAGGCTTAAGTGGAGTAAATAAATGAAGTAAACTTCTACTACCCATTCCAGTCACACAGGTTAGGAGAGCAAGAGCTACTAAAATAAAAACCAAGAAACACAATAAAACACCAGAGGAAAAAGGAGCAGTTGTGAATGAGAACAATCTTTTATTGGTGTTTTTGGGAAAACTTGACTACATCCAAATAACCAGCACTTACAGGCTGGGCACTATGGACACCACTGATGCAGCAGGATAGTTGTAGTTCAGTTAAGAGTCACTACGAGATTTATAAACCACATCTGTGAGGATTTTAGAGACTAAATCCAGGTGGGAGAGCAAACACTGATTGAGCTGAAAGAAACCAACAGGGAGCATATACATAGTGAGCACAGTCCATAATCAACTGGAGAGCATAAAGAGAGGTAAATCAAGTCGACATGTACAAGATATGGATCCGTTTGTGAGACCTGTGGTCAAAGAGGTGCTGCCCAGTGGGGGAGGCTGAGTTGCGGTAAAGAGTCTGTAGCAGAACTGAATATCTGGAGACAGAAGGTTTTTCTATTTGAATAGTCTTTCTGAGGAACACATAAGATCAGAGATATTTCAAGGTGCAATAAATCATGTTCACCCAAAGAAAGAAAACTGTCCAATAATAAAGAACAGCAACAATAAAAGGGATAACAACCATCGTAATCATAACAATAATAATATCAGTATAAGTAACTATTCATTGTGGTCATTAAGGAGATTATAAACACACTCTATCACTAGTTTGGCCAGTCCTCCACACTCCACCCCCAAGACCATACATAGTGTACCAAAGCCCTGTGTAGGTGCTGTGGCTCCACAAGACATTAAAAGATACAGTAAGGACTGCTGTAATGAAAAACAACATTAAATATCAGCAAGCTTTGTGAGTCAACACAGGAAGTTTTGGCTTTTATTCATCACAGAAATCTGAGAGATTAACACCATTCCACTCAATAGGGAGTGCTCAACATATCTCCTAGAAATCATCGAATACGCAATATTTAAGTGTGTTCATAAAGTACAGTAGGCTAATTATGACATGCTGGGGAAATGTATTACTACTTCAGAGCGTGTCATAGCTGTGAGGTTTAACTACTCCATGTACCGTTGAGGTACAAGAGGAAAACAGGTGTGACGTTATTGAAACAGTTAGCATATAACTCATGGGAGAGGTGAGAGGAGGTGGAAATAGACACTGGATATAGAAACACAGGAAGGGTAATGATGTCCTAATAAAGAGAAGAACAAGGTCCTGTGTTACCCAGGGTAAGATAGGGTAAGATATTAAACACCAGAGTACAGTAAAAGCACCTGATAGGGAAAAGAGAGAAAGTTTCAAAGATACGAGTTTGGGTTAGACAAAGTTGTACCCATCTCAGAAAAACAAGACTGTTGTACAAATGGCTAATATTGGTAGGGTTTGGTAGACGGGGAACTTAAGCACCAAACTAGTTACACAGGATCACTTTGCTCTATTAAAAATGTAAAAGACTGGTCTAGAAAAGTATCGAGGATAGTGCTGGACTGTACACAGTGTCTCTCATTCTGTCTTCTCTCTCTGTCTCAGCATGCCCATTCCCAGTGACAGAAACGTAACAGGAATAATTAAGTGCTTGAGTAAAATCCACAAAAATGTCAAACTATACGATTTTAAGATTATTTTGCTCTCTATATTACAAATGATACATGCATCCTAGCCCCTGCTGCTGCATCCCGACTATAATCAAGTCTATACCCGGCAAAGGTTGACCATCTGTTAAAACATCTCGTGACTCGTCTATGATACAAAGGTATTTACCATAGCATTCTGTGTCTCTATGTCCCAGTCATGTAGAAAATATACAAAATTATTCTCCAAATTTGCTCTCCCTCTAATTTTTCTTAAGTATTATAAAAATATACAATTCTCCAATAACAAAACTCTTAAAAGTCACATCTTTCATCTGTTAAATTAATCTCTCCGCTTTTAAGAGCACCCACCAAAACAAGACACCTGAGCTTCAATACACATACCTCCTCCTTTTCTCATACATTCATCATTATCATAATAATCTCCTCATCACCCCATGTCCATCATACCACCCTAAAAATTAGTCTTTATAATTAATCCATCTCAATCCTCCTCTCCCTGCTTTTGCTCCACCCCTTCATCACTGGTCAGCGAGACGGTTCTCGTATTTACTAAGGATGTTGCGACAGCGGCCAAGTTCCTTCCGCATCTCAGCCACTTCCTGTCGGAGGGCAGCATTCTCTCTCTCCAGGTAAGCAGCACGCACTGATATTTGGTTCTCCTTAAGACGGCGAGCATCTCTGGAACGCTTTGCTGCTTCGTTGTTTTTGTATCTCCTGCTCCAGTACTTGTCATCCTAAGAGAATAGGTGGGAAAATAGTATACACTGATTATTTAAGTAGAATACAACTTATCGATAGCTATATTATTATATACATATCAATTTGTTCTTATCAAAATGTCTACCTCCATACTAGTCATTTTATTTTGCGGTATGGTATAAATCAAATAAACTTTTCTTCTTTTCTTGTTTCCAAAAGTCAGAGGGATTAGTCGAAATAATGAATAAGTTTCTCAAAAATTCTTCAAAACTGCATTGTTTGGAAATAGTCTTTATAGTCAAAATCCTGTGTTGTTATTGAGAATGTGGGTATTTGGCCATGAATGAGTGTAAGACACAACTACAGTGTTTGAGATCAAATGAAGTGTGCAAACACATCACAACACACACGACACTGTTGGGAAAAATGTTTTGTGTTCCTCATAACTCATCAATAATACAAATCCAGCATCTGAATAGTATTCCAACACTGAGCTGGCATTGTGAGTCTAACTCTGCAACTTTTACTTTGTATGCTTAACAGTAACAAAGATAGTGACTAGTTTAATATTTGTAAATTATTACTGCAGTTAAATACAGCCTTATAGCTCAAGTTTATGACTGCTATTAACATCCCACGTAAATTTATTAAATGAAATTCATTCACTGCTAACAATATGTGTGCATATCTACCTCATTATCGACAGAGGCCAGCAAAGCAGATGAAACTTCTAGGACTACTGCAAGATAATTGTTTTTTTTTTTTCAAATTACAGTCATCCATCCATAATCTTGTCAGTCTTTCCCCCTCAGACTTTGACTGTGTCTTGTGTCTTGAGTATCGCGGAGTGTTTGCGTAGGAGCATGCAATTATCATGAAATTCCCATGGTTCATTTGAATTATAGAATCTAATATGCCTATAATATTATGCATGTTATATTTCTACTGTTGAAGTGATCATCTGTGTGACATTTTGGCATTTAAAGACAGATAATTTGGGATCAGATTTTATTAGCCATCACTGCCTATCACTGAACATGGCATGGCAAGATGCAATGCACAAGAAGCCACTGATACCCGACACTGTCCTGCTGTTCCGGTGAAGACTCTGGGCTGTGCTCACCTTCATGTTATCGGGCACTAGCACCTTGCGGGCCTTCTTGATCATTGGCTGAGGTTTGAGATCATCTTCGCTTAAGGAGTGCCTCCTGGGGTCATAGGACTGCTGGTCAGAGCTGTTGGACAGAGCCAGTTCTGAAGAATCAAGGTCAAACATTCCCATCGCATCTGGCCCGCTGCCCGTGGGCGTTAGCAGAGGTGGACAGGAGGAGGAGGAGGAGCAGGAGGGAGACGGTGACTCACAGGAGTCGTTCATATGTGTCTGACTCCCTGGAAGACAGAAAGAGAAATCTATTTAACATGCATACCGAAATGGATTCTACTGTGCTACTTAGCCTAAGTGGCTGGTACCAGACACTAAAAAGCAATCCAGACATATGCAGTAGTGCATTATGTTGACCACCAGATGGAAGCAGAGAACTATTACTTTCTTTCCATTAAAAACAAAAAAAGAATTCCCATGCCTTGGATGGATCCCAAATCGCTGAGCTGATTTTTCGATCACCTTGTAATTCATAGACAGTACGTAAAAATTTCAGGGGGACAGTTACATTTAAAGAATAAAGTATCACAATATATTTACTACTCCTAAAAAATTATGAAAGTAGCCATCATTTTCCTAGGGAGCCTATTTAATCTCATTTAGTACCAAACTTTATAGACAACTGCTATATCAAACCTGACACATAAGGACAGTCACATGACTCTGGTTAAATCAGTGAATATATATAATGTTGGTTACCTATTATCAACCAAACAGTGAGATGTTCTTAGAAAGACACAGACAATATTCCAATTATTTAACTAAATACTAAAAGAGAAAGTGAAAATGTTATGTAACTTTCTACCCTCCCCTTTAAATCAGTTTCTTTAAGTGGGGCCAATATGGGGCTACAACACACCACACCCCCTTTAAGGCCCAATACACCTTACTCAAACTGTCAGGGCACACACACCCCTCATCTGTTCCTATATATCTCCAACAGTCTTATCTATGGCTAATTTGTTCTGAAAATATCAAATATTATGTATTATAAATATATAACAAAATCAGGAGAACTACATGGAGGAAGTGATTGTAAACATTAAGCTAACTGCTAAATACCAATATATGTCTAATTAAAAGAGATATGAAAGTCACAACTTTTATATTTTAGATTCTTAATGTAAAATAAAGGATGATTCAAAACTGTAACAGAAAAACCAGATACAATTCCAGAGCCAAGTCACAACCAATGGCAAACACGGAGAACTTATATAAGTTAAAACTCCCTGACAGGGATAGATGGACACTAAGCATGTCAATTGCTTAACACCACAAAACTGTGGCCTTCAAAATGGCCACAGAATTGCATCAACACCTTCATAACACAGTCTCAACAAAAACTGTATGCCTTGAGTTTCACAAAGCTGTAATCATTGCAAGCCTAGCATGTGGAAACACTCGTATCCAAGAGCAATGTGAAAAGTGCACAGCCTGGTGGAGCAAGGGTTACAAAACCTTAACCCCTGGGCCATGAGGAAAAGTAATATATCTGATGACTCATCAGTTTCTGTATTCAGTTGATCTGAGAACAACAAAAGCAAAGCAATGCCTGTTGCCACAAGATAAACAAATATCAGCTGATCTGAAATACATGGACAGATATCTATGACATAAGTCAAGGTAATTTGAGGGCATGTTTCCATACCATGCCACAGTGCATACTGTTCCTCCATGATGTCCTCACATTCCATGATGATAATATCTGCACAGCACTTGCCAACAAATTAAAGAGTGCTTTCACAAACACATGTGAGATTATGTTAAACACCACCCATTGTCCTCTGTGTATCTCTAAATCAGATTTGACTGATTAGCACAGCTTCAAGCAGAGAGCAGCAACTCCTCAGTGAAACCAGCTGCTGTCATGTTTAGAAAGACTGAAAATCCTCCTCCCATTCTTGCTATATTGTTGACTAGCTCGGCTTTTTGGGACAAAGGAAAAATAGATTTTTCTGCATGTGTGTTAAACAGCAGGATTTAATTTTTTGAAGAAAAAAAGTCTAAGTTTTCTCCACACACACTGTTCGGGACTTGTACAACAACATTCCAAACAGGAGTGCAGCTTGTGAAGAAAAGGCTTCTCTCTCTCTCGCTCTCTCTATTAGGTACATGATATTCATATGCTGTTCATTCACTTCTATTTTTCAGTGTCTATAGAGCTACACTTGGTTAAGCAACTTGACTGTATTAAAATAGATTAGAATGTTGGTTTCAGGCTTTGGGAGAGTTTATGAGAACTATTCCCAAGTTTCCTCAGCCACAAAATATGAATAAAGACATATATATGCTTTTAGACTGAGCAGTATTCCACTTCAAACAAGCAGGATTTAATTTTCTAATTTTTTGAGCTTGTATAAAGAAATTTTTCTGTATTCTCTACACATTGTATATTATTTCATACAAACAGATATCTGATCCAAATACATGGCTTTTTTCATATACAACAAATACATGATTATAGGTTTAGAATAAACATTCTGTGGCTGAAAAATGTATGGGGTGCAATCAACAAACCATAAGCTGTTGTATTTTGGATATCAATGTATGTAGTCAGTCATTAATCAGATGTTCAGTTTGATTTCCAGCAGCGTGGGGAATCTCTTCCTGTTCCTCTGCACCCCCTCCCCCTCTGGACTCCTCCTACATGTCTGTTAGCCCCACCTTTAGTTCTTTCACTCCAGTACTCTCAGCTTCAGCACGTGTACTGACGCGTGCACATGGCTGTGGCGTGTGAAGTGGGGAGAGATTTAAAGACACGCAACTCCACACACTTCTCTCCCTCTCTCCTCGTACTGTTTTGACCCTGTTGCACATGAATAACTGGAATGAATGCTGGACACTGCAGTACACAGATCACATGCCAAACTAAACCAACAGTCTTTATCACAGCTAGGAGGTTGACTCATCAAAAAAGCTCACTCTTTCGTTGCTTTCTGCACCTCTCTAAGTCTTTTATTTCTCAACATCTCCCTGCTGTTGATCCTACCATAAAGCACAGCCTGAAAGAACTGGATTTTAACACTCCACCATAGTATGGTGGAGGGTTAAATTTCAATCACTGTTAAACAGCCATTCCTAACCTGACTTTATCAAGCTGACGTTGCATTTAGATCCCTGTGACTTTATCTCCTGGCTGCAGTTTGACCCCACAGGACAGAAAAGTGCTCGGTCACTACAGTGTTTGTTATAAACTCAAAGGGGACAACTAAAATGCTGAATCACTAGCCCATGGGAACATTATTAGAACACCACATAACCTTGATTACATTTCATACATTATTGAATTGTAGGGCTAATAGCCTCATCAGTGGCAGGGGACAATTTGTCTCCTTGAGCTTCTCAACTCTGCAAAGTCTGCAGAACCCTCTTTCAGGATATTGCCATTTTGAGCTGATCAGGACAAACCTTGACTAGTGACATGCAGTGCTAAAATGCTATGTCATCAACTGTCCTTAGTTATTTTTTTTCATTTGGTCTACTGTTCATCTAGTTTGTCAATATCAAAATGGTCTATGTCTGTAAACTCACCATGCGGATAGTCTGTTCCTCCTGCTAGGCTCTGTGGCTGAGCCACTTCCAAACCAATGAGTGAAGGGGAGGAAGAGGTAGAGGGTGAAGAGGAAGAAGAGCAGGATGGGGATGGAGATGGTAGGCACTGGGAGCTCTGGTTGGGCACAGCTGACTGGGAGCTCTGTGAGGGGATCTGGGCTGAGCTGGAGCTGTTATTGTTGTGGATATTGCCCATTCCATTTTCAGTCAAAAACTCCTCCAAGTCCATATATTGAAGCTGGAAGAGGCCCCCGTCTGCAGGCAGGGTGCGATCCCACAAGTGAGGCCCAAAGAACTGGCTGAAATTTCCTCCTCCATTTCCACCACCACCTCCACAGCCATTACTACTGCCTATTCCACTTCCATTCCGCATGGAGCATGCTCCCACGGACTCCTCATCCAGGTCTGGAGATCTGTCTTTGTCTACTATAAAAAACACAATCATTATTAGATCACGATGAAGATCATGAAGAATACTTTAGAAGTGTCAGATTACTTCAACTGAATTCAATGCTCAACAGAGTTATGTTACCAAAAGGTTTACATAAGATATTTTGCCAGATATTCTGGCAAATTGTTAACATCAACTCGCCATATTTGTGCAGAAGTAATGGGAGTGACAGGTGTACCCATCAGATGCACTTCTGCAAATTCTCTTTATCAGTCTGCCTCTCATACACACACACAAGTACACACTAACAGATGGACCAGATGGTAGCTGAATTGCAGCTTTAAGCAAGAGCTGAAACCAATTTATTGTCAAAACTTAAATGTAAGCTCCTGAACAAATCTCACAATAGCTGAAGCTACATTTTTCTCAGCAAATAACCAGAATACAAGCCTGCACAGTATCACAACTAAGCCCAAACATGTTATTGCTCATTGTAATCTAGATCCTAATGTGAAGTCACAGCTGGGATTATGATCCAGGTGGATACTTGTCAGGTTCCATGACAGGGTCACGTGCAAAGCTGCAGAGTATGGTTGGAAATCTGATGCTACAATATATTACAAACAAAAAGACTGCTCCATAACAATGTTACATATTTGTATTATAATATTTTCAATATCACAGCAGCATTGGGTGGGAAAGTCATGCACTGCCACTGAATTTCACTGAAAGACTGAGTTAGGTACCATCTACAAAGTAAGAGGCTGCTGCACATTCAGCAGCAGCATCATCACTGTAACATATCATTAATTCATCAAATGAAAGAGCTTCTCACCTTTCACATCACAGGGGCTTTTTAAACGCTGGTCTCCTTTTATGGGGTGCTGCAGGAGGGATTTCAGACCCGCCATAGAGGTGAGGTGTCCCCCAGTCAGTGAGCCTGCAGACTGAGTACAACTTCCAAACTGTGGACTGGCACCAGCAGGGAGGTCTGGGGTTGGAAGCTGGGAGAGCTGCCTGGACATCCTGGACCAGATGGGGTCACAGAAAGACACCTGGAGCACTGAAGAGGCGAATAACACTGACCAGAGTATCTACCAATAGGACAAGTATGCTGATGACTGTGTGTGAGACAGGGAGGGAGGGAGAGGGAGAGAGAGGGACAGAGAGGGAGGGGGGATAGAGTTTTAGAAGTGCCCATGGAAAACAGGCTACCATTGTATTGTAATTATGAGCATTCTCTTAATATGGTAATTTCAGAATATTCGTTAAAAACTTCAAATAAAACAAGAACTCATGCAATTTTTACCTTTTATCTCAAGAAGGTTTGCTTAATTCCATGCAGAAATATTTTCATCGAAGTATTCCATGGCAGATGGCGGTGTTATAAACGTTGTATATAAATACAGCTGTTGTTATTAGCGGAGGAACAATAACGCAATCTAAATAAAAATCCTCTCTAGAAAAACACTCAGTAATAAATGCCAAAGCGACGCGAACAGAAGTACAAAAATAGTCCGAGATACTCGTCCGCAATTCAGAAACGAGAACTAAAATAGTTGCAAAGCAAGTCTCCGGTAAAACAAAATAACCGAATGGAAACAGTGCGTGTATAAAAAACACACACACACGTCGGGAGCTGAGCGTGTGTTGGTCAGATGACAACTTGTATTGCTGTTTCTCTCCTGTGCTGTCTCGCTCTGCTTTCCAACGGGGGGGGGGGNAGGAGGAGGAGGAGGAGACGTTTCCTCTTTCTCTGGCTGTACTTTTCAGTATCCGGTGGATCCAGTCACGGGCGCACGGGCTTGGCTCTGTGTTCAGGCCCGCGCGGCGTCCACGTCCGACAGCACGATCTCTCAGATGGAACAGACACGGGCAGTTCACGTGACGTCACATCTAGCAGAACAAGCCACCGCGCGTGAGCAGCGGGGCGGGCTTCACGTCTCAAGTCTCTGTTATTATTTATGGGACACACCTACCCTCGTGCCACACCTCGAGGAGACAAGGCGCGCCACAAATAGTTTGTTTTGTTTCACAAGTACAAACACATGGAAGTTTTATTTAATGGCGTGTCTATTAACTGCAGTAATAAAAATATGAAGTAGTTGTTTCTAAGTAAAATGAGGAGTGGAATATTAGTTTTATGCACATGTGGTTCAAAACCTGGGCCGTGTCTATAAGAGAACAGTTTCCTTTCTGTAAGCAGGTAGTGCAGCATAGCTCTTCCATTTTCCTAGTAATCCATAGAAAACGTGAGTGTGTGCCCTTTTTCAGGCGAAGGGAATGTTTCAGCACGTTGCCTCCCGGCGTACAATAGCTGTTCCAGCTCACGTGTCAATGCCACGCCAAGCTGAAAGCCTGTCCGCTCCTCGCTCGGGCTCCGATTGGCTTTGGAAACATGTCGCTCCGCCCACGAAAAGAGCCTATTGGGCAGAACTAGGTCGATTACCACGCCCCCACAGATCCCCCCCGTGCATGCCATAGCCGCGTGAGATCAGTTCCAAAACACTAAAAGCGCGAGGCTGGCTCAGTCTACTGCAAAACATCTCTCGCTGCAGGAAATCAGCTTTTTAATTTGTCCGAAAATAGATAAACACGATGGAGGCTTTGGTCATCATTTAGCAATTAATTTGTAGTTAATGTCGATTTTATGCAGAATGTAACTTACTATGCCGTGAACTTAGACTAGGGGTGAAGTGAGGGTTTTCTGATCCCAAAAACATACTGTCCTGGGACACCCATTGGTTTTAATGAAGTGATCTTACTAGAATTTCTATGGGTCTTTTCCAAAGACCCAATCCTTTTTTTGACCATGTAAACTCGAGAGTTCAATTCAAATACTTATCTGAAGAGTTTCTGATGAAAAGTGTTCATCAGTGTATTCTAATTACAAATATCTTCATCAGTTTGCAAATACTACTGAGGTAAACACACCTGTAACACCTAGTTAGTTGTTTACTGTAAGTCTTAATATTAAAATACCCGTCCATCTATTTGTGTGATAGCAGCTTTTTTTTTTTTTTTTTTTNTTTTTTTTTTTTTTTTTGTAATGTGAGGAGTTAAATATTTGAATTGCAGACTGCACCTTTAAGTATTTTTCATGTGTTTGCATGAACAAAAAACTCAATCAACCTCAATGCAAACCCACACATCACTCAAACCTGTTAAACTCACTCCATCCTTAGCAGAACTTGGTATTATTGTCAGTGTTATAAAATATTTCTTCTATGTATAGTTCTTATATACAACTTGCATGTATCCTATCCTTAATGGTCACTCTTAATCCCAGTGCAATATTCAGTCATTTTTCATTTCCTACCACTAAATTCATTACAACTGAATGATGGTTAAGCAATGTATTTACTATGTGGTATGAATGTGCTAGTACACAGCAGACACTGTTCATAGACTGTACAACATTCAGCCTCTAGTGTGCACTTCCTATCAGTGTGAGGTTCATGTGACTGCTATACTCATCCACACCAGCATAGTTGTCTAAATGAGTAGCTTACTGCCATCTAGTGGAACTAGATGAGGAGCCACAGCCATTTATTTCTTTGATAGTAGTCATACTGTATTTTGTGATTTGTAAACACTGAAAACAATTGACTGGTCTAAAGTCATCTGGCCAATAACATTGGTGGGCCTAAGTACTTTAATGGAATTTATTAGTATACCTCCTACATACTTCAATCCATTTAATCCACAGAGTGATATTAACTTCACACAAGACATGGACCTAAAAATAATTCTAAACTTCAATACTGACTTTGGCAACAGTTACAGCTTACTTATATTAGCTAATTAGCCATTTATAGCATGTTCTGGATATTGTAGGGTTTACCTCTGAACAAGAAATAAAAGGAAAACAAATGATTACACTTAAGGTTTAATTCAATGCTGAAATATATAATCAACTACTGACTTTTCAGTAAATAAGGTGATAGAAATCTAAAACTATCATTTTGATTTTTAGATGAAAAGAAAACAAGGCTTGACAGGGGTATGAATATTTCTTAAGTAAATAAAGTGGCAAAATATAGTTTAAAGTTATTTTCCTTTAGAAGAAAAAACAAGCGTGACAATAATATGATTGCAACTCAGCAAAAATTAGTAAAAGGAAGAAGAGATTAAGTATAAGATTGGCATGTAGACTGATTGGGTTACACACATAAATACATGGAATATTACATTTGCCTCTATAATGATAGGTCCTTGTCTTTAACACACCATGAAGTACTGTAGAAATAATCACTGCTAAAAAGAGCATACAAATAACATGAGATAAACACGTGTTACAGTCCACTTGTTTAACATTTTGTCAATCTCTTGGTATAAAAGCTAAGAATAATATCTCAAATAAATGAAACAAAGAATATAATGAGCAAGGCTTTTTGTAATTATCTTCATTTTGGCAGGAGAGAAATCCCTGTTACTGCTAATTACCAGTAATGTTTACTATAAGTGATCAAATCACTAGGGAATATTGAGCAACTTTCAAATCAATTTTACACTACAAACTTTTGGGGATATACTGAATAAACCATCACATACTGTAGGAGTGAATTCACAACCTCAGCAAAAAACTGACCAGCGAACAAACATGCACTGACAAACTATCAACAAATGTCTCTGTCCCCATGTCCCTACTCCTAATAAATGCACTTTACAGTTTAAAAAATCCTCAGAGCCTCTAAGTGAACAGCAACAAGACAAAATACACAGCAGACATTTATCATACAGCAAGAGGTGTAGGGGTGCTTATAAAGATATGGACACGAGAGATACATTAGTAGATCATGTCACCTAAACTTGTCTAGTAACTGCACAGTGTCAGCCAAGCATAGTGTCAATGCACTTAAGGGGTTAATGATCCTAAGGAAACAGTCACATAACGTGACATCTTCCAATATAATTTGGAAGTATTTCTGGTGGTATTTTTTTATAGGATGCTCTACAGTAGTTGTTAACACACTCATTCTAATAGTCAGCAGAGTAAATGTCAACACAGACATCAGGCAAATTCTCCTAAAGGCAGCAGATGCCTTTTAAGTCTCTCTTTCTCAATTTCCTATTTAAGAAGTAAAACAGTCCTCTTGTATGTCTTTCTTTTCAGATACCAGAATGCTCAGTATCTGTATGGTCCCTGTAGGGATGGCAACTCCTCCTGACCCTCACGGTTCCATCTCTCTCCTGGTCTCTTTGAAATCTTCAGGCTGATAGTAGTGCGACGCTGCAGTCCTTTAGCCCTGCGTCGGCAGAATACCTTGTGTCTTCGAAGAAGTGTAGCATTCCAGAAGCAGGCCGGGCAGCGTCGGCAGGAAAAAGTCCCTCTGGCTCGATGGGAAGCCCGATGGATGAAGGCTGCCAAAGGCCTGTGAGACTGCTTCCCACACACACTGCACCTTAGTCGCTCCTGAGTGGTCTTGACATTTTGTGGGTGGTTAATTGCCATGTGGATGAGCAGCCCCGCTTTACGGGAAAACACAGAATTAGGACATATGGGACAACCAAAGCGTTTCACAGGGACTTTGAGAGACGACAGGATCTGCAGCTTCATCCCACCAGTGTTGACAAGCTTATAGCCACCTCCACCTGACCCTCCTCCTCGCCTAATTGTCAAGCGAAGGGAGCCTTCTTTTTTCTTTAGTTGCCCTTTTATTGAACAACTTATCTTTCTCTTCCTTTTGCTTCCATCAAATCTGATTAAACTGGAAGATTCCCATTTATTTCTGCTCCATTCTCTCCTGTTGGACTTTTTTTTTTTCTTCTTATGTCGCCTCATTTCATCGTGTGAAAACTGGATGCTGCAGTCATGGTGTTCATGGGACTGGGTACCTGACTGGTGATGAAGATGATGATGTGAGTGATGATGGTGATGAAGATGATGATGCTCAGTGGAGGGCAGTTCCGTAAGGGGCTGAAACGGAGCTGTGGTATGAAGTGTACGACTACGTGATCCTGCTGGATATATATGCTCCCCTTTCACCCCTGCAGGGGAATGTGGATGCTGGGGAGGCATGATTGTAGAGTTTGGAGGCAGCGGTTGTGAGAAAGATGGGGCAGTAGAGGTTGAGGATTGAGCTGCTGCGGCATCATAAAAAAGAGGAGAATAACCAGCTGGTGGTTGTGGGGGTGCCTGTTGGTGGCTATGAATGACAACACTAAGACTCTGCCCTCCGTGGCCTTCTGTGGAAGGAGCCATCTGTAACAAGGCATTTGTGGCAGCCTCACTCTCTGACACAGACTGACCAACATCACCCCCACCTCTGTTGTCTCCAGACCCAGTGCTACCCTCTTGTGGGTTAGACTGCTCATTGCGGGTTATCCCATGCTGAGACTGCCTATGTCGAGTGAGGCTATTGGCGTACGCAAAGGCTTTCCCGCATACCTCACAACAGAAGAGCTTTTCACCACCACCTTCATGAACTGTCTGGTGATGAGCAGTCAGATGGAAGTGATGGCGGAACGACTTCCAACATATAGCACAGGTGTAAAGTCGGGGAGGGGGTGGAGGCTGAGGCTGAGGCTGGGGGTTAGAGTCTTGAGGCTTGATGTCTTGAGCATACGAGTAATAGGAAGAGGTGGTTGGTGCTTGATTCTGGCTCCTGTCTTGGGCCACACTACACTGAGGGTTTGGGTTAAAGCTGTTAAGGTTCTCTGCAGCTGGTGTTGTCGGTACCTCTTCCATCTCCCCTTTCTGGTGGAGTTTACTGTGTCTCCTGAGACTCTGGGAGTAGCCAAACTCCTTCCCACAAATGCGGCACTTGTAGTTTTTTGCCCCAGAGTGGACTGTTTGATGTTTGCTGAGGTGAAAAGCTTCTCGGAAATACTTTCCACAAACACTGCAGTGATGGGGTTTCTCTCCAGTATGGATGCGGTCATGCCTGCGCAGGGTTTCACGCCGTGCAAATCCTTTACCACAGACACTGCAGAGATGAGGCCGTGGGAGCCCACCAGGTCCCATTCTGGGGGTGTATTGTCTGCGTTTGGGGGGCTGACCACCAGCTGCAGGATCTTTCTTAGCTCTCGGTTTGCGTGGACGTTTTGGTTTGGCAGCAGGATTCTGTGGGTTACTGCTCAGAGACTCCTGGTTTACACCACTCCTGAAATTCTTATCAATACCAGATGTTGATGAAGGTGATCCCAAAGGACCTAAACCAAGACCACCTAGGAGCCCTCCTATGATGTCTCCCCTATCATCTCCTCTGTTTCCGCTGTGACTAGCTGCTGTTATAGCAGAGATAGCATTATTGACAGAGCTCGTGACATCATCCTCTGAATCATCCAGTAGAGAAGAGAGGGGCAGGTGGGGCTGCTGCTGCGGATGGTGATGCTGGTTGTGGCTCTGGTTGTGGCTCTGTGAGTGAGGATGCAGTGTTGGGGCCAAAGGTGCCTTTCTTAGAGCTGGGCCGGCCATCCCACTTCCACAGGGGGAGGCACCAGAGTAGCATGGAGATGGATTACCTTGAGAACGGTGATCATCATGGTAGCCTGTGTAACGATTCCGAGAGTAGTCAGTGGGGTATTTACCATCTGTTCTGTCCCTGTCATTTGAATTCCCTCCCCTTGCAGACTGAAACAGACCATCACAACCTAAACTTGATTTTGGTTCTCCTTCCCCCACAATAATTACACCATCTTCTTCCTCAGTTTTCCCATAAATAACACTTCTACTCTGAAAAGTTCCCCCTCCACCATCACCTTCTCCTCCCCCTCCCCTGACTCTGTCCTCACCATCAGTTCCTGCCTTGGTGCCCCGTTGTTTAGGTCCCCTACCTGGTTTGCCGCAGGTGCCTGAGGCAGCATGGTTGAGTAGAGATGTGCTTTCACGGAAGGCACGACCACAGGCAGGACACCGGAATGGCTTTTCCTCATGAATCTTCTCATGGCGTGTCAGTGACTCTCTACGATTAAAAGCCCGAGAACAGGTGGGGCAGCCATATGGGCGGGCTGAAGAGTGTATTACACCGTGTTGCAGGAGGTGCCCTTTTTTCTTAAAGCCTTTGCCACAATCAGGGCAATGAAAGATTTTGTCTGGGCTAGGACAAGAATTGGATGAGGGCTGGGAAGTTTCTTGGGTGGAATGGGGAAGGGTTGGGTCAGATTCTGCTTTGATATGAATAGGGTTTGGGCCAGTAGTAGCAGTATTGCTAGTACCTGCTGCTGTTGGCTCATGCATGCGCAAATGCCTGCGAAGGCTTGACAGGTGAGGGAAGCTTTTGCCACATTCTCCACAGCTATATACAGGCTCTGTATCAGGCTCTGTGGGGTTTGGTTGGACAGCGCTCTGGCTAACAGGTTTAGTTAGATGAGAATCATTAGTAACCAGCACTGAGGCAGCAGTGGAAGAGGGAGCAGAGGAAGAGGAGGAAGAAACTACTGATGAAGATGAAGATGATGAAGCAAGGAGTGATGATGGATTCCCTCCCATACTTGATATACCAACCCCACTACCAATTAAAGCTGGGGGCTGACCGTGGCCAAGCCCCCCTCCATTGCTAATACTTGGATTCCCACTGTGGCTACTGTGGCCATGGTTACTGCTGCTGTTACTACTGCTCTCAGATTTTCTCTGTGGTAAATACCCGGCCATAGCTTTCTTCCTCCTACTACTGTTGCTACTATTACTGCTACTTCCACCTCCACTGCTTTCCCCTTTACCATCATCTTTAGACAAGGATAAATGAAGTGGCAAAGGGAGAGGCAAACCTGCTTCCTGCTGCATTAGAGAAGCTATTTGATTTGATGAAAGAACAGGTATGCCCTGGAAGTCAAAACCACTTAGTGATGAGGGCTGAGAGCCTGGATGGAGTGGATGATGAGGATGAGAATGAGAATGAGGATGAGACAGGGTGTGAGCTGGAAGCTGTTGCTGCTGCAGAGGCTGCTGCAGAGCCTGCTGTGGCTGGGAAGTGGAGTGGCCATGTGAGTGAGAAGAATGCAAAGCCGGAGGTGGGGCAAGGCTAGTACTGGGCTCCCCACCTGTTTGACTTAAACCAATTCCTAAGTGGTTATGGGTTCCCTGTTGAACCAGAAATTGCTCTAAACTAGCATTAGTAGGGACCCCAGAAAGGAAATACTGATTAGCAGCTAACATGCAACTGAATTGCTGGTGAAGGCTGCGTGCATCAGACTGGGCCCCAACCAACTGGTGGCCTAGTGAGCTGACTGCACTGCTGCTAGAAGGGTTATTAGAAGTGGTTGCAGAGGTTGAGGGGGAAGGAGAAGAAGAGGAGGGGCCAGGTGATGGTTGAGGAATAGAAAGGCCAGGATGCAGAGGAGGAGGGGGTGGGGGTGTTGATGTTACTAATCCTCCTAATCCCCCAGCACTCCCACTACTGCTACTTCCCCCAGCAAAGTGCTCAAAGCGCCCTACACCTGGGTGTAACTGTTCCTGTGCTAGTGCTGCCTCAGACGGGTGGAAAGAGCGCAGAAACTGTGGGTAGCCTGAAGAATGACTTGAGCTGCTGCTGCTCATCTTGCTTGACTTTGAACGTGAACTCTGAGATGAGGAAGGCTGTTGTTGTAAAGGTGGGGGAGGAGGGGCACTCATCTTGGCAAAAATGGAGGCAGAATCAGAAAAGGCGTTACCTCTAGACCCCTGCAGGGGGCCCAAGCCAAGTCCAGACAGAAGAGCTCCAGAAGACTCAGCCTGCTGCTGCTGCTGCTGCTGGAGTTGATGCTGGTGAAGTTGCACTTGCTGTTGATGCTGGAGTTGTCGATCTAAACCAAGGCCTTTGAACTGGTGGGCCTGGTGCCCACTTAGCATCTCTATAATGTCCAAATTGTATTTTCCAAATTGGAACATTTCCCACTCACTGGCACATGAAGGGCCAAACCTCCAGCGCTAGGAGCGACAACAATGATTCCACTAGCGACAGTTGAACTTCACCTTAAGGGTGGTGTTACGCAACTGCAGTTCAACTACTCAAACTTCAGTTTCAGTGTAGCTTTCTCTGCGCAGATTCTATACTTCGCTGCTGCTACTTCCTCCTGATCGTCCACTGCTCCAACACTATGTCCAAAAATGATAAGGAACAGGAGGAAATGTGTTTATAATCAAAGAATAAAGCTGTCTTTTTGATGTATAGATGAACTCCACCTAATTTCAAAGCTGCATAGAGAAGTTTATATTGAAAATCAGTTCATATGAATTCTTCTCATTTCCTTTGAATCACTGCGTTGACATCATTTTCCTTCATCTAGGCAAGTTTCCTTAACATTGTTCAGCCAAGAGGTTCCTATGACTGAAAAAAAAAACAAAATTCAGAAGGGATAATATTCACAGAAAGGAAGAGGAGAGTAATTTTGAGTAAAAGTTTGTTATATACTTCTCCATTCCAAATCTCATAGGCCACTTCTGAACCTACAAGCAAGCACTACATCCATTAGATGATGTACGTACAGAATTCATTTTAGTCTGTACTGCAGTTAACTATTTTGTAAAAAAAAAAAAAAAANAAAAAAAAAAAACACAGAATATAGAGATTAATCACTGAAATAACCAATTTTAAATTGTAATGGCAAATCAAAACGAACAAGTCAAAATGAGCAAATACTTATGCAAAACAGAAAAGGACGGTAGTGTACACCATCAGTGAGATGCTGTCAAGTTTAGCAGGATATTTTACAGATATTACACAAGAATGGAGAAATTTTGTGTTTTAATTATATATTTTACTTCATATCCTTATTTTAGTAAATTTCAAGGTTCAATTTTCATGAGTTTCTTTTTTTTAACCAGCAATTAATCTACAAAATGTTTATTAATATTGTGAGTGTTCTTCATTTAACCAAGACACTTAGCTGACAAGTCAATTGTTAAAGTGAGAGATGTGACCATTGTAAAATGAAATTTTGAGTTAAACTAAACAAAAAAAAAATTGCAAAAAGTTTCCAACCAAGTCTGGTGAACAAGTATAATTAAAGGTATCTGTTTTAAGGTACTTCTACCTACCCAGTCTCATCCAACTAATGTCACTGTAAGTAAAGTTGTTAGCATTTACAACATAGCAGATTTCTCACTTTTTTGCAACTATGATTAAATATAGGTATGTGATTATCACTAGTCATTTGTTCTTTACCTCAGACTACTGATGCTGGTTCCCTACTACATTCACCACTTGTCAACACAATTCTGCAAACTGTAACTTGTCCACCATGGAAAATAACTATCAGTTACCTTCTTAACTGACATACAGTACATTATTTATTTGTTTGTTAGGTTATCACCTGTTGTTCCTAAATGTATTTATGAACAAGTTTTCCAGTATACTAAACATCAGTCAGTCAGTGTTTCATCCTTAACCTACAAATCGGTCCACCTAAAGCCATTGAACCTACAGAATAAATGCTTTTTTAGTCAAGTAGCCTAAAGCACCTATGTTGCAATAAAAATCAGGAATAATTATGCAAAGTTGGGAATAACCTTTGGGAAACTGGCAATATCTGAAAAGTCAGGAATAATTGTTGGGAACAATCCCAATAGTAATTGAGAAGAACTCCAAGAAATTGACAATAACCAAGTGAAGTTGGGAAAAAAATAAAAAGAACTGTAAAATCTCAATCATAATTTTGAAAAGTCTGAAACAACCCTGAACAGTTCTGGAATAAGCCTAAAATTTGAGGGAAGGGAACTAAACTGGAAAAACTTGGAATAATGCTGAAAAATTAGGTGTAACCCTGAATTGTCTGGGGATAACAATGGAAAAGTTGCAATAAGTGATTTCACATTTATTCTAGACTTCACAGTCTGCAACCCCCACCAGCAAAATGAGTTTTATAAAATTTTGTGAAAATACACTTTCTTTTACCTACATGGTACAGAATAATAACTGTTACATTTTCGAAACAAAGGTGAATTCATTCTATAATCAATAGTAAATACATTAAAAATTGTCTGGGGTTGGTTTTCAAAAACTAGACAATTCTCATTAAATCTCCTGCTGAAAGAGGTGGCTATGAATTGACTCTAGTCTGAATCACTTATTTAGCATCTCATTTTCTCACCTATTAGATTCTTACCGTTTCATTTAATCGATGCAATGAACGTGCAGGGGAGTGAGCTCTCCTGGCAGATGAAGGAGATGTTCTATCGCATATTTGACAATCTCATTTTAATGTAAATCAGCGATCCTGTGGAGAATAGCAGAAATTACAACATTATCATCAGCATCATACTCGCGGAACATTGTAAACATTATTAGTGCAGGCAATTAGCAGGCAATAATGTACGCAGTGAAAGTGGCATCCTGGCATCCTGGAACAGTATTGGCTAGCATTTGAAAAAACAAAAAGTGGGGAAAAAGATAGAAAACACTGGATGCGCTTAATTGCAAAATTCACGGTTCTTTTTAGCGTCTTATTTTATACTGGCTCGGTGTGTTTTGCTATTTGGCGACACACGCAATCCAGAAAACCACACAGAAAGCCACTACTGCTAACGTTAGCCAACATTACAAACCACAATATTAAAAGCATGCCGAGTCCCGTTAATGTTATGTTGCTAGTGCTAGCATATACAACTGCGTAACGTATATTGGTCAAATGTGTACCTACTCATCCAGTTGCAGAGCACAGTTGCAGATGGATGAGGCCTGTCACGCCTTCTCCTAACCGCCAAGCTAGCTACCGTCCGCTTCCATTTCTGCGTGCTGTTTTCCAGTCGATAGTCAGCACCATTTTCACTGATGCTGAGCTGGGTGAACGCTTATACCGTTCTCCCTCCAAATCAACGACGACGCATACAGCAGCCGCCTCCTCGCCATTTGATTAGGGTAGTTCGTCGGCAGGGAACTGTTGCTAAAGATTTCGTCGGCCGAGAATTTTAGGAAGGTCCGTGATAATATTTTTGGGTAAAAGTGAGTGACGTGTGCTCCCTTAACATTGGTCCTTTCCGGCCCTTGTAATATTTCCGGGTAGCACCAGCGGGGCTCGACGACACGACGGTTGTTGCGGGTTCACAAGTGTTTAGTTGCGTGCTTAGTTAAATCTTCTTCTACAAATATTGCATACCCGGATAAATTTTTGTGCGTATCAGTGCAAAGCTAATGTGTCACTGTTGTATGTTATCGACTCCCGTGGGAGGTTGAGGACTTTTCCCCTGGCTGTGTAATGGCTGCTGCTGGTTTATAGGCCTAATATACCCAATGAGTATATTTTTGTAACATAAACGTTGAATTCATTAATTCTTTGTCTGATACTGCAGCTGTATTGTCATGAACAGATAATGCAACAGTAGTTTTCTTTTAATTAAAAATTTCTTGTAAAACTGAATAACTTAATTTGAAATGAATTAGGCAACACCCATCAACTTTGCTACAGCAACAGTTTAAATAGAGTATCAGTATACATCAATATAATATACCTGCTTACAAAATTCAGACTGGTGATGGAAGCTTCAGGAAGCATGACTCCTAGTGATTTATCAACATCATCATCATGAATAAATAAACATGTATTTGGTATGAATAAATGCATAATATGGTTGTAATAAATGACCTTTTCTATAATAAGAAAATTATAAGGGTGCATTGAAGGTTGAACCATTACAAGTATGTTATTGAAGCTGCTTATTACTAAAGAAGGGGAAAAGATTTAAAAAAAAAAAAAAAAAAAAAGCCCATTCAGAGAGATCTATATCCTGAGATTTTATTTGCTGCCATTTCTTCACAGTCTCTCCTGTCCTTCCAGCATGGCAGCCATGCAGTTGTATTAAAAGCAATTTTTCAAGGGCTCAGGAGATATGGGTACTACATAAATTAGTTTAGTATAAACCTGATGGTCCTGCTCCTTAATGGAAGCTGTTCCTATATGCTGTTCAAGGTAAAAACCAAAGGTGATGGACTTTAATCCCTTTGTAACTTCTGTTTTAAAACATCGAGTTTTAAAACATAAGTATTATAAGTTGTGCTTCTCTAAACTGAGGCAAAATGTTAATATCACATACAGTACATTGTTTTCAATTGTATAATATTCATTGTACAGCTCTATGTATAATGATAATAATAAAGTGAACCTTAAACCTTGATCTAAAAGTTGATGCAATCATTTTGATCAAGCTTAGAGATATGAATAATTTCAGTTCTGCACCACTCTGATTTTTAAGTATGTATTATATCTGTGTTAGGATCTAATTATGTGCACAGAGCACAGGATACATGATTTGGGGCCCTGGCCCATCAAAGGCCCTGAGAATCTTAGATTTACACGGAAATAAATTTGTAATTCAAATGATGATAAGTCCTTTCCCTAATATTAAGCATAATATCTCAGCAATCTTCAGTATGGTACAGTGAACAATTGTTAGCATCATGTGCAAAAATCAGCTGTCAGTTTAATGGGCAGAGAGAGAATACATTAATATGAGTAGTGTCATGTCATACAGGATGTTCAGGTAATCCAGGTAAACCAAAAGTAAGGAATAAATCTTGTTTTATTCAATCTCAACAGGACATTCTCTACATAATCTACTACGATCAGGCCTGTAAGTTAAACTTCATACGGACTTGTGAGGGGCTGAACCCTCTGAAGGTTAAAGGTGATTACTACAATGATTATTTGCATTAAATGCCGCTGATGCCTAAATCAAGCAATGATTATTTTGTGTCCATTGTGTCCCTCCAGTACACAATCAGTACAATGACAGCATCTGCTTTTTCATTTAACCCTCCTTACATGTCTCAATGCAATAAATATAATCACTGCAGCTTTCAAAATGAGCTCCATAAACCCTGGCCAGCAAGGCCTTCTCTGCTGGCCTAGACATTGTCAGAATCATCATATTATGCTTTTATAATTTAATATATATTTTAATTAATGCTATATGTATTTACAAAGTTTGTTCCCATCAGTTTTGTTATTAACGTCATTTCATCACTACGGTACTCTCTCCCTCNTTACAAAGTTTGTTCCCATCAGTTTTGTTATTAACGTCATTTCATCACTACGGTACTCTCTCCCTCGGCTGCGCTGCTTCCAGTGCAGCTCATATAAATTAGAGCTGTTATCCAATCAGATTTTCCCCCTGTGCTGTCTCCGGGTAAAAAAAGCTAGCCTGAGGCCTTCAGAATCTCGAGTGAATCCCCTCTGCTATTCAAGCAAATGGGATGATGTTGTTGATTGTCATATACTTTAACCAATCAGATTNAGCAAATGGGATGATGTTGTTGATTGTCATATACTTTAACCAATCAGATTTCGAGTTTGCCATGTTAGGCGTATTCTTTTACACGCCAGGGTCTTCTAGCTGGCCTTGGTCTACATCATTGGAGTACAGCATTATGCTAACAGCTAAACTATGGAAGCAAAATAGGGTCATAAAGATCTGAATTTAAATCAACACTGAACTTAAAGCCACAAATTCAGATCTCAAAATTCAAGTTGCGTATATTCAAAATGCAATATTCAGGTTGC